>CM056960.1:2858532-3413182 GCA_029856935.1 Cyclocarya paliurus | reverse complement strand
AGCACACAGCCTCCCTCCACCGTAAACCACCAGCAGTGCCGTCTACCTCGTTAGGCCAAGATGAAAGCCACCGTCGCATGGAACAAGTAAAACACAGAGCACGCCCATGCCATGGAAAACGCCGATCACCACCTCAGTGAGCCACCCGTAATCAACAAGTTGTAGCCGAAGAACTCTGCCACCCCGCCATGCACGTAAACCTTCGCCGCTATCAGCTCCGAAAGTTGACCACCGTGAGCCTAAATCTCCTCAGTCAAGCATAGATGCAGCCCTGTTTTGCACCCATTAAACAGAGCACTTCTCTCTCACGTAGAAGCAACCATGAGAAGTCACCACAGGTTATGTCGCCAGCTACCTCAAGGGACTTCGGAGCACCTCTCGGACATCACAGAAATTGCCGGACGATTGTGTCCCGTCGTACCCACTCCCTCTGGTAAGCCACTGCCATCGCACTCAACCACGTGCTCCTCCTCCCTCTTCGTAAGTTCTGCCGCCAACACCCTCTCCCGCTCTCTACATTTCACCACCGTTCTGAGGAGCCCAATTGAGTCGCCGATCCATCCCAGCCAACCAGAACCATCGCGCCTCAGCCTTCCCTCGGTGAGTTTCGTCCCCTATAAATGCACGCCTCTCTCCCACTCTTCTGAGCCCTCTGTTTCTCTACAGAATATATTAGTTGCTTTAGGTTTGAGTTTACTAAGTTCAGTTGTTGATGAGATTACAAATATGCCCTTTTTGATCCAGTATCATGAAGGATTGTTTTAGTTGTAATTACATTTAAAACCTTACACTTAAGTATATGTTAATTATGGAGATTATTATGTCATTTTATTTGGGCTTAATATTTAAAGGTGAGTTTTTACTTAAATAAATATATTAGTCAAAGGCTCATTTTTATAAGAATTTTTTTAAAGAATTTGAAATGTATTTTAAAGTATACTATTGATCTTATTATTTTTGTTAATATTCCCCTTTGTCTATTTAGTCAGATTTTAATAAAATTATTAAGTTATACTTTAAATAGAAAAATTAAGGAATATTTTATGAGTTTTGAATAATATTATTATGTATTAATCTAAGTGTAATTAAATATGATTAAGCCTATTTTTATTAATGGAATATTTTCACCAATTATTTTAGATACAAAAATACAAAAATATAGTTAATGATATTTGAAAGATTAGATATTATATTTAAATTCCAGTGGGTTAATCTTTATTCTTAAACGCTTTTAAGTTCAATATCTATCATATGAAGAGAATTTCTACTCTTTATTGCAATATATTTGATATAATTATGCTATTAAAGTTGTAGATTTAAAATAAAGAAATATGTTAATAATATTTAAATGATATTAATATTTATTAGATTTATTATAAGATTGACTAATTATATTAAGAAAGGAAACCTATTTTAAGAATTGGAATTTTTATGACTTACGTAAAATAGTCCAAGTATTCTACTAAATGATAATATGTTATTAGTATTTAAGTAATTTAAAATATTAAGATTTATTGATTATGGTGTTAAACAAAAGATTTATTTGACTATCTCTAGATTATGAATTTAATTAAGTATAATATTAGTACATGTTGTTCCTAGACAGATTTAGTGATAGTTAATACTGCATATAGGTGACGAGCTACGAAGTGAGATTCAAGAAGAAGCGCAGCGAGTTAAGTAATTTGATCATAAATTAAGATCATCACAGTTCAACTTATATATAAGTATTATTCAAGCCAGTTCATTGACAACCATTAGTTATGCAACAATTAGTTAATCAGATTGCCATTCAGTTCAATATTAAGGGTGGACGTGCAAGCTACGGACTCAAGTGTGGTCCACCATTATATGCTAGAATACTATCAACGGCTCTCCTTGCTGTAACAAGACTTGGGGTCGATGCACAACCTCACACATAGGACTAAGTGTGTTGGCCAGTCAGATCACTCAGTTAAGTCAGATCAGTCAGTTAATTTAGATAAATCAGTCATGCATAGCATAAACATCAGCATGAATAATTATGAATTTAATCTCTCAGCATGAAAACGTTTATGAAAACTTTATGTTGTGATGAATTTTTTGTCGAGTATTTGACTCATTTTAGTTTATTTCATGTTTTTGAACCACCCAGGTGATGTCATTTATGAGGATGAGACTGTAGGATAGGACTTGACCCAAGGAGGCAAGACAGAGGCCTAGATAATTTATGTCATGTTCAGTTTATAATTTAAGGTTTAAATAAATTATTTCGATAAGCACATGAGATTTTAGTATTTTCTTTAAATAAATCCTTTCGTAGACTCTATTTAGCATTTTAGTATATTTTTTTAAATAAATGCTTTCGTAGACTCTATTTTAGATTTTAAAAGTATTAAATAAAGTTTGTTTTATTTATGAAATACTTCGCATCTGGTGCATCTTTAAAAGAAAAGTTTTTAGTCAAGTTTAGTAGCACACTAACTTCCCGAAAATTCTAAAAATGTCTTTATTAGGGAGCGAGGTGTTACACCTTAGTATCATATGCTCAATCTACTAGTAAGTTTGAATTTTTGAAGTTTGGTGTCAAGTATGAGTGATAGGCATGAGTTTATTTGGTAGGAGATTGATATGGTGTGATCAAGAGTTCACCGTAACGAAGACCAGGAGTAAGCATGAGGGGAATCAGCCTCGTAACGATGGGAACTAGGCCATGTCTCAAGTGATCAACCATATGATAGACATAATGCAACGACAATAGGAATTTTTCCAGCAACAACTATAATTATAACAACTTAACCACCCACGTGTTGAACAAAGGGGCTCTACATACAAGCGATTCTTAGCCTACTATTATGTGGGTTTTTTCGGGAATGAAGGGTCGATGAAGGCGGGAAAGTGGATCAAGGACATTGAAAGGACCTTTGAAATATGTGGATGCATGGAGGATTGTATATGCTAGTTACTAATTTCAAGGGGAGGCAGCAGTTGGTGAGACATGAATGTTGATCATGGAACTGGGGTCCATGGAAGCCATAACTGGGAAATGTTTAAGAAGGAGTTTGATGACTATTACTTCCTTGCTATTTTAAGGCAATATATGTCAAAGGAATTTTCTAGTTGGGTCTAAGGTAGCATGATGGTCAAGCAATATGCCGCTAAGTTCATGTGTGCAGAGCGATTCCAATATGGGTTTCAGCCATGAATACATACCCTAGTGGCTTGTTTGTAGATACAAGACTTCTAAAGGCTAGTGTGTGAGGACCACGTGAGAACAATGGGACAAACCACTTTACAGGGTCAAATGGAAGACAAAGAAGATAGCCTTTCCTTGGAAAGAAAGCAGACAAGAAAATTGTGGTATGCAAAGTGCAGCTAGTCCAACAAGACGAGCAACTCTAAGTAGAAAGTCTGGCAGACACATCCTAGCACAAGACGTAAAAAAGCAAAAATTCCACCCTAGACGCGAATCCACATCCCTAGAACCTTCCACGCCCATCGATCTTGACTTTCAACTTAGCGCGTAGGTGACTAAATTAGCTTTTTTAGGGTGAGACTTAATTTCAAATCGGTAGTCTCTTATGGTCTCCAACCATCTCCACTATCTCATATTGAGGCTCTTCTGAGTGAAGAGGTGCTTCAACCTCTTATGGTTTATATACACCTCGTACTCTTAACCAAACCGGTAATGTCGCCATATCTTCAAGGCAAGCACAATCGTTGCCATCTCCATGCCATGAGTAGGCTAATTCTTCTCATGATCCTTCAACTGTCTAGACACGTATGCCACTACCCTTTCTTCTTGCATTAGAACACATCCTAGTCCATACTTATACTTCAACGCATTACTAGAAACTATGAATGACTTGTGATGCTCCCATAGTGCTAACACAAGGGTTGCGGTTAACATTATCTTCAATTCCTCAAAACTTTGCTTACACTTATCGATCCAAACAAATTTAGCGTTTTTCCTAGTCAACGTTGTGAGAGAACTCGATAACTAAGAAAATCCTTCCACGAACCTCAGATAGTAACCAACTAGTCCTAAGAAACTTCTAACCAAGTACTGTGGAAGGACGTTGCCAATCCACTACTGCTTGAATCTTGCTCGGGTCTATTGTGGTTCCTTCTCTGGTTATCAGGTGACCAAGAAATTTAGCTTCCCCTAGGTAAAACTCACATTTGTCGAATTTAATAACTGTTGTTCCTTGAGCTTTCATAGCACCATTCTTATGTGTTCCTCATGATCCTTAGCATTCTTGGAATATACTAGAATATCATATATGAATACCACCACAAACATACCCAAGAATGGTAGGAACATGTTCATAATATCTATGAATGCTGCTAGGGCATTAGCTAACTCAAATGGCATCACCGTAAACTCAAAACGGCCATACCTCGTCTGAAATGCTATTTTTGGTATGTCTCCTTGCTTAATCCTCAATTGGTGATAACAAGACCTAAGATTAATCTTAGAGAATACTGTAAGGGTGGCAATATGTGACATGACCCGTTAACCCAACACGAACACGACATGATAAAAGTGGGTTAGTGTTTAGTCTTAACGGGTTCGGGTCAAAATGGGTTGACCTGTTAAGACACGATTGCTTAACGGGTTGATAACGGGTCAATCCGTTTTGACCCGTTATGACCCGTTAAGAAAGTTGAAGTTACAATTATACCCTTATACCTAAAAATAAAATTATTGAAATTTTAATTTCGATATTTTTCTTATTTAAAATTGTAATTTTGGACTTGTAATTAGTTTTATATTTTTTTATAGATATTGTGATTTTAGTATTTATATAAAATTATGCTAAACTTAATTAGGTCAAACGGGTTAATTTTGGGTCTGTTCAAGCCATTTGCATAAACGGGTCAAAACAGATTGACACGACACGACCTGTTATGTTAACGGATTGGGTTAGGGTTTGAGATTTTGACACAATAAGGTTAACGGGTCGGGTTAGGGTTGACCTATATAGTATAATATATATGTCTTGACATGACACGAACACAACCCGTTAACACGATTTAACAACCCTAGAATACTGTAGCAAATTACAAATGGTTAAACATGTTTTCTATCCTTGGGAGGGGGTATCTATTTTTTATGCCTTATTCAATTCTCAATAATCGATAGACATCCTAAGGGTCTCATTCTTCTTCTTAACAAATACACTAACGCTCTCCAAGGTGATATACCCTGCCTAATGAACCCCTTTGTTAACAATTTCTGCAGTCTTCAACTCTTTTAACTCAGTTGAGGCCATCCTATAGGGTGCCTTATGTATTATAACTTTCTTAGGTTCCAACTCGATCGAAAAGTCAACTTCCCTAGGAGGTGGTAGTCATGGAAATTCACCGAACACTTATGTGAACTGTAACAACCCGCTAGAAATTTACTGGTGAAATTTTTATTGACTTTAGGAACCTCGTGAAAACTCCATAAGTTTTTACGAATCGACCAATCGCAGAGGTTTTAGTCTGTCAACATAGTTACTATTATCACTCATTATGGTGCTAGAAATATGAGTTTAATTATTTGAGATAGTTAGAAGTGTCAGAATGCGTTATGTTCTGCGTCATTAGACTCAGTTGATTATTTAGGATTTTATAGCGCAATAACCTATTTTCATAATTTCAGATGTAACGCCTATTCGAAATTGTGAAATTATTTTTAAGGGTAGTAAGGGGTTGAATTTTGGTAAACGATTTTCACTATAAGTTAATATGAATATTTAGGATTTTTCAATACTAAGTTTCTTTTGCATTTTTTTGGAGTGAATAGTAACTTCGATAAGTGCACCAAGTGCAATGTTTTTAAAATCACAGTATATAATATTCAAATTAGGTTAGAGAAGTTTTATTTGGACACTTGGCAAGATCTTAGCCAACATAGTAAATAGTATTAGACACTTGGCACCATGAGAAACCATTAGATGGATTTGTGAAGTAAATCAAGGTGTGAGATCATGCCACATAAGCAAAACTTTGTTCCATCTGATCAACCAAATTGTGCCAAACCAAAGAGGGTTTCAATCCTAGAGAAACCCTAAATGGTTGGAATCCAACCGAAACTCCAAAAGTTTGGTTGAAACCAAAACCCTAAAGTTGGTCTCTAAACCCTTTTTAATTCGATTTCTAGAATTGTATTTAATCACTTGATTAAATCACTTTCACATGCTATTAATTAATCAAATATTTATTATGATATCATTATCCAACCTTTTAAATCTTGAAAAATTGATTGGCCAAGAAAAAAATTGGATTTGGGCTTGATAGCATCCCAAACCCTAACCAAACCCCATTTAAACCCCAAATTGAAGCCCACTGGGTTGAGGCCCACCAAGACCCATGAATTTGGTCACTTTAGCAAAGCTTCTTGAAGAAGTTTCCTCCCCCACATGGCAGACCATCCACTGTCCTTGGTTGCACCTAATAGTGCCTTGATGTGAAGGAGAAATCCACGTCATCAACCTCCATACCTCACAGCTGCTGCAGGCAGTCCTTGCCCCTCATTATTCTCCACTTTATGTCACATAGCCACCTACAATCAAGGGTCATTCAAGCCCATAACTTCCCCCTCCAGAAGTCTAAAGTCTTGAAAGACACATTTCACTCCCTTTCATCACTTCTTCACCCTGTTTTTATAGAGAAACTTGAAATAGCTCTCTTGGGCAGATTTATGGGTCTTTTTATGTGAAGATTTTTGACCAATTATAAGTATTTTCACATGATTAATCCTTCATAAAAGTTTTTCATATTTGAGTTTATATTCCATGGATATCTTATTAGTCTTATTCCATGCTCATTTGATTGGTTAAAAATATTTTTAACCATGGAAAGGTCATTTTGGACATATCTTAGTCCGAAAATTTAATGAAGTTTTTTTAGCATGTGTTTATGAATGTTCATTGAGGTTTTATTGCATGACTAAAGCTTTTGATGATAGATTTCCTTAGATCTAGAAACTTAAAATCTAGAAGTGGAAAAACAGTTTTTATTTTGTGAAAGTTTGAATATTTCATGGTTTAATCTTACTCCTAAGACTTTGATATTTTTATGTAATGATCCTAAGCCTATTATATACATTTTAGGATGTTATTTTGGAGATATTTAGTATTATTTTTAAAGAAATGATTTTTCTATGTAAGAGGATTTTGGGTAGGCCTAAAATTTGTTGTTTTTGGGTTAAATCCATGTTTTATTGAGTTTTAGCCATGTGATTTTAAGTTTAATGGTTGGAAATTTTTTAGGACACATTTTTAAACCATGTGATGTTTTAGTTTGAAGATCACATTTCTTTAAGCCATGGATCAAGAGATTGATCCAAGTTAGTTAAGAGAAAAGTTTATGTTTTTGGACTAAGTGTAAAACCAAAAACTCCAAGTGTTATTTTGTGATTTTTGGTTACTTTTGTTTGATCATTTAAAAAATGGTTGATCTTAGGATGATGTTATGAATATGTTAGAAGTAAGATTTGATTTTTTGGAATTCTTGGAGATGTTTTGAATAAAAACAAAACTTGTGATTCAAGAGTTTGTTTTTAGTTAAAAAGTTTGGAGATGATAGTAAGTTCTTGTTAAATGTTTTAAGTTTGTTTTTAAACTAAGGATAGAAAAATTTTTGTTGCAAAAATTTGGTTGGATCATGAGTTTTGAAATTAGAAGAAGTGCGACAAAAATCAAGGGAAAAATCCTATGGATGTTTTGGCCATAATGTGTTTTCCATAGTTATGATTTGTTTTAAATTTTTCTAAGTTGATATTTGACTTTAGGACAAAATTTACATGAGAAACATAAATTTTAGAAATTTTTGGAATTAGGATGTGAAATCCTAAAGTTAGGGGTAAAATGGTCATTTTTTCACATGTAGAGAGTAAAATGATAATTTTACTCTAAGTTAGCTTGTTTTCATGCTTCTAATTGTTAATGATTAAATTTCTAATTTTTAGAATTACTATTTTCAGTTCCTTGTGTTTCATGCTTTACTTTCGTAGAACGCGATGATTGAGATAAATTAGCTCTTAACTTACTATTAGTTTACTATGTATGTGTAATAGGTAAAGAAACTACAGTTTATGTTCATATGTTGTTATATATGCCATGTCATTACATGTTTATCTGTTATACAATCTATTCTGTCACGTATTGCTATAGGTTTCATGTATGTCATGTTACATTATGCTATATGTTACATGTATGCCATGTCACATAATATTTACTATTATATGTATGTCATGTCATGTAATATTCACTATTACAAATTATACTATGTTATGAAATGTTGTCTGTCACATGTTATGTCATACTACAAAATATTTTCTGTCAAGTATGTCATGTTGGTCATCTTAGGTTCATGTCACGTTACACTATCTCTGCACTTCTGTAATTTTGTATTCTTGTCATCCTGTCTCGAATACATTTTGTGTATCTCGAGAATAGTTTTGTTAAGTTATTCAAGTCAATTACAATCTTAAGCGCTAGGATAGGGTAATATCCTAATGGAATTCCTTTATTAACACTGGAGTATCTAAATAGGAGTGAAATTTCTTAAGTTGATGAAGTGCAGTCAACAGGTTGCAAATGGGGTCTAACTAGCTAGTCACCGGAGCACACCAAGCACTAATGCGATGGAGCCATACTTTGTCTTATGTTTGTCCACGGCATGTGTGGAACAAACAATTCATGGGGCCACAACAATTGTGGAGCATACACTACGTGAGACATAGTGATTGTGACACGTAGAATACATGGGGCCACAACAACTATGGAGTATGTATTAACGCACTCACAGTTGGTATAGATATCTATGTTGTGATACGGTAATCGGCAGGGACACACAGCTCAAGGGAACCCCTATAGCACCCGTATGGTCACTTTATTAATTAAGTCTATTGAATAAGATTCTAAGTTCATGTATTTCACGTTCAAGTCATGTTTCACGTTATTTTATTTTCAAGTTTACGTTCATGTCAAGTTTCAAGTTCATGTCACGTTCAAGCTATGTTAAATCACAGTAACCCTATGAGATAAGAATACACAATCTTAGTAACCCCATGAGATAAGAATACTCAATCATGGTAACCTCATGAGATAAGAATACTCAATCATGGTAACCCCATGAGATAAGAATACGTTATCATGGTAACCTCATGAGATAAGAATACATTATTATGATAACCCATGAGATAAGAATACTCAATCATGATAACCCCATGAGATAAGAATACGCAATCATGGTAACCCCATGAAATATGATTACACAATTATGGTAACCCCATGAGACCAGAATATGTTTCAAGTGCGCGTTTATGTCATGTTATGTTCAGGTTCACGTTATGTTCAAGTCCACGTTCATGTTATGTATGTTCACGTTCATGCAATGTTTCAAGTCCATGTTCATGTCAGGTTATGTTCATGTTCATGTTATGTTCAAGTTCAAGTTCACATTCATGTTATGTCATGTTCATGTTCACTTTATGTTTTAAGTTCCCGTTTATGTTATGTTATGCTCACGTTCATGTCATGTTCAAATTATGTATGTTCACGTTCATGCTATGTTGCTAGTCCATGTTATGTTTTAAGTTCACGTACATGTCATGTCACGTCAAGCTAAGTTTCAGTTTTAGTTCAAGTTATGTCATTTATGCCATACCATATGTCAAATTATGCTATGCTTACTTACGAATTTGGTTATGCATTTATGCTTTTACTGCCATACATGCATTATTAACTTGTGTGGAAGTTTCCTGTAAACTTACTGATATTATGAGCCAGGACTTTGTTGTTTTGAGGTTATAGTCTTTTGAGACCTGTGCTGTAATTGTGGATGTTTATTTTGTTAGGTATGCATAGATTATGTTTTAGTTATTTGAGATATGATATGTTTGGTGCATAGTATTGCTGAAGAAAAAAAAAATTATCTGCTGCGAATATTGCATAATGCTAGATGCATATTAGGAACATTGAATCTTATATGTCATGAACAGGGGCAAGTAACCTTGTGTTGCATGTTTCGATACTTTGGTTGTTCGTCCGATCCCAAGCGGAATCTAGGGGCATCACATGAACTCCCTAACTACTGGTATACCTCGTACCTCCTTAGGCTCTTTCTTCTTAAGTACCAAATGTACTAAATAGGCTTCAGTCCCGCTTGCCAAATCCTTCTTGACTTGTAGTAAAGTAATTATTTCTGGCATTGATCATAACTTGTTGCCCCAAAATACTTTATCTTCCATTATTATTACTTAAAATGTCACCATCCTTTGTTGGAATTCTATACTCGTAAAATGCGTAAATAACTAGTCCATACCTAAGATGACATCTGATTGATGCAAAACTGCAAGTGCACAGTATCGTAGTTTTATAATAAAGTGATGAGAAGAGTATCATCCTCAGGGATTGGTAATTTACTTTTGAAAAATATCGAAATTATACTAATCTTGACTTTATTTAGAAAAATTACTACGATTTTTGTAATTGAAATTTAAAATAAAATCAATTCAAAGAAAATACTAAAAGAAAAAGAAAGATGTTGTTTGAAGATCAAATTAATGGAAAATAAAACTTTTAGGAAATCGATTTCACCTAATTCCTCACTATGCTTTACTTATCTAACTAATTGAATTTAATTCTCTTTGTTTGTTAGCGAATCTCCACACTCATCCAAAAGCCTCGTTCGATAGTCAATTGGAAATATTCTTGTTCATTATTTTACACAAGAGTATGCAAATTAATAAAGCAAGAAAGTATTAAGACCAACAATTTTAATACTACATAGGTTCGTATAAGTCTTTCGATCTCTATATTTACCTATGCCTAAATATCTAAGATTTATCCTAGAAATCTTTAGTAAATGAGAGATCTCTTCGTAAATATATAAATTTAGAGAAAAATTTTGATTTTTTGGTAGAATAATCAACTGACTAGATATAATATTGGTTAGTTATGAGAACAGTAGAAGTATTATTGAAGTCATGTTTTGCGGGCCTAGGCAATTCCACTCAGTCAGAGCTCGTGCAATCACCTGCACAATAAAAAAGGGGGGGGGGGGACCTCAGGGTCTGCTGTTCCTCCGATGCCTAAGTCAGTGATCATGCAAAAGATGAAGATAAACAATAAGTAAGATAAGAGTGTAAGATGATACTTGTGGGCGGTAGGTAGTATTTATTTATACTTGCCAACTTGGTCTCCATGGTAATGGAGTGTTGCATAGCAGGAGATAATATATTTATGTTGTCTAATCGCCAAGCTACCTTTGTGCCGTCAATTCACCGAGCTAGGAAGCGCTTAGGGTTGCTGTGTGTTGCTCGGGTTTTAGGTTGCATTGAATACAGCATGGCTTCTGCTCTGGGCTGCATTGAAGACAACATGGCTTCTACTTTGGGCCGTATTGAATGCCGCATACTTTCTGTCCTAGGTCCTTTCCATCTCATTAATGCTGTGTGTGAATCGCCGCAAGCTTTCTCGTCTGGCATTGAATGCTATGTTCCTTCCCCCTTAAGCCTTGCCTGCATTTCTTGTCTTGTTTCTTGATGTAAGCATGATCCGACTCGGGTCTTATACCTGAGTCTGGACCCAGGTGCTACCATTTGACCCAGTCCATATCATGTACCTAGGCCTTAATCAGGGCCTTGTGTCCGACCCGATCCAGTCCAGACTTTATATCTGAATTTCAACCTGGGCCTTACCTTTAGCCCAATCGAAGAGATTTTCTCCCTTCACAGTACCCCGTGAATTTTTAGCACACTTGTGGGCTGGAAATTATAAGAAGTTTTTTTTTTTTTTTTTAAGTGCCTCTATGAAGATTTCCAACTTGAACATGTAGAAGGTGAACGGGTACTTATCCGTTCACTGTTGATGCAAACCGATCTCCATATCTACTGGGATGCGAAGCGATCTCTAGCAATAATGAGTATGATTAATCAGTAACATTGTCCTCATTAATTAAAGCTGCTTCCTGGTGTTTACTCCAACATTGCTCTTCCCCCTCATTCCTTCCTCTCTTTCCTCTTTGCCATTTCCATCTCGCCCTCTTTCTTTGTTTCTCTGAAATTCTAAAAATACTCTAAGCTTTCCATCTACTTTCACCATGACCAAATGAGGCGAGCATGACCCCCGCTTCAACTATTTCGCTTGGAAATGGTGGACATCAGCCATGACTAGTAATGACCTCCGTACATTCTATAGACAGTACCCTATCCCTCTAGGAACCGTTCTTGAAATTCCTAGTCCTTGCATTCCGATGGTGGATGAGGATGGCCTGGCAACAAGGTGGCTTTTTATCCTTATATGTTTTTAAACGGACTTTGCTTGCCATTTTTCCATCCGGTGCGTGATATTCTGGATTTACTGCAACTAGCCCCGACGCAACTTAACCCTAATGCTTGGCGTTTCATTATGGCTAGTTGTGTGGCCTTTCGAATCGTTCTGAGTGATTTAGAAGATTACCCCGATCTAACTGCTCGGGTGTTTCTATCAGTGTACCACATCAACCGGCTTCCTGGAAACATTTGTAGTTTCCCATCCCAATCCGTCGAGAAATGTTTTACTACTCTGGAGAGGCATCATTCTTCTATAAAAGATTGGCACTGGAGATTCTTTTTTGTAAGAGGGTCAGATTGGGAATGCCCGAAAGGAGAGCGTGAATATGAGGAGTTTCCTATCTGATCTGTTTGGGGTAAGGTTCTGACTACCAAATCTCTCTCCATCAAGTTATCAGAGAGAGAAGAATTTAGGATTGCTTCTGTAATGTCCTGGGCAACAGCTCATCCAACCCTTGCTGAGTTTGATTCGTTGCTGTGCGATGAGAACATTCATCATTACATTGTTCTTCCCCACCTTGCACATGTGCTAGGTTGGGACTTCTTAAAGATCCCCCCCTCTCCTCAAAGGGAGAAGCGCACACAGCTTCTCCGCCTAAAGATAATTGCACAAAGCTGTCTCACACAGATGAAGGTGCTTTAGTACCCATTCAACCTGCATCTTCCCAGGATGTTCCTTCAAAACCCTCACATCCCCCTCCATCACGTGTTCCCCTTAAAGAGAAAAGGGGTTCACTCCGAACGGCTCCAAAGTCCAGTTCTCACCATGCTTTTTAAGAGAGCAATTCCCATTGAGCCGCTCCTGAGAGTAGTTCTCACCGTGCAGCTATTGACCGCAGCTCTGACTGAGCTGCTCCTGATCGCAACTCTCACTGAGCTGCTCCTTCTATTACCCTTCCTCCTTCTATTACGTTCGTTTAAACAAAAGATAATAGACTTTTGCCCTTTTTTTTAGGCGCTGCTAAGGGAGATGAGGTTGATATTGCCATTGCCTTTCTCTTTGCTTCAACTTTTGACCAGCCAGCGTCAAGAGGTCTTGGTCCAGTGACAGGAGCTTTTCCCTCCTTTGAGGAGGTTCTTAGTCAGGTGGGGTTCCTCCATGCAAGCCGCCAACTCCTTTTGAAGAAAGACTCACTGAGGTTGAAGCTTCCTTCAGGGAGTGCTTGACTAATCCCCCATTTTGCCTCCAAACCTCCCAAGTCTGACTCCCCCCCAGCTTTCCTTCGGTTCCCATTCCAATAGTTTTCGTCACCCCTCCAGTGCCACCCTTAGGAATGGACATGGAGGTTACTCCTATTTGAGACAAAGGGCTAACTCCTCTTGAGACTGTGGAACCGTGTTTCGAGGAGGCTGTGGAATCACCTGAGACTATGGAACAGAGTTTCGAGGAGACTATGGAACCGAATCCTTCTGAAGTTTTGGTCTCCTCATCAGTGTTGGAACTGACTCCCAAGCTAGTCCCCTAAATAATCCCAGAAGTTGCCCCTTCTCTTCCAATCTTTCAAGTATTTGCTCTCGTATCTTTACTCGAACATTTTTCCCTTCTTCTCTCCTTTTTCTTTTTTGTTATTATTGTATCTTATGCTGAGCTGCTTATTCGTTTCAAGAATGCACCATCCCTCAAGCCGAGTCTACTCCTCTGTTCCATGAAGACGTTGTTATGGTGGAGGATAGTTCTTCATCTGCTTCCCCTTCATTTGGGAAGGGTTTTCCCCATTCTGGGGTTGCTCAGGGTAAGAGTTTGGCCCAGGATGAGGAACGGCCAAACTCTAAGTCCGTGCCCCCCAAGCTCCCCAAGTCAAAGTTCCTCTTCAACGCTAGGAGGAATCCGATCTGCCTTCCATACATATTGAAGCTATTATGCCGTTGGTATGTGTAGAAACTTCTTCCTCTTCTGGGAAAGGAAATTCGTAGGAGCCTGGGCCAGGTTTTAAGAAGGCACGGGTGGAATCTTTTAGAGTGTAGGCCCAAAAGTTCAGGCCCCTGTTCGCCAATGTAAGTGTTTCCTCTCTATATACTAACCTTCATTTTTTTTTTCCATTTGCCCCTAAATTTTATCTTTTGTCGTCCTTCCTTCAGGCCGTAGACCAACTTACTAAGATGGTTTCCAGAGAGCGGAAGGCTTTTGAAGAGGCTGTTAGAGCTCAAAAGGCATTAAACACCCTCATGCACCTGCAAGGGAAGAAAATGAGCGATGACCTCTATGCTTTAAACGTGGAGAATGATTCCCTGAGGGGGGACAATGAGTTATATCATCAGAAGATCTGTGCTCAATGGAAGGAGGCTGAGGAGATGGGGCGTAGGATGAGGGTGATGGAGCGTAAGGTTGAAATGATGGACGTGGAGATCGAGCTTAAAGACAAGGAGATTCAGCTAAGGGACTTGGAGATCGAGGAAAACCATACGGATATTTCCTCAAAGGTCCAAGAGTTGGAATCAGCTAAGAAAGAAATTGAGGATCTTCAAGTCCACTCCGAGCTTCTCCTTATGGAGAGGGAAAATGCCCAAGCCAAGGTTTAGAGGCTAGAGTGTGAGTTGGAGCTTATCTAGGAAGAGTTGAGGTAGTGCAAGGAAGCTATTGAGAAATTGGTGAAGGAAAAGAGGCGTGCCATCGAGGTTCGATGCCAAATGTTCCACAAGTATTTGGGGATCGCCAAACAAGGAGATAAGATAAGGACTTCAGCTTGGGTCATGGTTTCTCGTCTGGAGTCTTTTGTAGAAGCAGCTCGGCTTTGTGCTGACCTTATTGAATCCCAACTCAGAAAGGCTCCTGCCCTACGTGATAAAGCCTGGATTTATGGGTATAGGGAAGGTCTCGAGCATTTTTGAGAGGTGCTACTTGAGAATCCCAAGACCGATCTTCGTACTTTAAATCTTCAAGAACTCCATCCAAATAAGTCCGCTTATGAGGAAATGTTGACATGGGGTGTAGATGACATGCCTGTAGCCTTCCGCGATGCTCATCCTTAGCCTTCAGTTTCCCCCATTTTTTTTGTTTCCAGACTTGCAACGTTCTTTAATGTAATTTTGATAATTTTATAGAAATGAATTTACTTCTGGTTTTTTTGAACTTGGCTAATTGAAACCTTTTATTTTTCTTCTTTTTATGCTTGTTGCATTTGGTTGTTTTTCATTGTTGAACCCGTGCGTTTTGGTTTGTTTTGGGTAGAAACCAAAAGATGTATCATTCACTTATCAAGACTCGAGCTAGACTATTTTTCGTTGAAGGAAATCCGAGCAAGATCCCTTCATTGAGCATTTACCAAGCAGGATCCCTTCACTGAGTGTTTACCAAGGAAGATCCCTTCGCTAGTGTTTACAGAGTGGGATCCCTTCACTTTACTGAGTACGACTCTTTTGTCATATCTCATATTTGTTTGAACATATGCTAATCGTTTGTATACTTTTTACGCACGTGAATCCTTTGATCTACTATCGATTCTCTGTTGGTCTCGAGGCCACTTTATTGACGTCAATTTAGGTTTTGTCTACTTTGAATGCTACTTAATTTGTCGAGAGAGTTTAGTCCATTACTAATTCTCCATTAACTCCACATTTAACACTGTTCCCACATTAACTCTGTATTCAACTCTATCATTAAAATTTTTTTTATGAACTTCGTGTAATGTGTCAGTTACCATTTCTATATTTTTCGAGTTTCTAGTGACAATGGTTTCCCATGGGAGACATGTGGATGACTAGGGAAATCTTGGGATAACGTGGATGGTTGGGAAGTTTTCTAGAGTTATGGCATCTTGGTATACCAAACACCACTCTTGGCTATAAAAGGGGCTTCTCCCTTTTCTAAGGGGTTCATCTGATTTTGCTTCTCTATTTATTCTCCCAAATTCGGTGACTTCCCATGCCATTTTCCTTTTCTTCTTGGCTTCGTAAAGGGAGACGCCTTCTTTTATGGTGTTTAGGTTGCTGTTGGCTATGGCGGTTTGAACATTGGGGAAATAAACCGTCCTTATTTCTTGTTCTTGCCCTTTTGCTTATGGTGGCTCGCTTATTCCTGCCCCTTTGCTTACGGGAGCCAACTCCCGAAGTTGTTGCATAGGAACTTGCTGCCTGTGAGTCCTGAGCGGAGTAGGAAAGGAGATTGGCATGATTGTGCAGATTGAGGAGGATAGGAACAGACGGTTGAAGGTAGAAATCAACTCTCTAGGGTTGATTTTGTTTGTTGCTTCAACATCCATCTGTCCTCCACGTCGTCCACCCCAGTCGACTCTGAACCCAATTTGCCCTCTTGGGAATATGGGCGAGGGGATCCACTATACACCGACCCCCCTTTTCTTCCCCCTCTCCTTTTCGAGGATAAAGATACCACAATGCTGAGCGCCCTACTTGATATTGCGTGGGGGAGATACAACATCCTATTTATGTTCAGACGAACTTGAGATCTACTGGGCTGCCTTCTTCCTAATCAAGACACCGCACTACTGAACATTCTGCCTCTGTTTGGACCAAACTGGGTCCCAATGGACGCCTTTCTTCTTGAGGGACATACTGTGTTGTTGTTCGGACGAGAATTTTTTTTCTGTTCATTGTAGTTTCTTATGATGTAATTATCTTCTTATAATCTTGTTTGGACAATAAAATGGCTTTATGGTACTTTTGTATACATGTTTCTAAGATTTCATGCTATATTCTGTTTTTGTATACCAGGTTTATGTACCAGGCTTTTGAGTCCGAGTCGTGAGGAGTCCATGCGCATGGTGTTTTACCGAGTTGTAATGTTCTTTTATTTTGCTGCTCTCCCTTTCGTTTCCTTTTATTTTCCTTGTGGCTAGTCAAGTGGCTGGGCTTGTATCCTGCGAAGGTTGGGTTGTATGATTAATAAAATAATTTTATGTACCTGGCTGTACGGTTTCTTATTTTCCTTGTTGCCTTTCATTTTTGCCATTTTTTCCCTTTTGCTTCTTTTGTGGCCAGTCTAGAGACCAGCCAAGGCATTGTAGGTAGCAACCTTGCACGATGCTCAACAAGTCATTGGGACTTGCATTGCGAATAGCTGTTATCAGGGTAAAAGTCATGGCTTTGGTCCTGTGCTTAATACTTTGTGGCCAATTTAGAGACTGGGCTTGTATCTAGCAAAGGTCGGCAAGTCCAATCTCAGGACTAGCTTGTATTCTGACTGGCACTTGTAGGTTGGAAGAGCCCAAGGGCCCTGCTCCCTCGTCAATGCATTGACTCACTAAAAAATGAGCAGTACAAAGGCTATCCCAAGTGCAGGAGCGTGTCGTGTAATAATTAGGAATAAATTCCTAAATCGTCTCCTTAAGGAAAGTGCTTAAAAATCAAACTTGTGTAAAATGGTGGAAATAGTTACAATGAGAGAATAAAAATAAAAGTAATGAAATGTACAATGAATATGGGAGTGCAATGGAAATGAAATTTTACTAATCATGAACTAGATTCATGTTTGTTGGTTTTGAGTGGATGATGAAAAGTAAGAAATTAAAATGCAAGACAGTAAATTAAAATTGCTGAAAATTAAATTACTGAAATGTAAAGGAACAATAAAATTAAATGACATAAAAGTAAATTGCAAAAATTAAAGGTGCAGAAAAATTAAATGACAGTAATTTAAATTGTAGGAAATTAAAAGTGCAAGAAAATTAAATGACATAAATTTAAATTGCAGGAAATTAAAAGTGCGAGAAAATTAAATGACAGTAATTTAAATTGCAAGAAATTAAAATTGCGAGAAAATTAAATGACATTAATTTAAATTGCAGGAAATTAAAATTGCGAGAAAATTAAATGACATTAATTTAAATTGCAGGAAATTAAAAGTGCGAGGAAATTAAATGACATAAATTCGAAATTAAATAAAAACAGGAATTGTAAGGAATAAACTTGATGTTTGGAAATGGAGACTGCGTTCTCCAACCCAAAAATCTAAACTTCCAATTAAAGTAAACTCTCAAAAATAAAATGGACTTTCAACATTTATCAAAGAGGACTGAAAATTTGCTCACTAGATAAACTCAAAGCTGGAAATGAAGACTTAAAAATAAAATTTACTGAACCATAAACTAAAACTGACTGATGAATGAATTACACGAAACTGAAAACTGAACTACATTGCTTTTGCCGTGCGTCCAGACTGTGAGAAGGAAACAAACTATACTTTTTTTCTTTGCTTTTTGTTTGTCGCCTTTCAGTTTCAGCCGCCATGTGCATGCATTTTATTTTATTTTTCTTTTCATTACCTCATTCCTTCCTTCTCTCTCTTTCTTCTTTTTCTTTTGTTTTTGTTTTCAGCCCAGTGTTTCGTCTGTTTCTTCATTTCCTCGTCTTTCTTGTTTACTGCTGTCTTCATGTGCAGGAGAATGTTGAGTGGCTTTGGAGGAGACTGGGCAGTCGAGGAGGAGCTGTCGTGGCTGCAGAAGAAGGATAGAAGTGCTGCAATGGATGGATGCAGTGCAGTGTGGAGTTGGGTGGCAGCGGCTGTGGGATGCTGCGTTCGGAGTAGTGCTGCTGAACGAGAATGGGCGGTGGAGACCTGGTCTCCGGTGTCGTTTGTTGCTGCTGGAAGTGGAGGTGCGGCCGTGGAGTGGTGCTGTCGTGAGTTGTGCTACGCAGGAGGCAAGGAGCGTGGTTGCATGTGAGCTGCAGCAGTGAATGGGCAATGCAGTGGTTGATGGCCGTGGTGCAGAGGTGGATGGTGGCTTCGGAAGTTGGCTGGTGTCGACTGGTGTATGCTTGGACGTGTTGAGGATCAGCTTGGTTTCAGACGGTGTAAATGGACGTGGGCTGAAGTGATGCACTGTGCAGGTGGTCGAAGGTTGAAGATGACGCGAACGGCATGTCGTTTTTGTCTATTGACAAAACGACATGTCGTTTAGGCGATTTACTTTTTGTCTTCCTGTGGAAAACGACAAGTCGTTTTTCCGTGGAGGAAAAACGACATGTCTTTTTAGAGAACTTGAAAAATGAATAAATAAATAAATAAAATAAAAATATAATATAATATAATAAAGTAAAATAAAACTTAGACAAGCAAAAATAAATAATAATCAAAGAAACAAAAAAATAAAACTAGACAAAGAAAATAAAATAAAATTAGACAAAAGATGGAAAATAAAATATTAAAAGTGTTATGCAAATGAATAAATATTGCTCAATTAAATCACAAGCTATAAAATTAAGCATAAATTATACTTTTAATCAATTTAAATTATAACTTGGATTTATGCCTCTTAATCAAATTTTCCATCTAAAACCAATAATAAAATAATAAAACAATTAAAAATATGTTGATTTTAAATGTATAAAATATACAATAATGCAGCTCAATCATGGATCGCAGGTAGCAACGTTGCACAAAGCTCGACAAGTCATTGGGACTTGCATTGCGAATAGTTGTTATCATGGCAGAGCTCATGGCTGATCTAGAGACCGGGCTTGTATCCCGCAAAGGTCGGCATACTCTTGGCATTTGAGTCATTTTCTTACAAAATCTTCCTAGAGTTAGGCTAATAATACCTTGCCCGCATAGCTCTTGCAGCTAGTGTCCTCCTGCTAGAATGATTCCCACAAATTCCTTTGTGTATATCTGCTAATACGTACTGGGCCTACTTGGAAGAGATACATCTTAAGAGGGGCTCAACAAAGCCTCTTTTATATAGGATTCCTTCTACTATTGTGAAGCAAGCCGCTCGGTTCCTGATTTTCTAGGATTCTTCTTGGTCATCTGGAGGACCTCCTCTTGAAGGAATTTCAAAATATCGATGGCCCATTCGGGTGGTTGTAACCCCTGGATTGCAGACATTTGAATCCCAACAGCTGCTACGTCAATAGTCTAAATTATGGTATGGTCCGGGAGTGGCACTTCTTCTTGAGTTGAGGCAGCATTTGCTAGAGGATTCGCTTCCTAGTTCTCTCCTCTCGGGATCTGCTGGACGAAAGAATATTGGAAAAGGTCATGCCCTTCTCCTACCCGTTAGAGATACCTCTTCAAATTTTCTCCTTTCGTAAGGATTTGTCTGGTTACTAATCCTACTACTATCTGGGAAAGCTTTTCTCCTGAGTCTGTTATTATATATACCCCCACTCCTCCCTCGGTCCGACAGGATGAGCCGTCGACGTAGACCTGCCAAGGCTTGCCATGGGGCATAATGATTATTTCCTTTGGAAAGTTTGAGAATTCAGCTAGAAAGTCTACCAATACCTGGCCCTTAACTGTGGTGCGTGGAAGGTACTCAATCTCAAACTCGCTTAGCTCAACCGCCTAGTTGGTCATTCAACCAGATGTGTCAGGTTTTTGTAATATTTTTCTCAAGGGGACATAAGTTTGTACTTTTATTGGGTGAGCTTGAAAACAAGGCATTAACCTTTTGGTAGGGATTACTAATGCAAATGCTAGCATTTCTATTCAGGGTATCTGGCCTCTACGCCTCGAAAGGCTTTGCTTATATGATAAATGGGCCGTTGGATTCTTTCTTCTATTCAAGTCAATACAGTAGACATTGCATTGGGTGATACTACCAAGTAGGCAGTCAGAGCTTCCCCTGGCATGGTTTGGTTGAGCAAAGGTGGATAGGCCAACTATTCCTTTAACTCGCTGAAGGCCTTTCCGCACTCTTCATCCCATTCTTGTGCTTTCCACAGGACTTTGAAGTAAGGGAGGCACCAGTAGGTTGATTTTGCAATGAATCAGCTAAGGGCAACTATCCTCCCTACAATTCTTTGAACCTCGTTGATTGTTCGGGGTGTAGGCATATCCACAATTGCTTTGAATTTTTTGAGATTAGCCTCGATTCCACGTTCAGAGACCATGAATCGCAAGAACTTCCCGGATTCAACTCTGAAAACACACTTCTATGGGTTGAGCTTCATTTTATATTTTCTAAGCACCGCGAAAGCTTCCTGGAGATCATCAAGATGCTGTTATGATTTCTTACTTTTAAACAAGAGATCATCTACATAAATTTTCATGTTCCTCCCAATCTAATTTTTGAACATTCGGTTGACCAAATGTTGATACGTTGCTCCCACATTTTTTAGACCGAATGGCATCGCTCTATAGCAGTAAAGGCCTCGATCCATGATAAATGCAGTTTTTTCCTCATCATCAGGGCTTATCCTGATTTGATTGTAACTAGAGTATGCGTCCATAAAACTAAGTAGGGTATGCTTGGTCGTTGACTCCACTATCAAGTCTATCTTTGGAAGAGGGAAACTATCTTTAGGACAAGTTTTGTTCAGGTTAATGAATTTTACACACATTCTCCACTTTTCACTTGCCTTTTTGACCAATATGATGTTGGAAAGCCATTCGGGATAATGAACTTCTCAAATAAACCCCGTTGCCAAAAGGCAATCCACTTCCTTAGCAATGGCCGCATACTTCTCAGCACTGAAGCTGCGACGCTTTTGTTTGATTCTTTTTGCCTCAGGGTTCACATTGAGGCGATGCTTTACTAATGACATGTCGATGCAGGGAATTTCTTCATGACTCCAAGCGAACACATCTCGATGTTCAATAAATAGTTGTTTCATGGACTGGCTTAGCTCGATAGGCATCTTGACCCCATTCGCACAGTTCATTCTGGTTTTTCGAGATCCAATGGTATCAAAACTAATGGCTCATTAGGTTATGCCTGCCTTAGTGCCTCTTCGTCCCTCACTTCTCTTTCTAGTTCTGTCAGAGCCGGAGGTGGAGGTAAGACTATTCTCCCATGGTCTTCCTCGAGAGTCTGTATAGCTATCGCCTTAGACTTCATTTTCTGAGTGTAGCAGTCTCTTGCAGTTTGTTTTTCGCCACACATTTCCCCTACTCTCGATGGGGTCGGGAAATTTACCTTTAGATGATACGTGAAGGTTACAACATTCATTTGATTCAAGGATGGACGTCCAAGAATCGCATTGTATGAAGACGGGGCTTTCACCACCAGGAAATCTACCATAAGGGACATTGTTTTGGGGTCAGTTACAGCCAATACGGACAGAGTGATTGCTTCGATTAGCTAGATTGTGTCCCTTATGAAGCCTTTGAGAGGCGTAGGTGTAGGTCGCAATCGATCGGGAGCGATCCCCATTTTAGTGAATGCCTCCCAGAAGAGAACATCGGCGAAGCTGCCATTGTCAATCAGTACTCTTCTGGTCCGATAGTTAACAATTTGTGCCGTTACTGCTAGAGCGTCGTCATGGGGGCGTGACAAAACTTCTCCATCTTTCTTACTAAAAGTTATAAGATATTCCCTAGTTTGATCCCTGTTGTTAAGGGATGGTTTGTAGGCGAAGGATATTTCTTCATATCTGGCCTTCCTCGCATAAGTCTTCCATGCCGACGAGGTCGTTCCCCCCAGCATATCCTCCAGCTATGGTGTTGATTTCACCTATTGGAGGTTCTTCTCTACCCTCAGTTTCTTTGATGCAAACTCTCTCCGCATGGGTTTGTGGTTCTTCTTCTATCAGGGCTCCTATTTCTTTTGATGGGGCTTCAACTTCTTCTGGCATCACTTCTCCGAGTAGATTTTTGATCCCTACAAATTGGGCTGTAACTCTTGCGAATGGGACCTTGGTTTCTCTGAATAGGGCTTCAGTTCCGGTCTCTCCAAAAATAGGGTTGGTAGTCGCATTGTGACTCATCCCTCTCATTCTCATATTGGACAGTACGAATCCCTGGGTCTTCCACCTTTTTCTTCCTCGTGTAGCAATCTTCTATATTATGTTCACCACTCCTATGAATGGAAAAATATTTGGGGCGTGAGAAACCTCGTCTTTGCTCTTCTCATAAACTTAGGTCCTCTTCAGCTTCCACAGTTAGGTTAGAATGTATACGAGGACCGGATTTTCCCTGTTGGACCTGTTCCCTTTTGCCCTTAGTTTCGTAAGTCCTTTTTTTTGTAGTCCCCTTGGTTTGATCCTTTATTCTGGTCTGCTATCTTTTTCTCTGCCCTGTTCAAGTCACTCTTCCTTGGGGCAATCAATGCTTGGAGCGTATCTTCCGTGTTTATGAAACCGTCTACGCGGTCCATAAACTCCCTTAGAGTGGTCAGGGTTTTTCGAGCAATTTCTATCATGAATGGGTTACAAGGCCAAACCACCCTAACAGTGCAACTAAGGTGATTTTTTCGTCTTGGTCATCCGTCGTCATTCGTTCTTTATTAAACTGGAAGAGGTATGACTTGAGGCTCTTGTCATCCCTTTGTTTAATAGTCAAAGGATAAGCCATTGATCTCCTCCTTGTTTGGTTAGCCATGAATTGTGTTAAGAAGAGACGTGCTAGCTTGTTGAAGTTGTCCACAGTTCCTGGCCTTGAGGAACTAAACCATACTCGTGCTACTCCCTTCAGAGTGATGGCAAAAGCTCTACATGCTACTTCATTGGGGAAACCATGGAGGGTCATATGGGCCTTGAAAGTCTCCAGGTGTTCCAACAGGTCTTTTGACCCGTCATATGCTTCTATCTGAGAGATTTTGAACTTCGGAGATATAGTCACTGCCATAATCTCAGCATTGTATGGTAGTTCAGCATTGGTGAGAAGTTAATCTACCGTGGAAGGCTGACCTATTTGTTTAGCCACTTCTATCCGGATCTACATGTTGACCCTACATCGTTCTTCATCTCGTACGTCGCATTGGGATGAGGTGTTGGGTTCCCATCAAAAACCGCCCTAGGACAAGGTCCTAGGCATGCATGGACAACAAAGATTGGGCCACTTCCAGGATCAAGACTAGCTAAGGCCAACCAAAGGCCAAGACATATCACGGGCCACATTGGCCATGCAAGACCATATCATTTATTTATCTTTATTTATTTTATTTAATTATATTTCAAGAGACTTATTGGGGGTTTCCACTTTGTAATCTCTATAAATAGGACCCTTAGGTATTTCATTTTGTATCTTTTGACAATTTGGTAAATCCCTAAGTGGGTGGATTATTGTTCTTGAGATCACTTTTCGGTGCTTAGCACTTGGGCTACTTGGGTGAAATTCTTGAATCCCTAGTAGAGAATCATCACCTTGAAATTCGTGAATAGGTGTGATTCAATCTATCTTATTTCATCATCGTAAAATTCGTGAATCGATGGTGATTTATCTATCTATCTTATGAGTATTGTTTGTTCCATTCCATTGTCTATCTTTGTTCTTATGTTTTCCATCTTGTTCATCTTTATTTTGTTGCAAATCAAAGATATCCTAAGCCTCAATCTTAGTATTCTTTGGTTTCACAAAATATCCATAAAAACCATAAAGAGAGTCTTCATATTCTTTTGTTGAGTCCATTCATCTTTTGTTCATAACTTTACCATTGTTCATACATTGTCTTGCATCGTTCCATATCACAAACACAATCTATTCACCCATTTGATCTTTCACACTCACATATCTCGGCCAACACATTGTTTGCCCTACTTTCCATACACATCAATACCATAAGACCTAGCCTCCATCATCTCCATAACCCTAGCCAAAACACTATAAGCCCCACACCAAAATTAGCCTTCCCACATCCACATAAGCCCTAGCCGAACCCTTGTCTTCTATAAACCCTAGCCAACCCTCAAGAGTCCCACTTGGAAACTTCCATAACTATAGGAAAGTTGACTCATTCCCCTACAAGTTAGGAACTCATCTTCCATCTTCCAATCCCTCCAAATTCAACATACATCCTTTGCCTTAGTCAAACTTCAACTTACCAACAACTCCCAAGCATCTTATCACTTAAATCCAACCCCTTGCCATATCCAAATCCCATCTTACCTTAACCAATCCCTAAACTCAAGGAACTCCCTAGACTCATTCAAACTCCATCTCATCTTCCATATTCAATCCCTTAAATCTCTCATTCCCTAGAATCACTCCACCCACCTAGTTAACCAAAGACTTATTCCACTTACCAAAACCGAGCCACCTACCCATATTTGATCCTACAATCAAGGAATCACATTAACCACTCCCATATTCAGCCAACCCTAGCCACCAAACCCTAATTGCACTCATCCACATCACTTCCAAACCCTAGCGACTCATCTTACACTCCAACCCTAATCCAACTCTTCCCAATCTCGAAATTTCCCATAGCCTCCACCCAAACCCTAGCCTATCTTCACCATACCAACCCTAATCACCATCCAAGTTGTCCCAATATCAAGGGCAACTCTTAAGCCGTTCTACATTGCATCAAACATGCATATTCATCACTTAGATCACCCGAACTCATCAATCATCATCATCATTTCCATCACTAAACACCATACCTTCATCAACCTAGGAACCCATCATTGCCATTATACGTGCAAGGCCAAGCAAGAAGGCTTGAAACTCGGTCACCATCATCACCATGGCGTGCTCGTGGACTTAGTGTTTAGGGACAAGACCGGGGTCCCTAACATGAGGACAGACCTCAGAGTGATGACTCTGTCGGTTAGCCTCTGGTTCTCCATCACCCCTTCATAAGGTAGCATTTTCTTGTCGAAGGGTCTCCATATCCGCCATTAGTTTCCATATTGCTTTACTTTGTTCGTTGAGTCTTGCTTCCATTGCTTCGGTCTGTGCTGTCTTGCACTGCGAATGTTGAGAGCGGGTTGTTGCCAACATACAAAGGACACGCTAGTTATGGGACAACAGATATCCCACAGACGGTGCCACTATTGAAATCATGTTTCGCGGGCCTGGGCCTGGCTTGGACATGCTAGTTATGCGATCACCTGCACAGTAAAAATGGGGGACCTCGGGGTCTGTTGTTCCTCCGATACCTAAGTCAGTGATCGTGTAGAAGATGAATATGAACAATAAGAAAGATAAGAGTGTAAGATGATACTTGTGGGCGACAAGTAGTGTTTATTTATACTTGCCGACTTGGTCTCCATGGTAGTGGATTGTTGCATAGCAGGAGATAATATGTTTATGTTGTCTACTCATTGAGCTACCTTTGTGCCATCAGTTCACCGAGCTAGGAAGCACTCAGGGTTGCTGTGTGTTGCTTAGGTCTTGGGTCGTGATTGAGCTGCATTATTGCATATTTTATACATTTAAAACCAATATATTTTTAATTGTTTTATTATTTTATCATTGGTTTTAGATGAAAAAATAGTTAAAAGTCATAAATCTAAGTTGTGATTTAAATTGATTAAAAGTATAGTTTATGCTTATTTTTATAACTTGTGATTTAATTGGGGAATATTTATTCACTTGCATACACTTTTAATATTTTATTTTTCGTCTTTTGCCTAATTTTAATTTTAATTATTTATTTATTTTATTTTCTTTGTCTAGTTTTATTTTTTGTTTCTTTAATTATTTATTATTTTGCTTGTCTAAGTTTTATTTTTATTTATTAATTTTAATTTTAATTTCTGTTTTATAGGTTCTTCTAAACGACGTGTCGTTTTGTCAGTAGACAAAAATGACATATCGTTTTTGCTGCGAAATGAATTCAGCTCCCTCCTAAACGACATGTAGTTTAGTCCATAAACCAAAACTACATGTCGTTTGGTCATCTTCAACCTCCAGCATGCATGAACAGCAGCACAACTGTGAGTTTCCATCCACGTTGCGGCAGCCACCAACCATGAAGTCTAGTAGCACGGTAGTAGCACCACCTCTCTGCCACCCTTCATCCAAAGCCACATGCTGCACCTCTGACCATCTAACTAAACCACCCATGCACTGCACCATCTCCATGCACGGCCTCCAACAGCAGCACCACTGAACTGTCTAGCTAGCCGTGCCCAGTCTCCTCCAGTGGCAGCAACCTCCTCCTCCGAAGCCACCAGCTCAAACATGCAACCTCCATGGAAGAAACCGCCATGTAACACCCCACCTAAAAAGGCCCTTAGGCCTTGACCTTAGTAGGCTTAATCCTAGTTAATTAGAAGTTGAGTTATTCTAGAATAAGAACATTTTGGATATTTAATTTGGTAAAAAAGACGTATACTTTGGGTTTAGAAGAATTATTAGGAGATTCTAGTGCGATATTGATTTTTGAGGAAAATGAAATTCTTAAAGGTTAATTGGAGAATTTTTAGTGATTTATTAATTTTGAGGACTAGAAGCCAAGAGGCACATAAAGGAATGACACATGGCACATTGGATGTTGCCACAACAATGGGCTAAGCAATTTGGGTAAAATTCTTGATGGACTTAGGAAGGCCAAAGAGATTGGTTTATTAAGGGCCCAAGCTTTTTGGGTTTAAAGGCTTAGAGAGACACTAAGACATTAGGCCCAACTTGATGGACACTAGGCCTAACTTGATGGACATAAGACTTTAGGCCTCTAATGCACTAAGGATGTGATGGGTAAAGGTTAAGATGTTAAGAAGACCATCGGCTCAACTTGGGAGATATAAAGTTTGAAACCTTTCTTGGAGGACTCTAGAAAATAGGCTCAATGAAAATGACATAAGGTTATTGGGCCTAACTTAGTAAGAGTTGAGATATTAGGCTCTTAATTATGGGTTAATTACTTACATTAAGGTTGATAGTGGGATTAGCGTTGATCATGGTACTTAGTGTTAATGAGCTAAGGATTAGAGAGGCAAGCCTATTAGTAATTTTGGTGAGGCTTTTAGGACTTTAAAGCATTCATGGTCCAAGCCCAAGAAAACCTTGAACCAAGCCTTGAGGAATTCAAAACTAGTTATGGCCCAACTATAAGAAAGGCATAAGGCTTTTGGGCCAAATTTGGTATAGAATGGACCCATGACCCAATTAGGCCAAGTCAAATCTTTTCAAGCCCAATTTAATGGATCTTGAGGTTTCCTTTTTAACCCTACAAATTTGTAAAATGAGGCCCTCTCATTCATAGTCCAAGAGCCCTTAAACCATGAGCCCATACATTTAGCCATTTTAAGCCCACATGACCCAAAACCGTGTTTGGGCTCATTTCCCCATTCAAGACCAAAGGCCCAATAGACCATACCATTGGTTTTATTAAGCCAAAATCACACTCAAAGTACCCAAATTAAGTTTTGAAAATTGGCTAAGGCCATTAACCATCATACTTGAGGTTAGTGCACTTTAAGTCATGCTTTGAAGCTTAATCATGCTTAATCTTTTCTTAAACTTTTTAATTCAAATTTTTTTGAATTAATACTCCATTAAACCTTGATTAAGACCCTATTAATGGCCTAGCTAAACCATCCCACATGCCATTATGAAAAATGGCATAACAAGTCCAAACTATGCTTCAATTGGTTTTGTGCATTGCCCTTTGTAAAGCTTGAACTGTTTTGCCCTTGGACTCAACATTTTTGTGGTTTGTCCTCAAGGTTAATATAGTCTTTAAAAAACTCATGAGACCCTCCCAAATTCAGTTTGAGCCTTGGATGAAATTGGTTGCATCAACCAACTCAAAGAACCAAACCGGGTACACCTTGGTTTAGTTTGTGTTGTAACCGATTGAGTCAAGTTTGAACCAGCCTCCTGCCATGGTTTGCACCACCAACCCATGCCAAATCCTTCTCCACCCAATCACCAGAAGTCCCATGACCATCATGAAGGATTTTGACTCATTTTTGTTGCCCAAAAACATCCAAAACCGAACTGATTTTCTGCCACTACAAACCACCTTCATCCACCAGTTTTCAAGGGTTGTTTGATGGTTTTTCTGCCACCCAAATGATACCCCACGACCAGACCTGCCCTCTAGGATCAATGTAGCAAATGTGGAGAGGAAATCATGGTGGTTTTAGGTCACTATTCCCCCTGCACAAGCTGACCTAAGCTCATGCAAGCAAATCTGGAAATTTTCCAGATTTGAGCACCTCCCACTTCACCCAATCACCAAGCACCCAAGCCAATGCCGCTCACCCCTTGGCCTCCTATAAATACTTCCCTTTCCTTCTCATTTCACTCACACCACAGCTCCAAGCATCCTCTTGAGTCTTGAGAGCATTTCCCCCTCTTAGAGATCAAAAGAGTGCAAAGCAAATGAGTTTTGGGGAGTTCTTGAGTGTTCTTGTGTAAGGCAGTCTAGAGTGCTTGGAAGGCCATGATATTTGTAAGTTTTCTTTATTTTGATCTTATCTAGCATTTAAAGCTATGTTTTCAAGTGTTGGTACGAAATTTGGTTGAGTTTTGAGAAGGTTATGATGCTTAATGCAAACTCGGGTCAATTAAAGGAAGGTTTGAATGATTGAATGTTTTTAAATGGAAATTTAGCCATGGAATGTCCTAAGCATGATTTTATATGATCTATCATTATCCTAACATGATTATGGAAGGTTAAATTTGTGGTTAGAAGCATGTCATAATAGGTTTTAAATCTATCTTTTTTTGATCTTCAAGCATGGATCGGTTTTAAGCATATTGGTGATTAAGGATTTCTTAGTTTTGATTAAGTGTTGGGATGAACTTGATTACTCAAGGATTAGGTTTAATAATGTCCCTAAAGATGTTAGTGATCATTAGTGATTAAAGAAAATCTCATATGCATGCATTCATAGGGATCAATAGTTGAAAATACACATAAGCATCAACTAGGATGCTTGCCACGGGTTGGGACTAATTGGACAAGTTTCACTTTGAATTTTGAAAATATAAGGCTGTAGATGGTTTTACAATACCAAAAATATGAAGTCCATGAAATTTGGTTAAATTTGGAGTTTGTTTGCAATTAGTGAGAATTTAGGACTTCAATGGCAAATTTTTGAAAGTCTAGGGATATTCTTGTAAATACCCAATTTTTGAAGCCATTGATTTTAAATCTATCTATGAGAGTATTAACCCTAACTTAGTATACATATGATTCACACAGCTACGACGCTAATTTCAAATTTTTCTGGAACTTTGTAAGTTGGCCTCTAACTTACACCTTGATAGATTATTTATGAATTATTGATAAATGCTCATTTCATACTTCAATTATCATTTTTAGCATAAATTATCATTTTAAATGATACATTGAGTGCATACCTACATGAAATGTGAAATTTTTATAATTTTTGCATATTACATTTAAAAATGTCATTTTTGCATGAAATTTACTACATACGTACATGTCATGAGAAATATTTTTCAAAGCATAGCATGAAAATCATTTTATCACAACCCTAAAGGCCAGGATGGGAAATTATCCTAGTAGAACTCCTCTGTCCACTCTGGAGTGTTTAATAATGGAGTTGTAACCCCTGGATTGACGAACAACAGTCAACAGGTTTCGAATGGGTTCTTTTTAAAGAACGCCAGAGCGAAGTCCACATGTTATGACACCTAACGCTGGTTGGTGTACACGTTATAAATTTTATGATGTTATGTTTTATTTACCAATGCATTGAGAACGAGTCTATAGACAACGTAGTTTCAACGTGAGTTGTACTACGATCGCCGGCAGGTACGCACAGCGCATATGGGGAACTGTGACGTTACCACACGTTATGTTATTAATTAAGATAATGATGCAAGTCTATGATGATGAAAGTTTACGATAAAATTTTTATGAAGTTATGTTTTCTCTAAAAGAATGACAAAATTACTTACTGAGTAAAAACTCGTGTCTCCATATTTTTAAAAGATGTTAAAGAATCTGGATGGGAGACATGCATACTGATTTTTTGCATCTCATGCATTGCATATTTATCATTTTTCATGATTGATTTATCTTTGTGCCAGTTAGTTGTTTAACTTACTGAGATTTCGAGTAAATCTCACCCTTTTATGGGACCACTATCATTCCACTCGGAATGATAGAAGTTGTGTCAGGAATCGACCAGGACGAGATTGATGGAGTACTGGATTCACATGTTTGAGGAAGAGCCAGATTTTGTGAAGAAGCTAGATTTAATGCTGATGAGTTAAAGCCCGAGTCCTTCGTACTATAGATCACATGAAGAGAATAATATGACTTTGTATATAAGTCTATGCTACATTGGTATTTTGAACATGATGATTTTCTAATGAAGTTGGGATGTTTTTAGTTATTTTGGCATATCTTACGTTTTAACCTTTTATTTTCACTGCGATTATTGCATTATGCTGGTTGCATACTAGGATGCCTTGCATATTAACTGTCATGAACGGGAGTATGTAACTTTGTGTTACATGTCCCGACGCTCTAAGTCTTCATTCCATCCCAAGCAAGGATTGGGCGCGTCACACTCCACGACTGTGCTTCCGTGAAATTACCATCGAAGCACCGCAACTCCTCTGTTTTATTCCATAAAACAGAGCTAGTCTCCACCACAGCCTCCGTTAAAACCACTACTGCCAACCACATCACTCAATGCAGCAAGCACCACTCCCTCTGCCCACACTCCATGCAAGCATTCGGTACATGCACAACACAACGCACAATGATTGATCCGTGGCTCTCCATGGTTGCAACTCCCTCTCTACCTCTCAACTCCATCTCTCTCAGTTAGTAATGGAGGAAACATAGAATGGAGAAGCACATGAAACCAAAAGGAAACACTAGTTGCGGAAATTCTGGGTAGCTCAAATGAAAAAGAAAGAAATGAAGAGAAACACGTAGATGGACGGACGCACGCGAAGACTTGAAGGGCACTGCAGCAGAAAGAAAACAAAAGAAAAGAAGAAAAATGAATAAAAGTGGTTTGCACATGGGTTGCTTCCTTTTTGGTCTGGACACACGCGAAGAAGGGATGCACTGCAACAGAAAGAAAAGAAAAGAAAAGAAAGCTTTTCGGACAACAATGAAGAAGACGTTGGGCAGTGGGAGAAAGAATAAATGAACTGGAAAGAGGCCGATTCTTCTACATGTGGGGAACAAGACAGACGCACATAGGCCAGGGATAGATGGAATATCTTTCTCAGTGGACGAAGACACGGCATGTTTCACTAATTCTTGTTGGCTTTTGAAGCCTATAAAAAGGCTTGAAATGAAAGGAGAAACTCGTCAGATTTTAGGGAGAAATAAATCAATTAGAGTTTTTGTAATTAGGAGTAAAGTAGAGTAGAAGTATTATTTTAAGTGTGATTTTATTTTCTAGTTTTTTTATTTTTATTTTATTTCAGTTTGAAGTTATGATAAACATGACTAAATTTTCGTACTAAGGTTAGAGGTGAAGTCTAATGATTTAAATATTGTTTTGGATCAACAATAGAGTTTATATTGTGAGTTTGATCAATTGAATGGTGTAATTATTAGAAACTTTGATTATCTATATACTTTTCTTGATCCATTGTGATTTCCGAATACATTGGATGCTTGAAGAATCCCTATGGTAATCAATTGGACTTGTGAATGTTTCTAGCATAAATTGTTCAAACTTAATCTTTAGTGATCGAAATAATTTTTGGTGTTATTATTAGAAACTTTGATTATCTATATACTTTTCTTGATCCATTGTGATTTCCGAATACATTGGATGCTTGAAGAATTCCTGTGGTAATCAAATGGACTTTTGAATGTTTCTACCATCAATTATTCAAACTTAATCTTTAGTGATTAGTTTTCTTGGGCTTAACTGTTAAATTTTCCAGCTAAACGAAATCATTATTCTAGTTTAACTGAGCTAAATTGATTGGAAACAATATTATAAATTATTAGAAGAATCCTCAAAACCTTAGTCATTCTTCATATTGATTTATTTTATTAGTTCATTTATATTTTGTTACTTTAAAATTCCTCATCTCAGTAATCTTTTCTATTTAATTTAATAATATGTTTCTATTGTTTAATTTTATTCTCTTTATCACATTAGTCAATCCCTGTGGATTCGATCTTGTAAGGTATTACAACACCTGTATACTTGCAGGTAAACCTGCTCTAAATTTTTGGTTCATTATTTTGAGTGAAAGTTCAGTCACAACAGGCCGCATTGAATGCAGCATGGCTTCTGCTCTAGGCCGCATTGAATGCGGAATGACTTCTACTCTGGGCCGCATTGAATGAGACATGCTTTCTGTCCTGGGTCATTTCCATCTCATTAATGCTGGGTGTGAACTGCCGCAAGTTTTCTCGTCTGGCATTGAATGCTATATTCCTTCCCTCTTAAGCCTTGCCTGCATTTTGTCTTGTTTCCTGATGTAAGCATGATCTGACCCGAGTCTTATACCCGAGCCTTGACCCTAGTGCTACCGTTTGACCCAGTCCATATCATGTACCTGGGCCCTAATCCAGGCCTTATGTCCGACCCGATCTAGCCCATAATTTATATCTGGGTTTTAACATAGGCCCTGCCTTTAGCCCAATCGAAGGGATTTTCTCCCTTCACAAGTATTATTGAAGCTATTTTGTTTTCTTCCATCCTTTGTTATCTTAACGGAGTTTTAAACTAGGATCTAGAAGAAGATTTTTTTTTTCTTTGAAAGGGTTGTCTATTTTAGGTCCCTTACATTCATATCGAGAGCACTCTCAAATGGTTATCTTCTTCGTTCTTTTTGTTGTCTTCCCAGAATACAAAAAATGTAACTGCTTATTTCCTCTTCATTTTCACTCCCTTAATGCATCGCCCAAATATGTGAACCAATAACCCAGAGTCAGCACAATTAATAGTAGATGAGAGTAGTAATGTTACGTCATAAAAAAGTGGTTGAAAAGCTAAGGATGAGAGGTGGTGATGGCAGTAATTTATAAGTAGGCCGGCACAGAGCATCCAGTAGTGCAAAGACCTACGGCAACGGGAGCACCATCAGTTTATATCGATCCACGAATAGACCCACAGCACTGCCAAAGGTCCACATCTACCCAAAGATGGACCATGTCGCTATTGTGTATCCAAATCGACCCAAGGATAGATTGCAACGCTGTTGGGTGTCCAACTCGACCAATGGTGCTCTCTAGGTGGCAAGTACTTTTGTTCTTCATGATGCTTACCTAGGGCATAAGCAGTTTTCCTTTCCATATTGCTCATCGAGGTGGCGAGCACTTTAACTCTCGTGGTGCTCAGTTGGAGGCGAGCACTTTGCTTCCCATGGTGCCAGCCAAGGTCGCAAGTACTTTTACTCTCCATAGGGCTCGCGCCACTTTTCATAGTGCTCGCCTCAGGTGCTCACCTAGGTGATGAGCAGTTTTGTTCCAGCATTGCTCGCCTAGGTGGAGATCACTTTGCTTCCCCTGGTTCACCTTGGGTACCAACACTTTGCCTCTCATAGTAGTACATGAGCACTTTGCCTCCCTCCAGGCAAGCACTTTCCCTTTCCATGTTGCTCACCGATGTGATAGGACTTTAACTCTCGTGGTGCTTACCTAAGGGGAGTGCACATTGGCTTTCCAAGTTGCTCACCAAGGTGGCGAGCAATTAAACTTTCGTGGTGCTTGCTTGGGTTATGAGCACTTTTTCTTTAGTAGTGCTTGCTTGGAGTGGTGAGTACTTTTGCTTCCCATGGTGCTCGCCTAGGTTACAAAGAACTTTTGTTCTGGTAATGTTCACTTGGGGTATGAGCATTTCGCCTCTCGTGGTGCTCGTCACACATGCCTGGGTGGCAAGTACTTTGTTTTCTTCAATACTCTCCTTGGTACTTGCCTTGAGCAGAGCACATTTCCTTTACACGTTACTTGCTGAGTTGGCAAGCTCTTTTCCTCCCACGGTTCTCTCCTGGGTAGCAAGTACTTTTCCTCTCCATGGTGCTAGCCTCGAGGGCAAGTACATTCGCTCTCCACGAGCTGAGGTAGTGAGCCTTCACAGTGCTCATTGAGTTGAGGAGCATTTTGATTCTTCCATGATGCTTGTAGAGGTGAAGAGCACTTTTTCTTGAGTAGTTTGTTTCCCATGGTGCCCACTTAGGGCATAAGTATTTTGCCTCCTATGATGCTCACCTGGGTGGAGAGCACTTGCTTCCCTTGGTACTCTCCATGTTGCTTGCCCAGGGGTGAGCACTTTCCTTTTCATGTTGCTCGCCGAGGTGGTGAGCATGTTGCCTCGACTAGTACTTGCCGAGGTGGCGAGCACATTTTCTCTCCATTGTACTCGCATTGGGGACATGTTCTTTCCCTATCCATGATGCTCGTGGAAGTGGCGAGCATCATGCTCTTTCACGGTGCTCGTCGAGGTGACCAACACTTTGCCTCCCTTGGTGCTCTCCAAGGTGGCGAACACTTATACTCTTGTAGTGTTCGCCTGGATGTCACTTCCTAAGGAAATAAAGCACATGTGATCTAAGCTAGTTTCTAAAGAAAAGGGAATGAAACCAAAGTTACTATACTTCATATTCTTTTATAATAGATCGAGGAAGATGAAAGTGTCGACCTAAGGGGCTGCGTATTGGAGATGTCGCCCAACTCTCCCTCCTTTTCCAAGTGAATTTAACAAATGTACCATGGTTAGTGACAAGTGTATGCTTGACGGCAAAAAGGTGGCGTGTAGTCCAAAAAGCGAAAAGGAAGTGGCTTGTATGGTGTTGGCCGAGCTCTAGGTATTGTGTGAGATCCACCAGCATGTAGTTTGGGAGGGAAACGATACTCTTGGTTTTCGAATGGTGACTTGGCACACCTACATGCCATGTGTCACATGTTCATTAGTCCACTTGGCGGCACATTACCTCAAGAAAAAACTTTCACACCAAAAGTTTCTAAAAATTCTAACTAAGAAACAGTGTCATCTAATTAGGTCAATTAAGCTCTTAAGTTCCTCTAATCATTCTTCAGAGCTTCTAGTCTTTGTGAAGTTTCATTGGTCCTAAAAAAAAATTGGAAACTAGTTTAATCCATGTTACTCTTTTGGCTAAATATTAGATCAATAGTCCTTAAGACTTGATAAGTACATTTGATCTAATTATTTTTCTTGATCATTACACAATAGGAGGCGGAGCGCCAAAGACTTCTGGCCACATGTTACTTGCAAAGACAAATCATAACCTACAATGACAACTAAAATAACAAACAAATTTACTTTATATTATTATCCGATTTTTTAATAAGACATTTTTTTTTATTCAAGCTGCACATGAAAGAATATTATTTTATTATTTTATATCACGGAGTTCATACTCATTAAGGTCATAAAAAATCGAAATTAAAACCTTTTTGATAAAGAATATTAAGCTTTGATTTTTTTTTTATTTAAATTACGTTCTTTGCTCTACATATCATATTCTTGTTAATTTTTCCTATAAATTCCGGTAAAACCCTTAAAATTAGACTTCAAAGGGAAGAGTGTTGATGCATAAAAATGCACAAGAAGCCCAAAACGGAAGAAAGAGTTATCTCCTATAACATACAGATTAGGAAATGCAAGGATTGGTGTAATCTACTTGGGACGAGTGTAACAAGAGCCCAACATTCAAGATGGACTTGAAAGATGAAGATCCAGTTTTGATTCATTTGATACAAGTTATGAAAGAGGGCAATAACATGACTTAAAGGCTTTGGGCACTTGAAGCCTTTCAACTTGTTTAATTCATTTAAAAGACTTATTTTATTAGTTTAGAATAATTAGGTTTATTATGAAAACGACTTAAGGTGGGCACCTATTCAAATACATGTTAGGACAAGTCATTATTTTGTTGAACTAGGGTTTCAAGAAGTTACTGTAGCCAAGTACTATAGCTTTACTATAGCCACGACATTTTTCACTTAGGGGTATTTTTGGAAGATGAGGATTTATTTTGGTTAGGGGTTTAATTAGGTTTTGCTTTAAATACTCTTGGTAGCGTCATTTTAATTAGTTTATGAAATTTGATGAATTTATTCATTGTAAGTTGAGTTTATCTCCTCTTGTTCTTGAATAAACTTTTGAACTTATCAAAAACAAATCACAACCTTTATAGCGTTCTTTCTTATAATTTAGGTTCTTGTGACAGGTTTTTCAATGGTTCTAGATTTTTATATAATCTAGATTCTTGCAATGATTTCCTCAACTGGTCTAAATTTTCCATTGGCTTGATTGTGGCTTTCTTGGGTGAGTTTTCAAATTGATTGTGGGTTCAAAAAATTCCATTCCCACGGGTTCATATCATACATGGTGTTTCTATCTCAAAGCTATCAACTAGACCAAGCCGCTTCAGGCATGGATGATGCTGAATTATCATGGGAGACATTCACCAGGGTGGTGGAGGTCCTAGCCATGGGAGCCATGGTAGCAGAAGTGGGAGACGCTATACCCGAATGGGGCTATGTGGAAAGTCAATCATTGGCCATTGGAGAGTTGCCAACTCAAAAAGAGAAGGCAAGAAGGGTGACGAATAGAGCCGCCTGATTCATGGACAAGAAGTTGTACAAGTGAGGTTTCTCCCCCTTCTCAAATGTATCTCCCTGAATGAAGCCCAGTGTGTCGTGGCGGAGATACGCGAATGAGTTTGTGGTAACCATTCAAGTGGAAGGACCTTGGTGGGATAGGTGCTAAGAGCGTGTTACTATTAGCCCTAAGCCCTCAAAGACGCAAAGGGATTCATGTGAATGTGCGAGAAGTGCCAGATACATGGGCTGATCCCATATTGCTTGCCCGAAGAAATGACATTCAATACTTCCCCCGACCGTTTGTGCAGTGGAGGTTGGACATCGTGGGACTGATACCATGGGGAAAAAGCAATTTGAAGTTCATCCTAGTGGTGGCAAATTATTTCACAAAGTTGGTGGAGGCAGAGTCCTTTGGAATGATAACCGCCACTAGTGTAACTCAATTCTTATGGAAAGTCGTGGTCTGCCAATACGGCATCCCCCAAGTTATCATCGCAAACAATGGGAGACAGTTCAACTCCAACCATTACAGAAGCTGGTGAGGCGAGCTAGGCATAAAGGTTAGGTATTCGTCTTCAAGACACCCCCAAGCTAATGGGCAAGTGGAGGTGACCAACAAGACCCTTGTGGGAGTCTTGGAGAAAATATTGGTGACTAAGAAAGGAGTGTAGGCAGAAGAGGTTCATCGGGTCTTATGGGCATATCGCACCATGGTCCACTGGATAAACCCCCTTCATGTTGGTGAACGGGAGTGAGGCGGTCATCCCAGTGAAGGTGAGCATGCTGACTGCTCAAGTTCAACATTTTGAAGAAAAAGCAAGCCAAGAAGACTTGCATGCGAACTTGAACTTGGTGGAAGAAAGAAGAGACGAAATCAAGGTGAAAATGGAGGCTGGTAGAAGAAGTGTAGAGTAGTACTTGAATCGAAGGGTCAAACTCTGGTTGTTCAAAGAAGGAGGTTTGGTGTTGACGAAAATCAGAGTGACGTCTTAGGAAGAAGGAAAGCTTGGACTGAGGTAGGAAAGGCCATATGTGGTTACAGCCTCCTGGAGACCTAGAACGCATTGACTTAAAGACTCCAAGGGGAAGGAGTTGTCATGCCCATGGAATATGGAGCACCTCAAAAGGCATTATCTATAAGAATTGTATGAAAGGGGAATACACCCCTAGATTGACTTTTTATGAAAGAATTTCATTCATTTATGCTTCACTAACATGACACAGGACTCTTTCGTACTTAAGCCCTTCTCTGCATCCCTCCTCACCACCCAACGCAATCGATTTCAAATCGCACCTAGTTTTTCAGGTTAATGCTCTGCTCTCGAACCTCGACGATCAAGGGAGAGAACACTTCTCCTAAGTGCCCTAGTCCTTCCACGCCACCCAACACAGTCGATTTTAAATCCCACCTGGTTTTTCAGGTCGATACCCAATGCTCAAACCTTAGTGGTCAAGGGAGGGAAAACCTCTCATGAGTACCCCAGTCCCTCATCGACACCCAGCACAGTCGATTTCAAATCTGCCTAGTTCCTTAGGTAGATGCTCCACACTCCTGCCTCGATGTCCAAATGCCACCCAGAGCGATCAATTTTAGATCGCACTTGGTTCCTTAAGTCAATGCTTCGCACTCGGGCCTCAGCAGACAAGGGAGGGAACACCTTTTCTAAGTGCCCTAGTCCCTCCTCGCCACCCAGTGTGATCGATTTCAGATCCTACCTAGTTCCTTACGGAGATGCTCTACACTCATGCCTCAGTGCTAAACACCACCTAGTGCGGTCAATTACAGATCACACCTGGTTCCTTAGGCTAATGCTCTGAGTTTTCACCTCAGCAACCGAACACCACCCAGCACATATCTTGTCTGGCTTCTTAGGCTAATACTTTGCGTTTGCACCTTGTTGGTCAAGGGAAGGAACACCTTGCGCCTAGGTGACCAATTGACCAGGCGCGCGCATGAGGGACTTGTCATGGTAAAAAAAAAAATATTTTCAATTTAGCCCTAATGCGACAATCCATGGGAAATGTGCAAGCCAACAATTGTACATTTGAGAAATCCCAAGAAATGTGTTTATTATGCAGCCCAAGTACTAGGAGGTGAAAGAAAAAAGAGAAAGGGAGGGGAAAGAGATAAAAGCACACAACATGGTATACAAGGAAACATTTATCACATACATTCACCAGCATTTCAAAGTACAAGATACAAAGTTCCCAGGCCCTAGGTGGGGTAAGAAGCAAAGAAAAAGAACTACGTACAAATTTTCATTGACATCCATGAATGGGGGTTGGGAGCAAGAAAGGCGTTAGGCATTAAGACACAGCGTAGAGAGTCGAGGAACTGGAGCAAGGAGCCATCAAGCTGCAGGGACCTCAAATGAAGCTTCAGAAGAATGACCTTGGGATTCTCAGGAATGAGGTGCCACATCCTTTCCAAGCCCTCCCGGTAACCATGACCCCAAGCCCTATTATGAATCACCCTTGCCCCCGCCAGTTGTGGAGAAATACACATCAAATCGCCCTACAAAGCAACAAGCTCAGCCGTCAGGTAATCCACCCATGCGTCGCAAATAGCAATCTCGTTTGGGCTGAGTTACTCATTTTTGGCCGAACCCAACTTGGATATAAGAGACCTAAGTTTCTTCGCCTGAGAACCGTTTTCCTGACGACCTCACCCTTGAGCTGCTCTTGCTCCTCTTGGTTCCGAGTGTGCTACTCTTCTAAATTCTGAAGGGACTGTTTGGTCCCTCGACCAAACCTCGCTATAGCCTTGACAGTGCTCCCTCAGCTCTACCAACTTGGCTTCCTGATGGGACAGCCTGGCCCAAACGAGGTTGTGCTTCTCCCTAAGTCCCTGGGCTTCACTTTGGCGATGGCTTATTTCCTTGTCCCTTCCAACTAGTTCGTCCTCGAGGTAAGTGACCTAGTCGTAGAGGCAAGCACTCTCTTACTCTAAGTTAGCCTGCCCGTACATGATCCAAGTTGCAAGGTGATCAAATCCTTGGTACACGTGAACAACAAAATTATGAGAAGGGGAGCAATAGAGCACATTAGACAATAAACATCGCAAAGGAAAAAGACATACTGGGGACAAGATTCCTCTTAGTCAGCCGGTTTTCTCCTAAACGGCTTCAGCCTGGGCAACACTCCTTCTTCGAGGTGAAAAAAACCTAGTGAACCGGTCGGTTCTAAATCGATTCAATCCGATACCGGTTCTATTCTTTTCAAAAGCGGTCAAAATTGGTCTAGTTCCAATTTTCATTTTTCTAACATCGGACTAGACCAGTTCATATATATATATATATATATATATCTATTTAAATATATAAAAGCCGAGTTCAGGATGTCTAAGTTGGCTTTCATTCCTTATTTGTCGATTCTGCATTAGATATCCACCAAACAAAGTGAGATGTGGCACATCAAATTTGGAAACCGTGTCTTTCACCCATCGTTTGAAATTTTATAGTTTCCTTGGATCGAATGACAAGACTCATCGGTTCCAATTAGCAACGTTTAGGAAAAAACGCATTCTCTTATAAGGGACCTTTTCCTTGAATCGAATGACAGGACTCATCGGTTCCATTCACAACATTCAGGAAAAAATGCATTCTCTTATAAGGACCAAGCATATAATCTGTTAATTTCTTCTTTTGCACGAAGGGACCAAAAATTACGTTCTCTTTCTCCTGTCTCTGAAGTTTTTCTCCCACCCTCATGTTTCAACATATTCGAAAGTATGTTTACTCATTCATTCAATTTCTATTTTGTAATTCTCATGTAATTCACTGTCTCTCTAAAATTCTTGAAGTTCTTCGTTTTCCTTGAGAATATTAATAAATATGTTAGGTATGGAGATGGAGAGATGGGAAGGGGGAATTCTGGGAAGAAAGCGTGCGGTGGCAGAGTCTGAGAGGAGGAGGAAGCATGTTGATGTTGGTGAACGATGGACTTTGAAGCTTTCGAGTTGAGGACAGAAAGATGGACTGAGTCTTGAGTTGAGACAAAGAGGGGTTGGGCTACTTTGCCAATTGTTAATCTTTCAGCAAAGACTCAGAACTTAGGATTCAATATTCATATGGTTCTAATCTACCTAGAAAAGAAACCCGATTTTTAGAAAGTTAGAAAGCACCTAGATATCTGGTAGTATCTTCCGGTTGAGTTTTTGGAACCATCCAAACTTCTTTCTTTGTGAGAAAAACAATTACTTTGGAGATTTAATAGCTCTGAAGGATTTAGAATTTTTTTTTTTGTTCTTTTAGAATTTAGTTTATAGTTTGTGGATTTTAATCAATCACAGTAAGGGATCGTTGATGAAAATTGATGGTGCATGTATAATTGGTAAATAGATTGGATAAATGAGGGATTTTGAGAGATGTGCATACACAGGTTAAAAAGAAAAAAAAAAGAGAACCAATATTCCACATAAACAAAGAATGCGGTTTTTCTTGGATAATTGTATGTGTGTTTAGCCCCAACTTTTCTAGAAAATCTCTGAAATTTTATCAAGAGAAAAAGCATAGTTGTTCAAGGGGAAAACAAAGGAAATTGTTCAGCTACCAAAGAATGAAAATAATAGACTCTCTCAATTGCTGCTTGCTTTAAGTAACCTTACGCCACTTTTCTTCCTCTTTTTTTTTTTTTTTTTTTTTTTTTTTTTTTTTTATCAAAACTAAGCATTCTATAATTCTTTTACAAAGCCCAACTTTCTATATGTTCCATGGAATCAATCACTGAACTTTTTGTTGCAAAACTCACTTTATGTGTTTTTCATGCGAGAGAGAGAGAGAGAGAGAGAGAGAGAGAGAGAGAGAGAGAGAGAGAGAGAGAGAGAGAGAGAGAGAGAGAGAGAGAGAGAGAGAGAGAGAGAGAGTACTCAATGATGGGTTTTATACCTTTCAACGAACTATAGAGATTATTTAGCATCTTCGTTTTCTTTATGTTTATGTCTGGGTGTGTATGTATTGGTAGAGATTGTTGAATGAAGCCTTTAAGAAACTTAGCAGTGAGCATGCGTAGAAAGATATGGATGAAAATGACAATATGATTGTTTTGTAGGTTTGCGTACAACAATGTATTTAGGTATGAATGTAAGTGAAGGAGAAGGTCACATTTATAAAACCTTAAGACCTTGCAATGTTTCGAAAGTACATGTTGCAGGCAAACGGGATGGATATAAACTATAAAGCCAGCCCATGAAGGTAGGCCATGAAGTATAAATTTCAACCATCCACCTATACAACTTTGCTAAGAAAATGCAGGTTTTTTTTCTTATTTTATTTAGTAAATGCGGGTCATGTTAAGGTATCTGAATCTTGATTTTCTTTTTTTTCATTATTTACTTCCTTTGCTGAGAGATCTGAGATTGCAAACATTCCATTTTATTAGACCTAGCACAAGTAGGGGCTTGACTTAGGTGGGCATGAAAATAAGAGGTTCCTTCCATATTTTAGGTGGTAGGATATATTGATTGAGTTATGAATCCTAATATGAGGAGAAGAATCTATATATTAATGTTTATAATTATTCAATTCCAATTTCAATTTCAGTCAAATTTAAATGGGAAGATAAGAGTATTATCCAGTTTTCCCTAAGGTATATGTGGCAAATTGTATGCATGTTACAAAGTTTCTATATGTAATGTATTTATATGTTGACCATTTATTATAATTATTAATTTGTATTAACTTTAATAGTGGCTATGTATAAACTATTATTGAAAGAAATATAATTCTATAAAATCTTGCATAAAGCCCGTGCATTGCGCGGGTTACAGACTCGTATATATTAATTTTTATATTATATATAATTTTTATATCTAATAGGTAAAATAATCTTATATTATATGTTAAATTACTAATTAAAATTAAATTAAATTTTAAATTATATGTAAATAACTATATTTTATCACTATAGTCTATAATACAATTATAATATACTACAATATATTATCACTATTGTAATGCCCCATCCTCTTGGTGGGACTTTTTAGAAAATAGTTTTAGAGAAAAGGAGACAATAGTTATTGATCATTTTAAAACTTTTTACTTCCATACCTAGGGTACAAGACTCTAAGTTTTATTTAGTTATAAAATAAAACATGTTTAAGAATAAAAGAGGTTTACAGCGAAAAATATCATGCTTAAAATAAATACCTTTCATACATTTAAAACTCTCATACCTAGACTTCCGTGCTCTTCTCCTTGGGTCGTGTATGTCCTTACGTGTTCTACTCATTTAGTTCTTATGGGGGGAGGGGCATGCATAAAAACTAAAATGAGTCGAATACTCAATAAGCATTACTTCATAAAGTTAAAATATACTAACATAGGTTTTCATTCATGCATTCATCACTCCATACTTATTATACGTAATAAGACATACATACGTTTAAAACATCACGAGGTGGGGTTTTCCTTATAAAGGTTTTCTTTTCATAAACATTTCTCCCACCATGTGCCTTTATTTCTTAAAGAACTCAATGCATACATACATACATTCTTTCTAATTACTTTTTTTTGGCCAATACACACTTTTACGTACTGTGTGTTAGGGTTAGCGGCCTTCCTTTGGACCTGAATTTCACCCGTGGCCATAAGTTGGGAATCCTTTTCAGTCAGGGGGCAGCACTGGGTGCACTACCAGTACTACTTACCCGGCATTGCAATCTGCTCATTCCTTTGGTACCCTTTCATTCAGTCATGGTAGTTACATATTTTCATAATACATTAAAACATTCATTGATTCAGTCCTTTATTTCTTTCATTCATTTTAGTCCTTTCAATCCTTTCTTTTCAGTCCTTCCAGTTAACAATTCATTCATGGAAAAACGTCATTTTAAAGCATGAGCTTAAATATCATCTTTCATGGCATCCATAAAGCATAAGTTCATAGGGACATTTTAAAGCATCACTTAAAGCATAAGGTATAAGTCTCACATCTCATTTCGTGAAAATGCAGACAATACATACTACGTATAGTCATTCATTCACATGCATACACTTAATACTTTGGTTGCATAAAAAGGGGCTGTCAAAAAGGGTCATAATTACATATACCTTTTAGCATGGTTTTCATAAAACATCATTTCCTTTCATTTCATAAAGCGTCGTAAAGAGAAATATTTTTTTTCCATTTTCATATCTTTTAGAAAACTCTAAAAGAGTATGAACATAATATTTACCTGAACTCCATGCTACTTTTTATATCATGCAGTCCATTCATGTGCGTGTCAGACCTACATGTATAAACATAACCTTAACGTCATTCTCTATCTAGTGCATAAGCAACTTAAACTAGAAATAGAACTACACTTCACTTGGAACACTCTCCTTCCATCCCTGGGCTCTTACGTGTCCTAAACTATGCTAAAACCTTTAGAGATCTATTTACGGTCACTACCTCTTCCAAACTCAACGTTCTACTTCGAGTTCTTATCCACTAAAGTGAACCTCATGATTCATTTTAAGATTAAGACACTAAGAGCTTTATCTTATTCTTCTTATTAACCTCATCCCGATGCATGACTCAAAATGACTAAGTCACGCATCCCTATCTTAGACAATACACACGTCATTTCCTACATTCGAGCTTACACTTCCTCATCGTCATCATCATTCTCATACATGCATATCACAAGACTCTAAGCCAACTCCGAGGCTCAAACATCGTGCACTCATGCTTAGGATAGATTACCCATTATATATGGTAAATCTGTCTGGCACACATGTCTCACCAGATTACACATTTACCCTACCTTCTTATCACTTAAGCTTAACATATAACACGTTGATCACCTACTTGTGTAAACAAGCCCATGCTCCGATACCAACCTTCTCTTAACCCGACTAGCTTGACTCTTCATGCTACTCTTCCCTCTTGATAGTTCATCCCAATACTTAACATGACAAGACTCCATTCATAACTACACCTTATGTCACGTCATATAACTCGAGACTACTCACAAGCTACACCGTGATCTTGTCACGTAACCTAACATCCCGCTACGTCACTTATATGCCAACTCCTAATTCGTCACAAGCACTACTTCTCACTTAGGCATGTCACTTCATGACATCCCCACATCATGCTTCCACTATGCCACTTTTACACTATTCCATCACTTCACACGTACAGTAGTCATAACACTGCTACACAGTGACATCCATCACTAGGACTACCAGTCACATCATAGCTACTCCGGGACACTATTCCATAGTTTTCGACATTGCTCATCATGCTCTACGCTCATCATGACTTCACCACACGAAATACACACCACATGTACTCCTTTCACATTATACTAAACCATACAGAGTACACTTCATGTAAACTCTTCCCATTCCACGCTATGCAACGAGAGTACACTCCACTTGTACTCTCTCCACATCACACTATGCCACATACCTCACAACCACACTTCCTAGCACAATCCACAACTTGACTACACAGCACACTATACGACTACGTCCAACACTTCATGTACACAGTTACACTTCACATCACACTACGCAGCGATCTCCACAATACTAACAACACAGTCTACAATCCAACCAACCAACTAACATAATAACGAGAATAAGGGAGAGAGAGTTATACCATCGTCGGGATAACCCATGCGTTGCTCGCTGTCTGGCATGGCCAGTGGCATAGGAAGCGACTAGCTTGGGCAGTAGTGGTCGATACCGTGACCTTGGAACAGGGCTATTTCGAGGACCGGATCTAGGGTTTTGGCTACTAGATCTAGGTTGTGTGAGAGTGGCCGACATGGTGGGGAGTCCGTGGGTGGCAGCTAAAGCATTGTACAGTGGCAGTTAGCCATGTACAGTGGTTGTCCACCATATATGATGGTTGTTTGAGCATCTGAATAGCTAGGGGTGGTCTTGGAAGGGCTCATGGTGGCAGTGAGGGGCAGAGCACTATGGCATCTAGCCTTGTATAGTGCATCCGAGAGGGAGAGGATGCGTGTGAAGGCTAGGGGCGGCTGGGGACTATGGCCAAGCATGAAGGGTCTAAGGGAGGTACAGTGGAGCTAGCGATGGTGTTAGGGTGGCAGCACAGTTGCCCTGCGGCAGATCTAGGCCATGCAAGGTGAGGAAAACACATGTGAGAGAGAGGGCATGCATGAGATGTAGATCGGGGCTATGGTTGGCTGGGGTAGGCCGATGGTGGCCAAAGGAGGCGGCTGGAAGCCTTGGGTGGCAGCATATGGTGGCAGAGGTGGAGGAAACCGTCCCTGTTGAGGCTGCGTGCATGTGATGGGAGTGGGAGGGAGGGTTGCTGTGGGCTGGGTCTATGAGAGTTGGTCGCCGGTGTGAGGTGGTGGAGGTGCAATGCTTCACTGGTGGCCAACAGTTGTGTGACAGGGAGAAACCGTGAGGAGAGGGGACTGTTTCGCGACTTGGTTGCTGCGGAGAGAGAGAGAGAGAGAGAGGCTAGTGGTGGCTGGATCCGGCCAAGGAGGAGGAGGCTGGTGAGGTGGAGCTGATGCCAGTGACGGCGTTGCAAGTGGCGGTGTGTGGTGGTTGGACTACTGAAGGAGAGAATCGGGTGAGGGGAGAGGAAGACATGTGGTGTGAGTGGGAATGAGGGGAGAGAGAGAAAGTGAAGGGAAAAGTGAGGGGAAAAGGGAGGGAGTTAGGGTTTTAATCCCAACCTTTCATCTTGGAATCTTCAAAATGTTCTGACGGTGAGCTTTAAATACTAATTTGAAAATGCATAAATACTAATTTAACTAAAAGCACTGAGAGGAATTAAGATAGAATATTATTTAAACTAAACTTTAGTTTATAAAATAATATTCTTTCATCATTAATAAAATGATGAAATCTTGCTTAATATCTTTAAGAGAATAAAACCATTTAATTAATTAGAGTTTTCAACCTAATTTAAATCATATAATATTTTAAATAACTAAAATCATTTAGATAAAATGATTTTCTACAATATAACATTTTTGAAACTCTTCAAAAATATTATAATTGTCTTACTTAAAATCAGGCTAGGTATAATAATACTGAAAATACCCCATATAAATATTTCCATGGCATTTAAAATATTGGAGGGTTTTAAAACACTAGGCTTGCTTTAAAAATCAACCGCTATATTTAAAAACACAGCTTTAGTATTTAAAACATGTAGACGAGACTAGTAACCAATAGAGAGAGAAATGAGCGGGTTATTACAACTATATTATTATATACTATAATATATAGCATATTATATATACTATATATATAATATACCGAAAAAACTGGACTAGAACTGGTAAAACCAAAATTACCTGTTTAGGGGTATAACCGGTGTGATATCGGTTCTTTAAATCTCAAAATCGATGTATACTGGTTCAGTTCTAAAATATGTCCAAACTGGACCCGCTACACCCTTACTCCTCCTAGGGATAGACCCAGGCACCCTCACACCGCCCAGCCTTTCCCCTTGTGGAAACCATGCTAGTCTAACTAGCCCACCTGATGGGGTCGGGAAAGGGGAGCTTGGGGGGAACCTAAGCCCTCCTCGACGTCAAGCTCACCTGATAGGAGCCTCATCCTTGGCTGGATGCTCCACCACACCTACCTCGACACTTAGGGATCTCAACATCCCACCGCTACCATGACACCTGATAGGAGCCTCTGCTTTGACACCCCCTGGGCTAACTTTTCCGCTAATGCATCTTGGAGCAAGGGGGAGGAGAAAAAACCTCCTCTCCACTTGGGACCACAACTGATCAGTCTTTTCGAGGTGAGTCCTCAACAGCTGAACAGAAGGTAGGCGTATGACCAAAGAAGTAGCCAAAGGAACCGGAGGGGTATCCATTGCCCATTGGCCTTACCAACGATAATACTGAAGTAGTAGCTGACAGAATCCCTTTTGCACTATCAAAATTCTAACCTACGATGATCGAAGCTGTAGGTATAGGATCCAGAACAGTCGTGAAAAAGGCCATGTCGAGCTCCTGGTCCACACCATCTAGTGCCATGACTGGGTAGAAGCAGGAACCTAATGATGGGGGGAGGTTCCGCAGGTCTAAAAGACGAGCAATCGACCCCATAGCCACCTCGAAGTCAGCCTCTGCTTGCTCCATGAGAACCCGAACATTATTTGGCGAAAGCAGGTCGTGATGCCTCTCTGCCTCTCCAAGCCGCGCTTACGAGTCTGTGACGAGGTCAACACCCTGGTCAAGACAATGGGAAGGGCGCAAGGCACTTGACGTGCACTCCCGAAGTTGCTACTGGGAGCCGATGGATCTCATGCAAACCTAGAGCAACTTCTATTCCTTTCTTCTCTTCCCTCTAGACTATGAGACCTTTTCTCACCCTGAGAATTGAAAGACTACCTCAATAAATTATGGTCCATGAGCACTGATCGATCTGACATCACCACGAACTGCTCGACATTTGCCCTGGTTAGTAAAGCCTCGCTCCAAACCTCATTCGGGTGCACCTCTACCTAGGCATAGCTCGTCCAACATGAGCCTTCTTCTAGGCAAATAAGTTTATTGCGAAATCCTTGTCATTAGGGAGGAAACCCCAAACTGCTTGAATGGGAGACTCCTGACAAATTGCCTCCCAAGAGGGAAACTCCCAACCCTGCCCCAACACGAAAAGGAACTTCTTTGACTAGTCTTTGACACGGTTGTACTAGGGCTCCATATGGGCGATCCAGAACTTGGGGCGGGACTTGAAGCTGCACACGTTGCCTTCGAGGTGCTAGATCTTATTTCCTAGCAGTTAGATCTAAATATTCCTCATCTCTATCATGTAACACATTGCGCCATACCACGCAAATGGACTTCAGTATCCTCCAAGCATTGGGGTGGAGCTGCACCGAAGCTAGAAATCCAGAACGTCTAGTACGGCAAAAGGGGAGCCGTAACCCATTGGAGAACATAATGGAGTACATAGCTACTTTCTCAGAAAATCCCTCAAATTCGACAGCCCCATGCTTGGACCCTAGTCTCTCTAGGCTAATATAGTAAGATATCCCGAACGAGCTATACACGACCTCAATGTCTGCTCGAGAAATGGATGTCGACCAGTGGTATCCCTCAAAATATTGCAAAGCATCACTAGGAATATTCTCCAAACACTGGAGAGGAGCCTCAGGGAGCAATTCGCAGGACGAGATGTTATGACGCCCCCAACTTTCGCTTGGAATGGAACGGAGACTTAGAGCATCGGGACATACAACACAAGGTTACATACCTCCTTTTGTGACAGTTAATATGCAATGCATCCTAGTATACAACTAACAGTATGCAATAATCGCAGAGGATAGAAGGGTGAAAACAAAACTTATGCCAAAGTAACTAAAACATCCCAATTTCATTAGAAATCATCAAATTCAAAATACCAACATAGCATAGACTTAGGTACAAAGTTAAATCATTTTCTTCATGCAATCTAAGGCAAGGGCTATAAACATGATAATCAAATCTAGTCTCTTCTTGAGGTCAGGCTCCTTCTCAATCAGTTGGATCGAGTGCTCCATCTAGTCCGACCTTCTCATATCTAGACACAACTTCTATAAGTGGAATGATAGTGGGTCCAAGGGGTGAGATTTACATGAAATCTCAATAAGTTAACAACCAACTTACACAAAGATAAATTATGCATGAAGAATGATAAATACAAATTGCTTGAAATGTGAAAAAATGTGCATGTGCCTCCCATCCAAATTCTTCAACGTTTTTAGAAAAACCTTGATGCACTTTCGCTTTTAGAGAACATTTTCACTTTCTTATTCCAAAAACATGACATTTCGAATGAGAACATTTCATACTTCATTTCTTTCAAAAATCATAACATTTCATCATTTATTAAAGCTATCATTAACATACGTTTGCTAGCAATATAATTTCCCATATGCACCATGAGCACTTGCCGGTGACCGTAGCACAACTCATATTAGCACTACGTCATTGTCTGCAAATATCGTTTTCAATGCATTGGTAACATAACATAACATCATAACGTGTACTCCCACCAGCATTAAGTGTCATAACATATTGACTTCGCTCTGACGTTCTTTAAATAGAACACATTCGTAGCTCGTTGACTGTTCTTTGCCAACCTAGGGGTTATCACTCCATTCTTAAACACTCTAGAGTAAACAGAGGAGTTCCACTAGGATAATTCTTCATCCTACCCTTTGAAGTCATGACAAAAAATTATTTTCATGCTAAGTTAAAAAAATGTGTTCCATGACATGTGCATATATAGCAAGTTTTTTATGTGAAATGATATTTATAGATGCCATATGCTAAAATAGTAGAAATATCACATGTCATGTAAATATACACTCAATGTATCATATAACATGGTATTTTTTTGCTCAAAGTGATAATTGAAATATGAATGATGCATTTATCAATAAATCATAAAAAATCTGTCAAGGTATAAGTTAGAGGCCAATTTACAAACTTCCTGAGTTGTTGAAAATAATGTCGTAGCTGCCTAAATCAAGTGCGTACTAAGTTAGGATTAATATTCTATGGATCAGGTCCAAAATCAAAGGTTTCAAAAATGGACATTTACAAAAATACCCCTAGACTTGCAAAAATTGCTGTTAAGGTCCTAAATTTTCACTAATTGCAAACGAACTCCAAATTTGATAGAAATTCATGGACTTCATATTTTTGGCATTCTAAAACCATTTATGCCCTTGAATTTTTAAAGTGGAACTTACCCAAATGGTCCCAACCCATGGCATGTACTTTAATTGATGCCTAAGTGTATTTTCATTTATGGGTCCCTATGGTTGCATGCATATGAGATTTTCTTTAATTACAAATAATCACTAAAATCTTTGATGACATAGTAAATACTAATTCTTGGATAATAGAGTTCATCCTAACACTTAATTATGGCTAAGATATCCTTAATTTCTATTTTATTCAAAACTGATTCATACTAGATGATCAAAACACGGTAGATTCAAAACCTACCATGACATGCTTCTAATCACAATTTAAATCTTCCATAATTATGCTAAGACAATAACAAATCATATCAAATTATGCTTAATACATACCATAGCTAAATTTCCACTTAAAATCATTTAATTATCTAAACCATTCCTTGATTGACCCGATTTTGATTTAAGCATGATAACCTTCCCAAAACTCACCCAAATTTTATACCAACTCATGGAAACAAAGCTTTACATGCTAACTAAGATCAAAAGGAAGAAAACTTACAAATTTTATGGCCTTCTAAGCACTCTAGAGTGAAACCAAGTAAGTTCTTGTGTAAGGCTGTCTATAGTGCTTAAAATGTCACGAAATTTATAAGTTTTCTTGCTTTTGATCTTAGTTAGAGGGTCGTGTCGTCTTTGTGACCTCCACGCTCATTCATTTTCAGTGCACACAACATCTATTTAGTGGGATAATTCATCCTGACCATGGTCAACCTGCTGGCGACCAAAACCTCCCGAGCTCCACAAATCAAGCCACATATATTTTTCATTTTAGATAATCTCGTTAATTAAGCAGGATGTTACAAGATGCGAGAAGCGATTTTGGGGGCCATTGTCTTGTGTGCTAATCTGAGATCAGTGGGGGGTCATGCGAAGGAGGAAGAAGGAACGGTAACACAACAGAAGATGGAGAGTCGACGGTTTGGACCAAGCATTTAAAGAGACTTCCCAGTTGGCTGCATGGGCTTCTATGCAAAGACGACCAATACCAAAGATAAAGGCAATTTGGGGAAATAATAAAGAGGTAATATTTAATTCCTGTCACTAGCACGAAAGGAATTGACGAGGTAGTTGGAATGGATATTTCTCTGCAACTAGCTTGATCGGGTCATGGCAGATGCAGGTAGGGCACCGGCCCGAACCATGCATGGGGGGAATGTTGCATTAAATGCGCTGGGATGGTATGCCAATGAGAATCCCGACAAGAGATTCAGTTGCTGACAAGGGGTTGCTCCATTAAATGCATGGTAGACTAAGGAAACAAAACCCTAAAAGGGAGAAACAGGAAACGGAAGATGACAGGTTACATACATTCAGTATCTCTCTCTAACTCTTCATAGCTTCTTGCTTCCAGACTCCTTTTGGAGAATTCTTGACTTTGGCATCAGAGGTGGCACGACCCGCACCCCCCTCTCGCCATCCTTTCTTCCTCCCTCATAGGTATTGGAGCGCCGTTGCTGACTGACGGCTACAAAGAATAATGCTACTATGACGTCCTATTTTGCCCCTTCATTTTGACCATTCTTGCATTTATTTATTTATTTTATTTTTATTATTTTACATTTTTTTTACTTACTGATTAAAGAAGTGACTATTAGCGTATTAATATTTTATTTATATTTTTTTAAAATGTTAAAAAATACTAAAAAATATAAATTAAAAAAATTAAAAGAAAAATTTTACCTAGGTGACACGCCCAATAGTCATTGTTGAGCTGCACCCTAGAGGCATCCGGCTACAAAACACACATAATAAAAGCATAAAAAGATTAATTTACTTGTGGACAGTGATATCATTCAGTTGTGGTACAAATGAGAGAAAACGAAATCCTATCTACATTGTCAGGATTAGAGAGTACAAAGGTCCACACAATTTGTATGTGATTCTCGCTTTGCATATCCTTTGGGAAATAACTTGGTTGTGATTCATCTTCGTGACTGGACTGCACCAATAATGAGATAAATGACAAAATTCCAGAAGAAAGGCGCCCAAATATTGATACACCTGGAACAGACCACAAAAATCCTCAAGATTTTTAATGTTGTCTGTTGTGTGTATACCTCCCACGTACGAGCCTACATAGCTACCACAGAAACAATTGTGGTCGCTCTAATCTCCTAGGCTAAATGCGTGGATGGAATTAGTCTCCAAAAAAGTTGGATATATGTTTTTCTGATAAACTAACTACTATTTCATAATTAATTGACAACTATCTAATAAAATAGTAGTTTTTTTTTTTAATTTTTTTTACATTTTTAAAAATTTGATGAGTTTAAATTTAAAAAATAATATTATTTTTGATACAACTGTAAGTGAGTTGTGAATTAGTGATATGTTATGGTTGGCTAAAATTTTATTGTTTCTGTCTGCTTAAAAGTCTTGGGAGGGTGGCGGAAAGGTGGCCAAGCACAATTCTCCTTGGACTATAAGAAATTGGAGCCTTTAATTTTAATTTTAGCAGGAATTAAATTTGAGAAGATCTCCATGTTATAGTTCACGATAAACTTCTTATTCATATCTATGAGTTCATATTAATAATTATTTTCTTAAGTTTATAAAATTTAGGTTTTTTTTTTTATAATTATAAAATTTAAGTTACTTAGGTAATATATATATTATTAAAACTAGGAACAAAATTTCCTCCAAATTAGTCATCTATAAAAATGTCGAGTGTCATTTGAGTATTTCATAAGTACATATGTTTTAAAAGCCTATTTTACTGACCTGGAGATGAAGAATCAAGGAAGGGGTCAGGCTTCTATAGCTTCACAAGATTCAAAGTTGTGGAAGCTGGACTGCACAGGGAAGGTAAAACAATTCTTGTGGAAGGCTCTCCATAATATTCTCCCTACAAAAAAAAACCTGCTCCAAAGGAAAATAGGTGAGGACTCACTATGCCCAATTTGCAAACTAGCAGAGGAGTCCGTGATACATGTTATGTGGCAATGTCCTACGGCTATGGATGTGTGGGGGGAGATGATGAGCCCTGTGCAGAAGTGGAAGCAGAGTTTTTCTGATTTCAGGTCTTTATGGAGTGATATGGTTTCCCGGTTAGATGATGGCAATTTGCATCGAGTTGCTACTGTATTTCATGGCATTTGGCAAAGAAGGAATGAGTACATGTTTAATAACAGGTTTAGAGGACCGTCTATCTTATTCCAGTTGGCAGTTCAGGATGTTGAAGCTGCTGTGGTAGCAGGATCACAGGACACATATGAAGTCTCAGAGGAGGATTCAGGAGTTACAGCTGCTGTGCAAGGCTGGGTTCCACCAGAAATAGGATTTCTAAAAGCTAATGTAGATGCTGCTATTATCGAAGATAAGGCGAGAATGGGTGTTGGGGTTGTACTAAGAGACCACTGGGGTGAAGTGCAGGCAGTACTAGCAGCATCCAAAGGTGACATCCAATCTGCTGTCATAGCAAAAAGTTGGGCTCTTCTTCGAGCTGTACATCTGTGTCATGAACTTGGTTTGAGGAATGTTTAGTTTGAGAGTGATGCAAAAATGGTTGTAGATGCTGTTAACAAAAGCTCTTTTGATTACTCTTGGAATGGTCAACTTATTGAGGATATAAAGGGTTCTTTGATGGCACACCAATACGGGTCTGTTAAGCATGTGAGCAGAAATAGGAACAAAGCAGCAGATGCTGCGGCCAAATTAGGATTGTTGTTAGACTTTGAGCATGTTTGGGTGGAAGAGGAACCTCATGAGGTTACTCCATTTATTAGTCTTGACAAAACATCATGTATTCTTTGATTTATGAATGGAAGTTTCATTTAAAAATAAAAAAATGCTTGCTATCAGGACTTGGTATAAAACCTAGATTTTACACCCTTCCTAAGTGGACACCTCATTATTCTATCATTTTTATATAAGCAAAACTATAGTGGATTAAGATTATGAAAATGAAAAATCTAAAACCTCAAAGCTTCTAAAAGTCTTAGGTGCTGGTTGGAAACAATTTCCATCTCATTTTATCTCTAAATATTATTCAAATACAAATACTTTCAAACTAATTATTACAACTTTTCTAAATTTGTAAATAGAAAATAAAAAATAATTCAAAATTTTCCAATTTCAAAACAAAAACAATACTAAAAAAAATTATATTTTAGTAATATTTTAATTTTATAATAATTTTATTCAATTTTTTCTCTCTCATTTTTCAAAATATAATAAATACTTAATTCAAACTATCTATTCATAAACTATTTTACTATTATTCATAAACTATTTTACTATTATTCATAAAATTTTCATTTAATCTCATCACCATTAACACTAATTCTACTTAAGATAAATTCTGCCCACCACTCTGTTTGTTACTTGGGATGGCTACCTTCACCCAGAGAAACAGCCGTCCCAAATACAATTAGTTCGCTCGTTGGTTGGGATTCCCGTTTTCCACCATAAGCACTAGTGATTGAAAAAATCATCATCGTCATTTATGGCAATTGCAAATTTTTTTCTGAAATCCGATGTCAAGAAAGCAAAGGCACTATATTTCAGCAGATCTGGCCCTTCTTGGCACCACATCTAAAATTAACTATGGCGTCCGATTGACAGATCCAACCTCAAGGAGGCAGAGACTAAGTCCGATTGGATGTGGAGTTCAAATAAAATAAATTAATTTTTTTATAAATAGTAGTGAATTGAGATGATAGAGTGAGTTTTATGAAATCTACTTAAGATGGATCTCGATGTATTTATAAAAAATTCGAAAACATTGTTGGTCACGCGCGTAAAAAATAGTTGAATTGGAAAAAGTTGTAAATCTCACGTGTAAAAAAATTTTAAGTTAAGATGAATTTAATAATTTAAGAATTGAATATTTAGATAATAGATTTAATTTAAAATTAGACTAAACTGAATTAATATGAATCTTAATTCTAAATGGGGTCAGAGGTGGCTGGCGGGGGTGGTCGCCGTCGTACTACAATGTAGGTGAGGTTATCGTGAGCTTCAAAATAAAGTTGATGAGTTAGATTTGGGAAAGAATGCCTGCGGTTAGGACCTTCTGTTTCTGACTTAGTAAATTCAATTATATATATATATATATATATATATATATATATATATATTTAATATTAATATTAGATTATATAATTTTTTATATAATTATGTATAATCAAAAAAATTATGAAAAAGCGGGAAGTAATATTATAATTCTTCTAATATATTGATCCACCCTCTCTCTCTGGAAACTCGCTCATCCGAATCCAACTGGGGGAAGGGGAGTTTCGGCTCTTTCTTCCTCCTTCTCTCCTCCCTCTCCTCACCGGCCCTTCATCTCTAGTAGTTTTGTTTATCTTTTAAAGGTTTCAGCCAAGTAAAGGGGATAGCCGTTTTGAGCTTCTCCGATGATCATTATTCGACACGTGCACCACCGGGAAAAGCCTCACCTGCCGATCTTGCAGTCGACCGGATTGGGCGCCAATCAGAGCAGCACATTGCCCCGATGTGCAATTTAAAGGAAACGCATGAGGTACTCCAACCACTACGATTCATCTTCCATCGATGCGATGCGTGGCTACTCAGGGCCTAGTGACTTCGACAATGTCTTGACCGGCTGAACGGCTCCTCCCAGTATGGCCGTGTCATGCACGAGCCACTGATGCTTTCCATTTTGTTTTTTCCAATTCTGTTTGGTGGTGTTTGTTTGTTGTTTCCGATACTGTATTCCTGACTTTATGTATGTGTGTTTTAGTTGATGTTTGTTTGTTAGGTTTTATTTGTAGAAAGATACAGTGAAATAAGCTGTTAGACTTTTGTCCATAGCAGTGTTTGGTTCCTCCCTCCGATGGGTATGTTGTTCACTTCTCTTCCTTTGAAGGATGAAGTTTTGATGCGGGGTTTTTTCCCTCTATTTTAATACAGAGAATGATAATCTCTTTTTTAGAATTTTCATGAAATTTAGACAATGCCCATCGCAAAGATTTTGTGTATGGGGATGCTTACAACAGATGTTAGTTTAACTTGTAATTTGAGTGACAGATGTAACTTTCTTAATGGAATAAAATGAAATCTATTTCTTTAAAAAAAATTATGAAAAGTATTTTGCTTTTGAATATTATTTTTTCCTTTTCGACTAGAGTTCGGTAATTTCTTGTACGCCTATGTATATTGTAAAGAAGATTACTTAATTTTAATTTCTATTTCAGTTTTGATTGTGTTTGTTCTATTAGTTAGATTTTTCTTTTTTCTTTTTCTTTTTTTGTTTCTATCAATGAGTAAGTTGCACAATCTATGAAAAGTTGGTTGGACAACAGTCCCTGCACGTTTTTTTTTCTCTCTAAGAAAACTCAGGTTTTGGTGGTAGTAACTTTGTCTTCCGGTGTTGGGAACGGCAACGGAGACGGCTAGAGTGTGCGTCTTTTTTTCTCTCAGTTAGTGACAATGGAGAGCATGCAGGAGTTATGGGGTAATCTATGACTTAGTGAGGAGGGTGACGAGGTTGTATTAGAAGACGAGGCAACATTAGATGCTCAAAGAAAAGGGGAAAAATGCCTAGTCAGTAAGTTTTGTTCGGAGTAATATATACGCAGCAAGGTGGTGGAATCAATGATGGCCAAAATATGGAGGCTGAGTAAACCTGCCAAGTTTAAGGAGGTGAGTAAAAACGTGTTCATCCTCTCTTTTGAAACTCATGTTGATAAAAACAGAATCCTTGAAGGGAGGTCGTGGTCTTTCGACGACTGTCTCCTGGTTTTAGATCCATTCCAAGGCTATACCCAACCGAGTATGATGAAGTTTGAGACCGCAGCATTTTGGGTGCACTTTCAGAATATGCCCTTGGTAGGAATTAATCGGGAGTGTGGGCTCAAACTAGGGAACACTCTGGGTGTCATTGAAGACGTCGACATCGATGATGAGGATATAGGGTGGGGTAGTTTCCTGAGAGTTAAAGTGAAGCTAGATATTTTCAAACCCCTCACCCGAGGAAGGACTATTACTCTACAAGGAACCAAGTACTGGATACCAGTTTAGTACGAAAAGCTCCCTCGCATTTGCTTCCAAAGTGGAAGGATCCTGCACAAAATGGAGAAATGTAGCATCCAGAAAATGGATTTTTCTCCTCAATTCGGCCCATGGCTGAGAGCTGAATCAGAGAATAGGAAACGCAGTGCCCTCGCAGAAGGACTTACTACCCCAGGGGAGACGGATGTGAGAAGGAACTATGGCATGAGCAAGGTGTAGAGGAGGGCGATCATTCGATGGGAGGGTCGCCGTCGAATTCTACAGTAAAGGAGCCCTTTGTTCAATTTGGCTCAAGCCGTGTGCCAACAGTCTTGAGTCACATGTCTGAGGTCAGCATGGGCATGGGTCAGGAGTCAGAGGTAGGCAATGAGAAGGTATGGCCTCTTAAAGACTTTCACGACCCCAACACAGCAACAGACCTACCAACAGTGGGAATATTGAGGCAAGAGTCAAAGGGTAAGGACCTACCTAGGGAGCCTTCTGCCCATATTGAAAGAGGAGTTCCTTCTACATAAATTTTTGGTAAAAGCAGTGGCCTAGTTTGGCCTAAGGAACTAGGAGAAGTGTCGCCAGAGGGGATGACCCACAAGCAGCACAATGCTGTCAAACCCACGGTACTGAAGGAAAATCTGGTAGTGCCCAGAGCAAAAATACAAGGTCCTGCAATAAAGCATGTAGCGGAAGACCCTCAGAGCCAATTTGCAGCAGAGGTGGCAGGGATCGATTACAGCATTGGGGTGGTCCCTAGTGGTCCTAATGTGCATGACCCAGCCCAAAAAGGGAGTTCAACTGAACAGGCTCCCCCTTGTCCCAAACCAGCTAAAGTAGCAAGTCCACCAACAGGCAGAACATGGCGTAAGAGAACCAAAGACCCAGGTATTATCAATGTCCCTCTTTGTGAACTTGTTACTAGAAAACGTAACTGGAATAAGGAAAATCAGGAGCCGGCTGAACTGCAGGAGTCCAAAAAATGTAAAAGGCTTAAACAAAGTCCTAACTCAGAAGACAACAAAGGAGGAAGAGTCCTTAGGGACACAATGATATTGGCAGAGGCTGTACAGCAGCCCTACCGGAAGCAATGATCCTCATAAGTTGGAATTCTCGGGGGCTTGGGAACCCACTGGGAATTCGAGCATTTCGTGATTTAATCCGAAGAGAAGGACCTGATATTTTATTTTTGCAAGAAACTCATTTATGAGATAAAGTTATGATGAAGCTTAAATATAGTTTTGGCTTTTCTAACTGCATGGCTGTAAGCAGTGAGGGGAGAAGTGGGGGATTAGCTATGTTCTGGAACAATAAGATCCAGCTTGACATCCTTAATTATTCCAAGCACCACATTCATGCTTTGGTATCAAAAGTGGACGGGGATGATGGGGGAGCCTCCTGGTTTATCACTAGTATCTATGGTCATCCCGAAGCTTCAAGAAGACAGGAAGTATGGAGACTGATAAAATCGATAGAAGTCAATGGAGACCTTGGCTGGCTTCTCATGGGTGCCTTCAATGAAATCTTAAGCAACTCCGAAAAAAGTGGTGACAGGAGCAAACCAGAAAAACAAATGAGGGACTTCCGACAACTGATAGATGAATGCGAGATGCTGGATTTGGGCTACAATGGTAACCAATTCACTTGGTGGAATGGAAGGGGCCAACAACAAAGCATATGTGAGAGATTAGACCGCTTCCTCGCAAACGTTCAATGGAAGTCGCAACACCCTATGGCAGAGGTTTATCACAGCATTGCCCCTTACTCCGACCATGTACCTATCATTCTCAAGTCACATGAGGATAGAAATCTAATGGCTAAAAAAAGAGATTTAAGTTTGAGGCTATTTGGGCTGAGGAACCAGAATGCAAACAAATTATTGAACTAGCCTGGAAAGAAGAAATGGGTCTAAGTAATATACCTTCCATCATGGAAAAAATAAAAGTCTATGGGGAAAAACTTTCTGCATGGAATACCAATTGTTTTGGCAACATAAAGAGGAATATTGAGAAGGCAAGATTGAAGCTAAAGAGTTTACACCAAGTGGATCTGTGTTGTCACAATAGCGATTCCATAAGAGCAGCCAGAACCGAACTCCAGATGTGGCTGGAAAGAGATGAACTTATGTGGAAACAAAGATCTAAAGTGAGGTGGTTGCAAGAAGAGGACAAAAATACTCGATTTTTTCACAGCAAAGCTTCTCAAAGAAGATAGAAAAATGCTATCATGGGAGTGAATGATAGTGCGAGAGTTTGGCAAACTGGTGTCTCAAGAGATCAGATTATCGTAGATTACTTCAACCAGTTGCTTAAGACTGCAGGCCAACCAGATCAGGTAGACTTTCTTGAGGGACTAGTAGGGAAAGTAACCAATGAGATGAACGCCTTTCTTACAAGAACTTTCACAGCAACAGAAGTAACTCAAGCCTTGAAACTAATGAATCCTCTTTCAGCTCCCGGGCCAGATGGGATGGCTCCCATCTTCGACCAAAACTTCTGGAGTATCGTGGGTGGCGATATAACTGAAGCAGCTCTGCACGTGATGAATTTAGGGCGCTTTCCTGCAGGACTAAATCACACCTTCATAACTTTAATTCTAAAGAAGAAGAAACCAGTGGAGGTGGCCGACTATAGACCGATTAGTCTCTGCAACGTCCACTATAAAATCATTCCCAAAGTCATTGCAAATAGGCTGAAATCCATTTTAGGCGAAGTTATTTCATCAACACAGGCTGCCTTTGTACATGGTAGGCTAATCACAGATAACGTTTTGGTCGCCTATGAGATGGTCCACTTCCTGAAGCAGAAAAGGAAAGGTAAGCAAGGCTGTATGTTCCTCAAACTCGATATGAGTAAAGCATACGATTGAGTGGAGTGGTGTTTCCTAGAAAAGGTGATGCTTAAGATGGGATTCTCAGTTAACTGGGTGCAATTGGTGATGCAATGCGTAACCTCAGTTTATTTTTCAATCTTAGTTAACAGAAAACCAAAAGGCCCAATCTTTCCTTCTCGGGGTCTAAGACAAGGTGATCCCATCTCCCCTATCTATTTTTGCTTTGCACTGAGGGGCTGATTTGTCTTCTGGAAAAAGCGGCAAGATCAATGCAAATAGAAGGGCTGAAAATCAGTAGAAGTGCTCCAAGACTAAACCACCTCCTCTTCGCAGATGATAGCGTTCTTTTCTGCAAAGCTAGTATGGAAACAAAAGTTTAGATTCAATCCTTGTTGGAAACCTATGAGAAGGCCTCAGGACAAAAAGTAAACAAGGAGAAAACCTCCATGATTTTCAACATGAATGTACCCCACGCTAAAAAAAGGAAATTCTTAACTTTTGGGGGGTCGATCAGCACCAACAATATGAGTGATATCTCGGACTCCCTCTAGTGGTCCGTAGAGAAAAAAGAAAGTCTTTCTCGGAACTAAAACACAAAGTTTGGTCTAAACTCCAGGGGTGGAAAGAGAAGGTGTTGTCTTAAGGTGGAAAGGAAATATTGATCAAAGTAGTGGCGTTGTCCATCCCCTCTTACACTATGAGTTGCTTCAAACTCCCCACAACCTTGTGCTTCGAGCTTGAGAGTATGATGACTAGTTTCTGGTGGGGTCAAAAGAGAAATGAGAAAAAAATCAGATGGATAAGCTGGAAAAAAAATGTGAGTCCAAAAGGGACGGGGGAGTGGATTTCAAGAACCTTCAATGTTTTAATTTGGCTCTTATTGCTAAGCAAAGTTGGAGGATACTAACAGAACAACAATCCCTACTTCACTAGATGTTTAAAACCAAATACTTCCCAAAGCATAGCTTTCAAGAAGTAAGACTAGGAGCAAATCCTTAGAGGCCTACAGCTATGCATCCCCCTGGGAATTCCTCACTTGGTAATCAAAAGCGACTCCTTGCTAATGGTGAATGAAGTGCTAAGCAAAAACTCATCAAGGGCTCTTCATGGTAATCTGGTGTAGCAAATCAAACAACTTATGTTAAGATTTTCCTTTTGTTCTATCCAATACAATAGCCGTTTAGGCAATGGTTGCAGCCCATGGGTTGGCTAAATTTGTATGGAATATTGATGACTTGATAACTTGGTGGGGTTCCACCCCCAATTGTATTGCCCAACTTGTTTGGTCGGATTCTATGTTGTAATCGTTTATTATTAATGAAGGAAGTTTCTTTATAAATAGAAAAGTTGCACAATCTATAAATTTAATTTGAATAGAAGATTCGGGAATAATTCGATAATACCTTTTTCCATCCTATCTTCAATTTCTGACTTAGAGTTAGGACCTCAATTGTTGACTTGGGACCTTTATCCATCCTGTCTTCAATTTCTGACAGAATCTTTTTCGGTCCTAGTGTAGACGACATTTTTTCCGTCCTACTGCATTTTCAGCCTTAGGACCTTTTTGGCCGATCAAGGAACTATCTATCGAGCTGTATTTTAGATTGGTGTATGCTGAATCAGCATATTAAAGTTGGAACATTTTCCTTGCCAAATAGGATTTTCGTGCAACTACTGTTATAGCTCTCGATCATGCGGAGGATCTTGGGAATAGGTGCAATAGGGGTTTGACGCCGGGCAGGATAGCGATTATCCTGCAGGCTAGTTCCAACAGATATTTCACGAGAGAAAATTCGCCCAAAAACCAGAGAGAAAAGTCTCTAGGGTTACGAAATATTATTAAATCAAACAAAGCTGCCAAATCAGTCCACAAGCCGGACTGTTATAGCCAAAACCGTGTTTATCCGAATTTTGCCAAAAATAGCAAAATCTCAGAAATCACTTCTAAATTGAAATTCAAAAGGAAATAAGCAATCTGCAAAAAATCCGGCCCAAATCGGAATTAAAACGGCTTCCTAATTGACAAGCGAAATATTACCATAAATAGTAAAAAATAAATAAATATAGTGATTCGGAAGGGAAAACAGCAGAATTTGAGGTCGAAAAAAAGGCACATGGAGCCATGCTCGATGTGGACAGCGTGCGCGTCGAAAGGAGCTTTCCGAATTGGGGTCTTATGCGCGATTCTGACACCCGTAGCCAAAGTTATGGCCAAAAGACTGAAACGCACTCAAAACGGCCCCAATGAGGAACATCTCAGAATCAATTCCCGCCTTTGCGCTGATCTGCCAACTCATGGTATCTCAGCGCCATCAAGGTGCAATCTGACAGCTCAGCATCATCTGTCTCGGATCCCCCTGCATCAGGGTTTAACCGGTCTGATTTAGTCTAATTTTAAATATATTTTATAATCGAGTTGGTATATATTGGTTTTGAGATTTAAAAAATCGATACTGCACCAATTACATCCATAAATCGATACTTTCAATTTTATCAGTTCTAAACTAGTTTGGTTTGGTTTTTCCGGTATGTTATATAGTATATATAATATAGCATATATATTATTGTGTGACAATAAGAGTGCTGTATTCTTGAGCTCTAATCCGGTCTCTCACAAGCGTTCCAAATACATTGATCTTGACTATCATTTTCTTCGGGAACTTGTGGTGTCTAGCACTATCAACACTCAACATGTCCCCTCTAATCTACAAATTGCATATGTCTTCACCAAGAGTGTCTCTTGGTCTCTCTTTGTGTTTTTTAGCTCCAAGTTTCATGTCTACTCTAATCCCATGCTCAGCTTGCGGGGGGTGTTAAGGATTCTCTGCAATCCTCCTCTAATTCTTAGCCGTTACTGTAATTGTAGTAGTCGACCCATGATTGTAGAGATGCTATATTTATTTTTATGATTGTTTTCCTTTTGTGTTGTATAGCTGCACATGTATGTTTATCCCTATAAATGGAAAACCATCTCCACCTTTTATAGTGTGGTGGATTTACAAACTATTCTTAGTAACTTTACAATTTGGCAAACCACATCAAAACATTTCAATTTGTGAGATTATTTTTATTTAATATCTTTATGGTTAGAGTATTTCTCTTTCAAAAAATGGATGACTACGCAGTTGTTTAATCTTAGGCTTGGTTTGGTTTCACAAACTTTTGAAACTATCTTATCTCATTTTAACAACCAAACACTAATTTCAAATTTTCAAATTTTTACATTTTTTATTTAATTATTACCTAATCATTACAACTTTTTTCAAATTTTAATAAAACATAAAAACAATTCAATTTTTTTAAAATCTCAAAATGAAAATTATATTATAACACTTTTTTAACTTTATAATTTTTTTATTCAATTTTTTTTTCTCATTTCTCAAAATTTCATAAAAATTTCAACTCAAACTATTTGAAATTATCTCACTACTACTTACATATGAAAAATTCTATTTATCAACCCATATGCCACACATTACACTTTTTTTTTAATGTTTTTTTTTATCAAATATATGGTATGTAAATAATGAGTATAAGAATAAAAGAATAAAAATAAAAAAATTTAAAAAAATAAAAATAAAAACATATTTGTATCTCATATATGTAACCACCACGAGTAGGTACACATATTTGTATCTCATATATGTAACCGCTTAATCCTTACTGACACTATTCACGGTGAGTCAAGGTCGGTTCTGTTGTGTTATTTAGGCGAAGCCAAGTCTGACTTTTCAAAGCTTCAGCCGTTGATCGATCGATCGGACTTCTCAGCTACATCGATTGGGTGATGATGGTATGCGCCATCAAAATCTATGAGTCGGTTTTTTTTTTCTCTCTGTAGTTGTTTTGCGTGTTTGTAACCCTTTCGAGAGAGAGAGCGAGAAAATGAGCTCTAGTTTGGGTTTTGATCAGGCGAGTGGAAGTGGTGATAAGAATCAACTGAAACTGTATTCGTACTATAGGAGCTCTTGCTCCTACCGTGTCCGTACTGCCCTCAATTTGAAAGGTAATGAATGAACTTTGCTTGAATTGTTTTCCCAACCTAATTCTAATAGTTTCTTGATCATATGAACTCTTATTTATCCATTTTTTGTTTCAATTTCACATAATAAATTGAAGGGTTGAAATACGAGTATAAAGCAGTTGACTTGTTGAAGGGAGAGCAATTCAGTCCAGGTGATTTTGGCTTCTCTTTTTGTTCTTCTAGGATCCAAATCTTATGCATGTATTCAATTTTGTCAATCGTCAACGTGAGCGCTATTGCTCTGCATGTATTCTATAATTTCAATGTTTATCATAGCGAAAGAAAAAGAAGAAGAGAATAACGCACTTGAAATCATTCTCTCTTTCGCTGTATAGAGTTTACGGAGCTCAATCCTGTTGGCTACGTGCCAGTGCTCGTGGATGGGGACATCATAGTTTCTGACTCTTTCGCCATCATAATGGTATATCATTACCAGGATTTCACAATTTCTTTACCTTCTGAGTGCACGTTTACATCTTTCCTCCAACTATTCTTGTTGTAATTTGTAATGTATACAGTATTTAGAAGAGAAATATCCTCAGCATCCATTGTTGCCTCAAGATCTTCAGAAAAGAGGCATCAATTACCAGGTAATATTGCATCTTGTTTGTTGATAATAATTATTATTAGCATATTTTGTGTTATCACATATTTTTTTGATCAAGTTCCTTGTGCTCAAACTAATAGATTTCAATAGTGTGAAGTATAATTCTTTATACGATGAAAAATCTAATGATCATCCCATGCTCCCCGAGCTATACATCTTACATTAAATGCTATTGTTAAAAAAAAGTGACATATTCCTTGGCTATTGAAGTCATTATCAAATATATGAGATTGTTGCATATATTTGTAACATCCATTCCCGTAGGCTAGGAATATTATAAAACATTCATACATAATGTCCCGGTAAAGAGATTCATATCCTGAATTACTTCATTTTATTGAAAAGCATAAAAAACATAAAAACTAAACTGAACATAATTGTTTTGGAAGTGAACGTAAAGTAAAAAGAACATAAACTAATCCTATGAATGACATAAAAGAAATCAAACATTCTGGTGTGGATAACACTTATTCCTTCCTAAGTCTTTGTACTATATGTACTCCTGGCCATCCAACTCTGCATCATCATAACCACCATCTGTGAGAATTAAACATAGAAGCAACCAGAAAGACAAAAAAAAAAAAAAAAGTCGTATACTCAGTAAGTAGCACATCATATGGTAAAATATAAATTAACTTAGCGTAGAGTTAATTTTTGAAAGACTCTTCATACATACATACATCATCATGGATTAACATAGCATATCTATTCATCATTCACATGAGTGGAAACATACATAATCAAGGCAAACATGTAACGTGAATGCGTAAATAACTTGTTTATCTTGTCTTTTACTTATCATATGGTAAATCACGCTTGAGTCTGTGATACCGCATGACTTATCTTGTAGTGAAACACCCTTGAGTCCGTATTTTATTTAGTCTTGCTTAACTTGTTGTAACATGGAGTGAAACACGCTTGAGTCCGTGATTCACTTAACTTGCATAACTTGTCATAACATGAAGTGAAACACGCTTGAATCTGTGTTTCACTTAATTGGCATAACATGGAGTGAAACACTCTTGAGTTCGTGTTTCACTTAACTTTTGGTTAACCACGCTTGAGTCTGTGGTACCGTCTTAGCATAACTTGTGATAAACACGCTTGGGTCTGTGTCACCTTAAAACTTCTTATCTTTCTTAATGCATGAGACTATATTAGACTTCATGAATTTTTCTAACATGGCCTACTCTTGTTCATGACATAACATAATATGACATATTCTTGTATATGGCATAGCATAATATGACATTTTCTTGTACATGGCAAAGCATAACATGACATGACATAATATGATCTGAACATTTTATGACATTCTATGGCATACATTATCTAAGTACTACATGAACATGGCATACATGATCCAAGTACTACATGAACATGGTATACATAATCTAAGTATTACATGAACATGACATGCCTAATCTGGCTATTCTATCACATGGCATACTTGACTTAAATTACTACTGGAACATCTTATGGCTTCCATGTGATTTTAGTTACATTCAATCTATCAAACAACAAATTTATTCATTCAAGCATAATCTCATATTTCATCAACGATCGTGAAATGAATCTAACATTGACCTATCCGTAGATAACCATCATAAGCACATCATATTTTCATACATAACAATAATATTCATAGTACGCATGCATTTATATGATCATATTATTTACCTCTTAGTGCTGCTTCCTGATTCCCACTTCGTAGCGTGCTACCTATACGAGGTACTAGATGTTACTAATTCCTTAGTGAATGTGCCTAGCATTCTAATTACTTACAATCATACCATAGAGATAACTTAATACATATTCAATTAAAGATTTCTACGTATTAATATTATTCAAAACCCATAACATATCCTTTTAAGAAATAACTTAATACTTTTTGTATTCAAATATAGGAAGGCCCAAGGCCAATAGGGGAAAACAATCCACTTTAAAAGAACAAGGTTTATTCAAGAGGATTTACGGAAGCCTGTAAGCATCAAAGGTTTGAAGGGTATTTTGGGGAAACACCCTAATAGGTATGGGTATTTTGGGAAGACTGGATATAATTGAAAATATAGGCTTAAGGGGGAAAGGCTCTCATTGCGTAACAGAGAGACTGGACTTAAGAATAAAGGGAGTGGTTGTGCGATGCTCACCGAGAGAAGGAGGCTAAGACGACGGCGGCTCTGGGTGGCTGGGAGTGTCCGGCGGCGCAACTGGTAGGTCTCTATGGTGGTGCGACACTTAGAGAGGGAGAGAGAGAGAGAGAGAGTTTTAGAGAGAGATGGAATAGAAAACTTAAACCACCGAGAGGGAGGAAGGGTGAGTGCAACGGCAGTGGCTTACCTGAGGGAGTGGGTGCAATGGGACTAGGATGGCCGGCAGTTCTGGCACCGTGGGTGGTGCTCCGACGTCCTAGGGTGGTCGGCGGTGGCTGGGCAGAGTATCAAGCTTATGCGAAAGTGAGTTCTTCCTCCGGGTATTTTTGTGTGTTTAATTCAGAGGGTTTCTTGGGATTTTATAGATGATGGGGAAGGGAGTGGTGTGAGTCCTTAGGAGATATGCTAGTGTTTGAAGTTGGCTACACTTAGGAAATTATTCCTACGAGGATACGAATACTGAGAGGATTTTGAAGAGTTTGAGTTTGGAGTTTAGTTTCAAACTAGGAACCTATTTAAATATGGAACCTAATGGGTGACTATATGAAGACCTTTGATAGGGAAGGAATCACTATTTTAATTTATCTGTTAGTATATTTAATAAAATAACTAAATAAAAAATAATAATACTAATTTTAAGCCCTAAATTTGGCCCCGTATGTTACAATATTGATTGTAAAAAAGCAATTCTGAATACCTTTTACCTGAAGTGACTTGGGTCCTCACATTTAATTGTGATTCATAGAATTTTTTTTTTTTTTTTATTTGCACCAAGTGTCTGAGAACAGCATCCCCGACTAATCCCAGGGGTGCACAGGCGATTCCTAGGGACTTATAATCATGTCATGAATAAGAAAGGTGCTAGAAGTGGGTTTCATAGCACCACACATAAATTTCAAAGAAAGTTGGTAAGTATTTTAAATAAAAAATGAATAGTATTGACAAGTGGATGAAGATAAGCTTATGTCTCAATGAATGGGGCATGTTGGAGATCGCTACACACTTTCATGGCCCATGGCGTTATCTGGAACAAAAAAAAATGGAAAAAATAGTAATGTTAAATCAGTGGTTAAAATTTAAATCTTCTCTACGAGAGAAATAGTCGAGAGTTTCAATTGCTTGGGAATAGCAACTCTTTTGAGACATTTCTGAAACAAAATGGTGATGACCTTTTTTGCTCCTATATACTTCTTTCTCAAAATAATAAGAATGTTTTCTCTGGCATCCCCCTATTATGTCCATGCTCACTAAGCTGAAGGCTACACCTGTCCTGTATGATAAGATTGTCACCCATGTGAAATGGGGAATTGGTGCAGTGCCTTCAGATAGGAAACACCTTATGGGTTGGCTGTGGACTCTTAACAGTGCTTTAAGTTTGTAAAGATTTATGGAAAAACCTTGGACATACATTTATCATTGACAACCAGATGCTGTTATTGGTCCTATTTGTTAGATTATATTTTTCAGCTTTTCACCTGAGCTTAGTGAGAAAAAAGTCATTTAGCAGAGCGTCAGTGTATAAGAGCACTTATAAAAAAAAAAAAGAGCTCTAGGTTTTTGCTTTCAGATCTAAAAAGTTAATACTCCCACCAACGAGGATCTATCAAGTACATGCATGCTATTGAGGCATAGACTTGGCGGGTGTGCCAATGTTTTAAATTTTGTACTGTACCGGCTGGTACGGCTAAAATATTTCATTTTTGTAGTGTATCCAGTACAGAGAAGGATATAGTTTCGTACCGGTCAGAATTTTGATTGTTTCGGCCCGTACCAATCTATATTTCAGCTTGTACCAGCCGGTATTTTGGCCTTTACTTCTTTCTTTTTTTTTTTCATTTTTTCAAATTGCAAGCTTATTTTTTGACCCCTCAATTCAAACCAGACTATTTATAATTTACATATATCTTTATATATAATTTATTCATATATAGACTATTCCGAAATGGTACCAGTACCAGTACTGAAATATCTTGTTTTAATGCCTCGACCGAAACGGTCACCGGTATGGTATTCAAAACATTGGGGTGCACCTAAAACAAAGAGGATCTATGAAGTGCGGGCATGCCTCAATTTGGTTATGTTGGAACAGTTTGGTTACTGACTGAATGATCTTCTGATAGGATCATACACCTGATCTTCCATGTGGTTAATAACATGTGATTGCACCTAAAACGACCTCTGGAGCTGCTGCTGGATCACAAAATTGTAATCCTAACTGTTTCCTTCCCTATCCGTCTCACTTGATGAACTCATGCAGATACCTGCTCTCTATTTTATATTAACAAAGCATATGGACAGCATATACTATCAAACCTGGGTACAACTTGACAAGGATATCATGTCTACTATGATTAGTCTTAAGTAGACTTTCATGTGTATGGGTTCCCGAATTCATAGTTAACACATCTGCACATAGTTGTATCTTTGTGATGGACTGCCCTTTTTTACTTTTTAACATGGTAGATAATAAATATCAGACTATAGATATAATTCCCTCTCCAGTGATGTAATTGGGCACCTTTTTATTTTGTCATATCTATTATTCTTAATATTCTGATGTCTTTGGAATTACTTTTCTGATTCATACACTGATGGGCTGCCTTTGTCACCCGATATATAGGCTGCAAATATTGTTTCCTCCCCCTCCAAATACACCACCATAAACATATTGAAACCATCTTTTATATTGGTGCAATTTAGAGTTTCTCGAGTGCCTCTCTAAGAAGCTAGGAGGTCAATTACCCTTCTCAGCGTCACCCAAGCTAATCCCATCCGAGTAAAGACTTCATTTCACAATGTCATGGCAATCTCACAATGAAGTAGTAGATGGTCGACAGACTCTCCATTCTTTTTGCACGTATAACTCCAATTTATGACTATACTTCGACATTTGCCTAAGTTGTTTAGAGTGAGCATCTTCTCCAAGGAAGCCGTCCATATAAAAAATGTTGCCTTTAGGGCCTTTGTCTTCCAAATACTATTCCATGGGAATAGATTTGTATTGTGCGTTGTCATGGCTTGGTAGAATGAGCGGACTATGAGCTTCCCTTTCTTAGAGGGGCACACAAAAATCTTGTCTTCAACTCACTCCAACAAACGGGTGGAGCTTGGGTTGGCAATTCGTGTTTGCTAGTCGTGTGTGTTAAGTCATGGGTATTCAACTATATATGTAAACCTGACCTGTTTAGCTAAACGTACCAAACTTTTTAACCCTAACTTTACCCATTTAAATAACGGGTCGTGTTGTGTCACTCATTTTGACTCGTTTAAGAATTAATTATAAATAGGTTAACAACACGACTCATTTTAACCCATTTCATGTAAATGCATAACTCATTTGACCTAATTAACATGATTTCACATAAAAGTTAAAATTTATATGTATTAGTAGCCACAATATTTAAACAAAATAATAAGACTACCTATTAACGAAGAAAATATCAATATTTTTCAAATTTTAACCTATAATAAAACCAATATTACAAACCCTACAATAACAAATATGAGAATAGGTCCAGAATTACAATTCTAACAATAAAAAAATAACATATTGAGAAATACAATACTACAACTCAACAATAGTAAAATTGTAATTTGAAATAAAATTTAAACAGGTTATTACAGGTTGATTTTGAGTTAAGCGAGTTAACTTGTTATTGATCCGTTTATTAATCGTGTCTTAATTGGTCAATCTGTTTTGACTTGAAACCTGACCCAAGCCTACTAATTTCGTATCGTATTCGTATTAGATTCATAAGTCGTATCACATATTGCCACTCTTAGGTGGAATACTCTAGGTCATAAAACTCCGAAAAAGCGTCAATTTCCCAATTATGTACATCTATGAGGGATGTAATATTCCATTGGGGAGTACCATTAGCTAGGATTAAGAGGTTCCCAATTGAAGCTTCTTTCATGCTTGCTATACCATAAAATTGTGGATAAGTTTCCTCGAGTGCCCCATCACCCCACCATACATCGTGCCAAAATTTAATTTTGGATCCATCACCTACCTTAAAATGGATATTTCTTGAATTTGTGTCCCAATCTCTTCTTATGTGCTTCCATAGGCACACTCACCTCATTCGAGCACCGACCTCCCCATGGCTCACCACGCTTCAGTTCAATGAAAGATTACCCCATCCCCCCCCCCCGGCGCCCCCGGGCACCCGTTCACTGTGGTATCTCTGTAGCCATTTGCCAAGTGTTGAAAGATTGCAAGTTTTGAATACCTATTTATACATGATACCTTGAATTTAAATTTGAGATGTCACTCTGCCCAAGACATGAGCTTTTATCTTTTCACAGCTCACTTAGGGTGGGAGCTAAAACTCAGTATGTAACTAGAGAAAATGACACAAAAGAATATACAGTTCTTCATCACTATACAGGAAAAATCATTTACACCTCTACACCTCTACAAATGACACAAGAGAGCGCTTGGTATAGAGAAAATCACTATACCAAGGGCTCTCTAAACTTCTTAGGAACATTCTGTACCCAAAAGAATTCCTGTCCGGATCCTCTAGCACGTCGATCTTGATTAACCTCTCTGTACACCTTACATACAAAAGACAGCAAACAATTAAAAAATATATATATTCTGCCATGTCGATCTTGCTTATTTGGAGTCTGGGTTCCTTCAAGTTATGGAACTAGAGTTGTTGAACATGTTTTGGGTAATGGTTTCAGCCATGGATGATAGTCCAAGCATTATGATCACAATAAGTTGTGATGACAAGACCATTCTTTCACACTGCCTTTATATTGATAAAACATGTGCAGAATTCGAGCAAGATATTGATATCTGGTAATAGTGTTGCAATGCTGGAAATATGCCAATTGACATTTAAATTTGATTTTGATTATCAGTATGGTCAGCATTCCACAAGATCAACAGCATCAACAAGGCCTATTGTCAATAGACTTGATTTGAAACTAGTGGCACATCCTTGCAATGTGTGGAAATAGTTCAAGATTTTATATATAATTGTTTATGATTGTTTTATTCTGAAATGTTCTAATTATGTTTAAAATTTTAAAGATATAAAATATTTTAGATTCATTATAATCAATTTACTACCAAAAATCAAGAAAACAAGCTGAGAAGTCCTTCCATTGTGAACCCATTTTTTTCCAGCAATATTATCAAGTACTGAGGTTTGTCATGTCTCAAAGACTCATTCTCATGTTCATTTTTCTCTCATTAAAATTCCTTAGTGACTGCATTAAAAAATGATGCAAGTTTATAAAACCAAAAGAAATGCATTTTGAAAATTAAAAGGCAATTAATTTTGAATAAAAATTAATAACTTAATTAAATATATTTTTTAATTATCATATAATTATAATACAATTGGAGATTGGATGATGTATTTTTATACGAATAATAATCTAATAGGGTAGTAGATAACGTAGCTTGTGGGAACTTTCCCTTAAATTACCTGAGGTGAACTTATGGGAACCTCTTTGTTGAGAGCCTGTGCACCCCTAGGAATAGACAGGATTAATTGGGATTTTGTTCTCGATCACCTGCTGCCAATCAAAAAAATAAAAAAATAATGTAGCTTCATGCAAGTAAAACTCTATACACTGGAAATAATATATACTAAGGCCATGTTTGATTGCATCATTTTTCCAAAATTTCATTTTTTTTTATTTCAATTTCAATCTAAACATCTTTTAAATTAAAAATTTCTATTTCTCAAAAAAAAAAAAAAAATTGAATCATTGGCCTAGATTTCTTTGAAAATAAACTCAAAAGCCGAAAAAGAACTTTCACAAAAACCCAAAGAAACATATTTCACAAAAATCTTATCAAAACAACTTTTGAAATCTACCTACCCACTTTCACAAACTCTAATAAAAAGACATCTCAAAAATTTTTTATACAAACAATTTCTCATTTTTCCACCCACTTTCACAAAAAACCATGTCTCAAATTTTTTTTTTTCTCAAAACTTCTAAAACATTCATGAATGTGAAGAAATAAAGGCTGAATGTATAATTTTATTTTCTTGAATTATGTCTCCCTAAAGTGCTAGTTTCCTCCCCTCGGCAATGCCCATCATAAATGAAGTTTTTATGTACAATTAATTTCTGCTCCTGAATGACATATTTTATTATCATCTCCTCTTGTTTCAGCACTTGAAAAGTTACTAAAGGGCCATGCAGGAAGATATGCAACTGGAGATGAAGTTTTCCTGGTTTGGTTTTCTGCTCCATCTGTTTGCATGCCTGTTTGGTTGCATATTGTGTAGGCTGTACTGTGTTAATGTAATTTGTAGACTCAGGGTTTTGGAACGTTCTACTAATGTATAATAGCCATTAAGATAAAAATGCCTTTTTCTATTTTTTTGTGCTGGTGGCCGGAGGGATGGGCTTTGGGTTGCCAATGGTACATTCAATTTGCTAGGTACCTTACATAGAGCCCACAATCATAAACTCTTATTGCACAGAGAGAGTAAGAAACATGCATTTTCTCTAAGATTTTTCAATTTACTTCCAAAAGTCCAATATTTGTTGGGGGCTTCTTTGCTAATAAAGTTGTCAACCATCCTGAATTTGCTATCTTCTAGAACCAAAAAGTGATTTTGGTTTGCTGGTATGTAATAGTTATACAACTCATATTAAGACCATCTGCTACCTTTCCAGCAGCAGAACACAACATTTCTATTCACGTCAATTTTTAGGACAACAATCTGAGCATTGTTTTTTTCTTCAAAACCGTGCATTGTGAGACAGGAAGGTACCTGACTCAATTCTAAGCACTAGGCTTTTGGCATATGCCTATGAACTAATGCCAACATTATTCACCACGTCTTAGTTGCACTTTACACAGTATGCTGGAAAATTCACTTCATAGTTTCTAATATACCACAGAGCAAGAGCAAGTGTGAATTAGCTCATGGATTGGGATATTTCAATTATATTGCAGGCAGATCTGTTTCTAGCGCCTCAGCTGTATGGATCAATTAAATGGTTCAATGTTGACATGGTAGTGCTTGTTCTATAATTCATGTGTTGGTTACATTTATGCAATTATTTTTGATTTTTCTCTAAAGGTGATTTGTCATGGCCTTACTTTTTTTGGTTTGACAAAGCAAAAGCTCATTTTGCTACTCACTTAGTGTGTTAGTAAAAACCACATTGCAAAACCCGAGAGATCACAAGCTTTTGCACAACCAGGATGGTTAGAGGCAAAATCTTTTGGAATCTCCTGGAAAAGAGTTTAAGTGGTTACTTGGATGTGGAATCGCCTGTAAATTTATCCATTCTTTATTCGACACAATCTCTACTTCAGCCTTATTAAATCATCCCAAACTTCCATCCATTTATTTCTAGTACACAATTCTCTCTCTCTCTCTCTCTTAATTTTTTTAATCCAGTTCATAGTTCTCTTTTCCATTTAACGAATCTACAACTACTTGAGAATCAGATCCAAGCTCAACCATCCATAGTTGCAGTTTTAAACACAACTGTCAGCCATCGCATGTATAGCCTGCACCTCTGCCATTGTGTTAAAGCCAACCCCATAATGAGCCAAAAAGTCTGCAACAAAATTCCCCTTTCATCTGTAACCACTCCACCATCTCCACACAAACTCGGATTGCCATGACTACCATTCACAATCAGTTTAGCTCTCCACATGCTGGCCTCAAACATTTCATAATCTGCACTCGAGGAGAATTTATCGCATTAAATGGAATCCCCATATTCTTAAAATAAGTAAATAATCCATCCTTTCCACCATTTTGACCTTAGAAACTGGTGATAGGAAGTCAGCCAATAGGGATTTAATTCTAAAACAAGTAGCTTTGGTTGATTCCTTGAGACTCTCCATTTTATTTTACTTGTAACATTATTCTCTTCCTCATGAAAAAGCCACTCAAAAGAAAAGTAAAATGTTTCCAAGTTATTCTTTTATGTTTTCATTGCATATATTAGCGTTATTTGCATTTTGTTTTATTACCAACTTTGTATGTTGTTCTTTTGCCTGGTTCAATCTTGCTTCTGGTCTTGAGATGGTCGGTCTTCTTAATTTACGAGCTGGAATTTTGGCGTTGGATATTTTTGACTTTATTAGTGTGGCATTACCTACCCCTATGCTTGCTTCTTCGAACTTGTTAATAGTTGTACATTAAAACTCTCTCTCTCTCTCTCTCTCTCTGGGCAATAACTACATCCATTAGTCTTGAAATATATGGTCTAAACATGTCTATTTATCTAACTGTATCTTCTGACGGTTCTATTTTTCATATTTTATTCTGCAGACTCAATTCCCTCTTTTATCAAGGTTGGACGAGGAATACAATAAAATACCAGCTTTCCAGGACGCCATGCCGGAAAATCAGCCAGATAATCCTGCTGCAAGCGCTGTTTAAATCTATGGATTGTGAAACCAGCTGTTATGAGCCATTTCCTATCCATCTTGTGTATTGTATGTGTAAGAAATGGCCAGCATCCGATCGTAAAATTGCAGAATAAAAGTGCCATTCGATCAAGCTTTGAGAGACACTTTCCAAAGTTTATTGGTAGCTGGTGGTCGATACGTCATGCAATGTAATAAGGGGAACATATATCGAGTGTAACACTTTGTGTAACACCCATTCCCGTAGACTAGGGATGTCATGCGACGTTGGTAATGGAAGCCAGGTAAGAGACTTATAATTAATAAAATATATCATTATTTTATAAAAAAAAGTTTTAAATAAACCAAGTCTTAAAAGTAACAAATAATCAGGGCTTCAATTCAGAAGAATAATAATATAAAAGGCTAACTTAAATCTGAATCAAATTAATTAAACTAGCCACATAGGCTGTATTAATATTAAAGTCCTCTAAGTCTGGTAATGACTTGGGTGGTTAAAAAGCATACTCAATAAATATGAGGTTTTCTTGAAAAAATGTATGTTTAATACCATTGAAAACCTGAAATTTTCATACTTATGCTCATGATTTATAAAATTTGACTTTCATTCTCTTATCAGGTGTGTGGCTTATACATCCATCTATAATTGCGTTGTTATCTTGTATCTCTATCCCATTTACATGTTATCATTCTTATTCTAGGTTTATCTTATGCTTATCATAACATAAACATGGATTATGAGATGTATGATTCCCGTATAAATATCATATATGGCTAAGATAAATCATAATATAGCATGACATCATGGCACATACCATGTAGTTAATTATCATCACAACTGGTACATAGAAATAAGCTTCTAAGAATCAGCTTTGCATATTATTATAATTTAAAAAACTAGTTTACGATACTAAGTGTAGGGTCATGCTAATTACTTTGTAGCACTAATCCAATAATTTAATTGCATATCTCGGCACCTATATAATATAGAGAAAACTTGGAGGCTGGTCTTGTTGGTCTTCTTCCATAAACAACCCTCCAATAGCAAGGCTCAACGTAAGCCTTTCATTATACATGTTCTACCCTTGGAAACACCCTATCACAATGTCTCATACAGCCCTCTCGTGCCACTTTTTTTGTCTTCCACTCCATCCCAACCCACACACATCCCACGGCACAGATGGAGCTCGACCGCCCCAGTTGGCACGGAAGGAGCTTAGACATTTCAATCTGAAATTCAGAATAAAGATTCTGAGGTTCTTCAATTGTAAAAACAGATTGATGAGGCAAACTAGAGGCGGACGAAACTGGTGAAGAATCTTAAGTTCAGGGGCTTGTCAACAAAAGAATAAGAAGGTTCCTTAGATGAAAATGGATTTTTGCCTGCAGATTTATCCCCTAATCTGTTTACATCTGCAGTAGAATCTACTTTCAAAGCCATTCATGATTTTTCAGCAAGCAAGCTTCTCTATCAAATCGGACGATCTCACGATCACTAAAGACAGCTTCTTCCACCAATTTCTTTCTCTAAGGGAGATGGATCCATTGGACATGCTAGTTCAAAATCCAGATTCCATTTTTGGGAAATTTTGTAGGAGTAAGTACCTAGTGGTAGTTCACCCAAAGAAGAAGAAACAAGAATACTCGAGCCTACCAAAAATTTTAAATCGGCAAAGACTACATTTTTCAATCGAGCCTACCAAAAATTTTCAATGCAAAAATACTCAATTTTTTAGATAATTTCTATTGGAAAACAGATAGGAACTTGAAGTTGATATTTTACCTAGTTCGATATCTCGCCAAAGTAAGACAACAGCAGGGCTGCAGGGGTGAAAGCTCCTTCAATGTTTAACCTTTCGGTTTTAATCACATGCATCCTTGTGTATTGTGCTAATTCATCACTTTCTTGCGTGTCTGATGCTTATTGGACAGTTGTTTTACTCCTATAAACAGCAGGGCTGTCTAGAAGCGTTACTCTATAAAATAACGAATCATCACTTAGTTTCTAATAAAGCATATTCTAATATCCTACATAATTAATATATACTAACTTTAAGAAAGTAATTATTCTAATTCAATTCTGAAAAAAATTGAGAAAATGATAGGTACATCGACAAAGTGTACCTATTTGTACCGAATTGTATTTTTTTAGTATTTGTGTTTGTTTATCTTTTAGTATTGTATTTCTTTATTTTTTAGAATTTTAAAAAAATACACAAAAAATGCTTAAAAAGAAAAAACACAATACACTAGTCGGTATCTAATTCGGTACCGATTGTTGGTGGGAGTAGCACTCTTCTAAAAATTGAGTTCATAATTATGATACTTGACATACATATTTCTATAAGTACCCAAATCATATAAATTTATAAATTTCTTATACGAATTCATAACTTAATATAAATTTAGGTGTTACTAAAAAAATAAAATCAAACTCACGTGATTTATCAAATTGCACTAAACTAATCCTTGATAATACACCAAGTCCCATACGTGCCTATAATACCCGAACCTATTAGGAAAAATTTTATGTCAAGCACTTTATTCAGATAAATTTCTTTCTCCTTGTATATTACGTTATCTTGAAAATTATTTTAAAAGTTCCGAATATATACTTCTTAATGTTTAAAAGAGACCTGGTGAATAAGAAAAATACGGCTACATTTAAGAAAACTCTTGGTTCTAGACAAGAACCTGTTATTAGTTTGTCTTCAATTTTATTTTGCTCCTTTGATCTCCTCCACTCATGAGGTCAAAAGGTAGAAAATATCCTACTTCCTTCCTTCCTTCCCAGCCACACACACACACACACACACACACACATATATATATATATATGTATTTATATATATATGCATGTGCTATGAAGATAAACTCAGCCCTCCTAGACAACCAGTTTAAGACTTAATTTTTGAGTTCTGAAATTCCTTCTGTTACTGTTTTTGTCATGGTGTCTTTCAACCTCATTTGTTCTCACATCTTGTATCTATTACATATTTAGTTGAGTGTATAATCAAGTAGAAGGAAGGTAGAAACAAGATAAATTGTCCAACCTATTGCCTAAAGAGTTATGACAAAAAATCTTGATCAATTTTGCTCCAAGCTGTGAGGATCGTGCCGATTCGATGGAAGGAACTCCCCACAGATGGGCAAACACAACAGAGAAGAAGAAAAATTTTTAGGATATTCATTTTCTACTTCTTAGTCTCTTTCTCTCATGAAAGTGTATGTTTTTCTCATTACAATTATTGACTATTTGATGATGTGATTTCAAAGTACTTAATGTATAGGTTTTAAGAGGAGTTCTGGGGGTGTGTGTGTGTATCACAAATCCCGACCCGGAATGAGGCATTATTTCAGTGGAGTTTCTTTGGTTAATCGAGAGCACTTAAAACTCAAACTCTTGTGGTTTATATACACCTCGTACTCTTAACCAAACCGGTAATATCGCCATATCTTCAAGGCAAACACAATCATTGCCATCTACATGCCATGAGCAGGTTAATTCTTCTTATGATCCTTCAACTATCTAGACGCGTATGCCATTACCCCTTCTTCTTGCATTAGGACACATCCTAGTCCATACTTCAACGCATTACTAGAAACTATGAATGACTTGTGATGCTCCGGTAGTGCTAACACAGGGGTTGCAGTTAACATTATCTTCAATTCCTCAAAACTTTGCTCACACTTATTGATCCAAACAAATTTAGCATTTTTCCCAGTCAATGTTGTGAGAGAACTCGATAACTAAGAAAATCCTTCCATGAACCTCAGATACTAACCAACTAGTCCTAAGAAACTTCTAACCTCAAGTACCGTGGAAGGACGTTGCCAATCCACTACTGCTTGAATCTTTCTCCGGTCTATCATGGTTCCTTCTCTGGTTATCACATGACAATTTAGCTTCCCTTAGCTAAAACTCACATTTGTCGGGTTTAGCAAATAACTGTTGTTCCTTGAGCTTTCCTAGCACCATTCTTATGTGTTCCTCAAGATCCTTGGCATTCTTGGAATAAACTAGAATACCATCTATGAATACCACTACAAACATACCCAAGAATGGTTGGAACATATTCATAATATCTATGAATGCTGCCAGGGCGTTAGCTAACTCAAATGGCATCACCGTAAACTCAAAATGGCCATACCTCGTCTGAAACGCTATTTTTGGTATGTCTCCTTGCTTAATCCTCAATTGGTGATAACAAGACCTATGATTAATCTTAGAGAATACTGTAGCAAATTACAAATGGTTAAACATGTTTTGTATCATTGGGAGGGGGTATCTATTCTTTATGCCTTATTCAATTCTCAATAATCAATACACATCCTTAGGGTCCCATTCTTCTTCTTAACAAATAGCACTAACGCTCTCCAAGGTGATATACCCTGCATAATGAACCCCTTTGTTAACAATTTATGTAGTCTTCAACTCTTTTAACTCAATTGGGGCCATCCTATAGGGTGCCTTATGTATTAGAACTATCTTAGGTTCCAACTCGATCGAAAAGTAAACTTCCCTAGGAGGTGGTAGTCCTAGAAATTCACCGAACACTTATGTGAGCTATAACAACCTGCTAGAAATTTATTAGCGGAATTTCTATTGACTTTAGGAATCTCATGAAAATCCCATAAGTTTTTACGAATCGACCAATTGCACAGGTTTTAGTCTGTCAACATAATTAGTGTTATCACTCACTATAGTGCTGGAAATATGAGTTTAATTATTTGAGATAGTTAGAAGTGTCAAAATGCGTTATGGTCTACGCCATTAGATCAATTGATTATTTAGAATTTTATGGCACAATATCCATTTTCATAATTTTAGACGTAACGCCAGTTCGAAACTGCGAAATTATTTTTACGGGTACTTCAGGATTGAATTTCGGTAAACGATTTTCACTGTAAGTTAATATGAATATTTAGGATTTTTCAATACTAAGTTTATTATGCATTTTTTTGGAGTAAATAGTAACCTCGATAAGAGCACCAAGTGCAATATTTTTAAAATCACAGTGTGTAATGTCCAAATTAAGTTAGAGAAGTTTTATTTGGACACTTGGCAAGATCTTAGCCACACATAGTGAATAGTATTAGACACTTGGCACTATGAGGAACCATTAGATGAATTTGTGAAGGAAATCAAAGTGTGAGATTAAGCAACATAAGCAAAACTTTGTTCCATCTGATCAACCAAATTGTGCCAAACCAAAGAGGGTTTCAATCCTAGTGAAACCCTAAATAGTTGGAATCTAATTGAAGCCCCAAAAACTTGGTTGAAACCGAAACCCTAAACGGTTTCCCAAACCCTAAAGTTCGCCTCAAAACCATTTTTAATCCGATTTCTAGAATTGTATTTAATCACTTGATTAAATCACTTCCACATGCTATTAATTAATCAAATCCTTGTTATGACATCATTATCTAACCTTTTAAATCTTGAAAATTTGATTGTGCCAAGAAAAAAATTGGATTTGGACTTGATAGTATCCTAAACCCTAACCAAACCCCATTTAAACCCCAAATTGAAGCCCACTTGGTTGAGGCCAACCAAGACCCATGAATTTGGTCACCTGATTGAGCTATATTATTGCATATTTTATACATTTAAAATTAATATATTTTTAATTATTTTTTTATTTTCTCATTGGTTTTAGATGGAAAAATTGATTAAGAGGCATAAATCCAAGTAGTGATTTAAATTGATTAAAAGCATAATTTATGCTTGATTTTAATACTTGTGATTTAATTGTGTAATATTTCTTCCATGCACAACACACATTTAATATTTTATTCTTCATTTTTTTTTCTTCTTCTAGTTTTGTTTTATTTTATTTATGTTTTGCTTTTATTTATTTTTGTTGTTGTTGTTATTTGTCTAATTTTTTTTTTATTTATTTTATTTTCTGTTTTATAGGTTCTGCTAAACGACCTGTCGTTTGTCTTTGGGATTAAAATTGCCATCTGCTAAACGACGTGTCATTTTATCCGTAGACAAAACGACATGTTGTTTCTTTCATCTTCATTCTCAACACGTCCAGCAGCATGCACGGCATCCAAGTTTCATTGTGCCTACACAGCACCGTGCCCAACCACCGTAGCATCAAGCTAGCACCACTGCCCCACAGCAACACTGCACCATCTCCACCAGCCTCCATGCATGCATTCGAAGTATGAATAGCCAAACCTTCACGTAACCTCCACACACGGTGGCATCTTCACGCACTGCTCTAAACATGACCATCCACTGCCATCGTGTGTTAACTCAGCTCCTCTACAGCACCTCCATAGCCACAGTCACGAAGAAACCGCTATGACTGTGCTTCAGTGAAACTGTCACCAATTCCATCTCTGCCCAAAACATGCACCTCTGTTTTTTCTCTGTAAAACAGAGCACCATTTTAGATCCTCCATAGCATGGCTTCCTCCTGTTACCATGAGCCCTTGCATCCACCACTCTCACTGCCCAGCTAGGAGTGCCGTGCACAACAGTGCCACGAGAACTGAGAACGATGCTACCGTAGGGACAACTTCCATCTCAGCCATAACATCTACCTCTCATCTCCATCTCTCTCTCAGTATACGCTGCACATGAAGACCACTCACATGGCATGTCACACTGCGACAAATGAAAAAAGGAAAAAGAAATAAAGCAAACATCTTGATGAGCTTCACGTGGTTGCACTACACTTTTGACTAATGAGACAGCAGGGTCACTATGTGGCTCCTGGCCAACACACACTCATGCTAGTGGAGGGACATAAGAACAGAAAAAGAAATAACAAGACAGACACACATGGGCCAGCGACAAACGGAATATCTTTCTAATTGGGGATGGGTGCAAGTAACACTTATTTGCAGTATTATTTTGAAGCCTATATAAGGGCTTGAAGATTGACAAAAAAACCTGTTAGATGTTCGGTAGATTTTAGGAGTAGGAGTAGAGTAGAGTAAAGAGACTTTCGTTTGTTTTTATTTTCCAGTTTTTGAATAAAGTTCGGGTGAAGAGAGGGAGTCCGGTAATGCAGTTGAGAGTCTAATGGACCAACTGTTGTTACCGAGCTTTCCCCCTTCACATGTAGCCTCCATTTTTCAGTTTTATTTTTATTTTATTTAAGTTTGAAGTTTATAAAAAATTATTGCAACGTTTATTTCAATTTCAATTCATTTAAATTACTTTCATTTATTTTTCCTACACTTTAAATTTCAATTCATTTAAATTACTATCATTTATTTTTCTCGTACTTTTAATTTCCCTCATTTAAATTTATGTCATTTAATTTCCTGCACTTTAAATTACTGTCATTTATCTTTTCCGTACTTTAATTTTTGCAATTTAAATTTTAGTCATTTAATTTCTAGAAATTTTAATTTACTATCTTGCATCTCAACACTCAAAATCAACAAAATGAATCTGGTTCACGACCAGTAAACTTTCTTTTTCATTGCTCTCATTCATTCATTGTATATGCCATCACTTTTATTTTTATTTTCTCATTGTAAATATTTTCACCATTTTTCATGAGTTTATTTTTAGCACTTTTCATGAGGAAACGATCTAGGAATTTATTTCTTATTATTACGCGACACGCTCTTGCACTTGGGATAGCCTTTGTGCTGCTCATTTCTGAATGATTCAAGTTTTTGGCATTGTTGCCGGAAAGAGTTGTTTAAATTTAAACTCGTGGTTTTTATCTTTATTTTCATTTTTTTTACTAAAAAAAGAAAATCATGTCAGTGTCCAGGAGTTCCTGGCATGATGAAGTGATACCGACACGCGATAGCACAATGATCACAAGTGTCTGCTTTGGAAAAATAGTTATCTTGCCTGTTATCCCATTTTTTTAGCGGTATTTCTTTAGGGATATTGAGTCTAAGAAAACCCGCTTTTAAATTAGTCTTTTCTTTTTCTACTTTTGTTTCAAAAAAAAAAAGAAAAAAGAAAAGAAAAAGATTTGTTGTGACTTGAATATCCAAGACTAATTTTATAAGAGTTGGAAATAAGAACAAAACAAGCTAAAAAAATAAATAATAAATAATACTAATAAATAAATTAACTGCAGACCGTCCTTATGTTTCTCGTAAACGCTAGACCTCTGCTGTTAATTACTAATGTTGGCTTAGTATTTATTCTTTCTCTTGTTCCAGCTTTGTTATTCGTGGTTGCAGGTTTTGAGCGTACCAGTCCACACATTTTTTAACTGCTTATTTTCTTGTTTTAATATTTTATTTTTCCTATGTTTATTAACACGTCTTTGCTGCAACTTAGAAATTTGATATTTAAGTTGATCAGCTTCACTCGCCCGCAACATTAACCTTCGGGACAATGTTGTAATAGAAGCAGCATATTGTGCACCAAGCCTTCTCGATTATGAAACAACTTCAGCATCGGACCGGGTAGAGAAATATGTCTCTGCCCCGATCATGGTGTTGACAGCATTAGGACAGAAGATTTAATTGTTGAGGCATAATTTGTTCCTGATTCAAATCAGGAATATTATTGACAGAATTCTACTCGAAAGGGTGGAAATCGTCTCTTATATAGAGACTCGGAGCATTCAAAGGCTCAGCGAAGATCGATCCAGGTGGGACCCAAGATGGAACTCGAGGCCATAAAACATTTGTCTGTTTGCAATATACAGCACGATCGGAACCCGAGACGGAGCTCGAGGCTTAATGTATTTGTCGTATCGATGGTGCCGTTGCACGAAACCCAAGGCTCCATGATTTATGATAGTTGTCGAATTCCAGGTTCTATGGCAATTAGATGAATGCCCATTTGACTCTCACTTAACTGGAAAATCATCTCCCCTTCAAACTCGATCCAGCTTAAGGATTCTAGTGTTGAGAACACTCAACACTTAGCTAGAATGGAACAAATAAAAATTTTCGCCAGAAAATTTTTCACCCCAAGCATTTCCCTCTAGGCTAGGAACTTTTTCTCTACTCTCGAATACTTACTTAAATATTGTTTCTGTTATTGCATCTTGTTTTTTTTTTTTGCACGTTGTTTCTTTTATTGCCTCTCTTTGTTTAGTTTATGTGTTGTTGTTTGTTTATTTTTGCGTGTGTATAATGGATTCCATAATTGTTTATTTTCTATGTTGTTGTTTGTTGATTGCTTCTCTTTCTTTATTTTCTGTGTTAATTTTTCTTTTATTGCTCATCCTTTCTTTATTAGTATGTGTGCACTAGATTACACAATTTTTGCCTTAATGCGATATGCACATGATTGACACACACTCTATTTCTATCATTTTGTAAAATTTGAGCATCTTGGTGGAGTAGTTGAGCGGAATTATTTTTATGAAGATTTATTTTCAAGCCTGAGCAAAGACCATAATTTCTAATTCATCATATTTTGTTTGATGTGTGACTTGAAACACCGGGATGCTATATTTATTGAGATAGACTTGGCATGATTTATATATAATGAAGGGAAAATCTTGAACGACATTCTACACATGTTTACACTCATAGTGTTCTTCATTACTGTCCATTGATTTAACACAAGAGAAGTAAACTGCAGTACTACTGAGTCTTTTACAAAAAAAAAAAGAAGAAGGATCTGCCTCAGTGGTAAGGGCAAACTTGGGAATGTTTGAATTATGCGCACGGTCCTGGGTTCAATTCCCCACTGTTCGAATCTTTTTGAAAAAAAAAATTGATGAAAAAAAAGAAAATAATAATAATAATAATAATAATAATAATAATAATAATAATAATAATAATAATAATAATAAAGGATGAAGCGGTGAGCTTTCCTAAATAAAGAGCTAGAACAGTTACCCAAAATTTGGGGGTTGAGTGTTCAACCTTTAAACAGAGTTGGTGTAAAAACTGCTAGTCAATTAGGGTTTGAGGTAGTTAGAATCAGAAATAATTAATTTTAAAGTTGAAAAATCCTATGACAAATCATGGCTAGTAATGAAGAACAATTTAGCTACACATATGAGTTCTGAGATATTTTTTCTAATTTTTTGTGAAATATTGTTGAGACAGTCTTGGTGGATATAGCTCCCAAGGGTTGAGTAGTCATATGTTGCATTTTGTGAGAATTCATTATTATGTGTGATTGCTTTTGTTTGGATTTCGAGTTTTATGCAATATTCATCTCAATTAATTTTCACTATTTTGCTCAGAGGCTAGCAAAATACTAGTTGGGGGGTGTGATTGAGCTGCATTATTGCATATTTTATACATTTAAAACTAATATATTTTTAATTATTTTATTATTTTATCATTGGTTTTAGATGGAATAATTAATTAAGAGGCATAAATCCAAGTTGTGATTTAAACTGATTAAAAGCATAATTTATGCTTGATTTTAATACTTGTGATTTAATTGTATAATATTTCTTCCATGCACAACACATATTTAATATTTTATTCTTCATTTTTTTTCTTCTTCTAGTTTTGTTTTATTTTATTTATGTTTTGCTTTTATTTATTTTTGTTGTTGTTGTTATTTTTCTATTTTTATTTATTTTATTTTCTATTTTATAGGTTCTGCTAAATGACTTGTCGTTTGTCTCTGAGATTAAAACTGTCATCTGCTAAATGACGTGTCGTTTTATTCGTAGACAAAACAACATGTCATTTTGGTCATCTACATTCTCAACACGTCCAGCAGCGCACATGGCATCCACGCTGCACTGTGCCTACACAACATCGTGCCCAACCACCATAGCATCAAGCTAGCACCACTGCCCCACAGCAACACTGCACCATCTCCGCCAGCCTCCATGCATGCGTTCGGAGTATGCACAGCCAAACCTTCACGTAACCTCTACACATGACGGCATCTTCACTCATTGCTCCAAACACCACCATCCACTGCCACCGTGTGTTAACTCAACTCCTCCACAGCACCTCCATAGCCACAGTCACGAAGAAACCGCCATGACTGTGCTTCCATGAAACTGCCACCAATTCTAGGTCCGCCCAAAACATGAACCTCTGTTTTTCCTCTGTAAAACAGAGCACCATTTCAGATCCTCCACAACACGGCCTCCTCTGTTACCATGAGCCCTTGCATCCACCACTCTCACTGCCCAGCTAGGAGCGTCATGCACAGCAGTGCCACAAGAAGTGAGAACGACGCTGCCGTAGGGACAACTTCCATCTTAGCCATAACATCTACCTCTCGGCTCCATCTCTCTCTCAATATACGCTGCACATGAAGACCACTCACACGGCATGTCACACTGTGGCAAATGAAAAAAGGAAAAAGAAAGAAAGCGAACATCATGATGAGCTTCAAGTGGTTGCACTGCAATTTCGACTAATGAGACAGTAGGGTCACTATGTGGCTCCTGGCCAACACGCACTCACGCTTGTGGAGGGACACAAGAATAGAAAAAGAAATAACAAGACAAACGCACATGGGCCAGTGACAAACGGAATATCTTTCTAATTAGGGATGGGTGCAAGTAACACTTATTTGCAGTGTTATTTTGAAGCCTATATAAGGGCTTGAAGACAGACAAAAAAACCCGTCAGATTTTAGGAGTAGGAGTAGAGTAGAGTAGAGAGACTTTCGTTTGTTTTTATTTTTCAATTTTTGAATAAAACTCGGGTGAAGAGAGGGGGTCCGGTAACACAATTGAGAGCCTAATGGACCAATTGTTGTTACTGAGCTTTCCTCCTTCACCTGTCGCCTCCATTTTCAGTTTTATTTTTATTTTATTTCAGTTTGAAGTTTATAAAAAATTATTGCAACATGTATTTCAATTTCAGTTCATTTAAATTACTGTCATTTATTTTTCCCGCACTTTTAATTTTTGTCATTTAATTTTTTGCACTTTAAATTACTATCATTTACTTTTCCTGTACTTTTAATTTCAGCATTTAAATTACTGTCATTTATCTTTTCTGCACTTTAATTTTTGCAATTTAAATTTCAGTCATTTAGTTTCTAGCAATTTTAATTTACTATCTTGCATCTCAACACTCAAAATCAACAAAATGAATCTGGTTCACGACCAGTAAACTTTCTTTTTCATTACTCTCATTCATTCATTATATATGCCATTACTTTTATTTTTATTTTCTCATTGTAAATATTTTCACCATTTTACATGTGTTTATTTTTAGCACTTTTCATGAAGAGACGATTTAGAAATTTATTCTTTATTATCACGCAATATGCTTTTGCACTTGGGATAGCCTTTGTGCTACTCATTTCCGAACGAGTCACCACCTTGGCAAAGCTTCTTGAAGAATTTTTCTCCCCCACATGGCAGGTCTTCCACTGCCCTTGGCTGCACCCAATAGTGCCTTGATGTGAAGGAGTAATCCACCTCATCAACCTCTATACCTCACAGCTGCTACAGGCTGTCATTACCCCTCACTATTCTCCACTTTATGTCACATAGCCACCTCCAATCAAGGGTCATTCAAGCCCATAACTTCCCCCCCCAGAAGTCTAAAGTCGTGCAAGATACATTTCACTCCCTTTCATCTCTTCTTCACCCTGTTCTTAGAGAGAAACTTGAAAGAACTCTCTCGAGCAGATTTCTTGGTCTTTTTACGTGGAGATTTTTGACCATTTGTAGGTATTTTCGTATGATGACTCCTGCATAAAATTTTTTCTTCTTTGAGTGTAGTTTCCTTGGAAATATTATTAGTCTTATTTCATGCTTAGTTGATTGGTCAAATATATTTTTAACGATGGAAAGGTCATTATGGGCGTGAAACTGGAGATTATATTATGTTTTGGAATTTTTGACCATGCTAATGGACATATCTTGGTCCGAAATTTTAATGGAGTGTTTCTAGCATGTGTTTATCAATGTTCATTGAGTTTTATTACACAACTAAAACTTTTAATGATAGATTTCTTTAGATCTAGAAACTTCAAAACTGGAAGTGGAAAAACTGTTTTTGTTTTGAAAAAGTTTGAATATTTCGTGGTTTAATCTTACTCCAAAGGTTTTGATATTTTTATGTGATGATCCTAAGCCTCATATATACATGTTAGGATGTTATTTTGAAAATACTTAGTATTATTTTTAAAGATATGATGTTTCTATGCAAGAAGATTTCGAGTAGGCCTAAGATTTGATTTTTTTGGGTTAGATCCATGTTTTATTGAGTTTTAGCCATGTGATTTTGAGTTTGATAGATGGATCTTCTTTAGGACACATTTTTAAACTATGTGATATTTTAGTTTGAAGATCACAGGTGTTTAAACCCTGGATCAAGAGATTGATCAAAGTTAGTTGAGAGAAAAGTTTCTGTTTGATCATTTAAAGCATGGTTGATCTTAGGATGATGCTTGAATATGATAGAAGTAAGATTTGATTTTTTGGAATTCTTGGAGATTTTTTGAATAAAATCAAAACTTGTGATTCAAGGGTTTGTTTTTAGTTAAAAGGTTTGGATCTTTTACTAAAAAGTTTTGGGTTGATGATTAGTAAGTTCTTTTTGGATGTTTTAAGTACGTTTTTAAACTTAGGATATGAAGATTTTTGTTGCAAAAATTTGGTTTGATCATGAGTTTTGAATTTAGAAGAAGTGTGACAAAAATCAAGGGAAAAATCCTATGGATGTTTCGGCCATAGTGTGTTTTCCATAGTTGTAATTTGTTTAAAGTTTTTCTGAGTTGATATTTGAGTTTAGGACAAAATTTACATGAGGAATGTAAATTTTAGAAATTTTTGGAGTTAGGATGTGAAATCCTAAAATTAGGGGTAAAATGATTATTTTTCCACATGTAGAGGGTAAAATGGTAATTTTACTCTAAATTAGGTTGTTTTCATGCTTCTAATTTTTATTGATTACATTTTTAATTTTTAGAATCACGATTTTCAGTTCCTCATGTTTCGTGCTTTATTCTTGTAGAACGCGACGATCGAGGTAAATTAGTTCTTAATTTACTATCAGTTTACTATGGACGTGTGATGGGTAAGTAAACTACAGTTTATGTTCATATGTTGTTATATATGCCATGCCATGCCATGTCATTACATGTTTATCTGTTACAATCTATTCTGTCATGTATTGCAAGTATGTCATGTTACCTTATGCTATCTGTTACATGTATGCCATGTCACATAATATTTATTGTTACATATCTGTCATGTCACGTAATATTCACTATTACATGTTATACCATGTTATGAAATATTTTCTGTTATGAAAGGGATATGGACTAGAAGGAATGAGTTCATAGATGGGAAAGGGTTCAGGCATACCACCAGCATAGCCCAAACAGCAAGAGTCGAGATGGCCTCGTTCCATGAGGTAAACCAGATCCTCTAACCCACCTCCAATCAGAGCGTTCAGAAGGAACTCAGGTGGCACAAACCAGCATCGGGTCTCTTTAAAGTAAACTGGGATGCAACTTTGAGTACTAACACAGGTAGAATGGGGATGGGAGTTATCATCCGAGATTATCAGGGTCAGGTTATAGGTGCTCTCAGGGCCTCTCGGGTAATCACAGATACCCCTTTTGATGCTGAAGCACAAGGCCTCCTTCTAGCTATAGTTTTTTGCAAGGATATTGGGCTGGAGCAGTTAATTTTGGAAGGGGATTCGAGACTAGTTATTGATCTCCTACTACAGAAAAGTTCCAACTGGAGCAGAGGGGGATTGATGATTGAGGATGCAAGACAACTTCTAAACACCTTCAGTTTTTGGACAGGATCACATATGTATAGAGAGGCTAACATGGCTGCACAATACTTAGCCAAATCAGCTCTAAATTTCTCTGTAGATCTATATGATATTGAAGAATGCCCTGTTTGCATTCAATCAATTGTAGCTACTGAGATGTTATAAGTTTCGTATTAATGAGATCAGTTTTACCTTAAAAAAAAAACAAGAAATATTGTCTGTCACATATTATGTCATGCTACAAAATATTTTCTGTCAAGTACATCATGTCGGTCATCTGACGTTCATGTCACGTTACACTATGTCAGGACTTCAGTCATTTCATATTCATGTCATCCCATCTTGAATACATTTTGTGTATCTCGAGAATAATCTTGTTAAGTTAATCATGTCAATCACAACCCTAAGCATGCTGAAGTGTCTAAATATGTGTGAAATTCCCTGAGTTGACAAAGTACAGTTAACAAATTGCGAATGGGGCCCAACTAGCTGGTCACCAGAGCGTCCTAGGCACTAACGCCAATGGAGCCATACCTTATTTTATGTGTGTCCACAGCAAGTGTGGCACAAACAATTCATGGGGCCACAACAACTGTGGAGCATGAAGTATAGGGCCACAATATCTGTGGAGCATACACTACATGAGATACAATGATTGTGACACGTAGAATACGTGGGGCCATAGCAATTGTGGAGTACATATTAATGCACTCACAGTTGGTATAGATACCTATGTTACGATGCGGTAATCGGCAGGAACACACGGCTGAAGGGGACTCGTGTAGCACCCGCATGGTCACTTTATTAATTAAGTCTATTGAATAAGATTCCAAATTCATGTATTTCACGTTTAAGTCATGTTTCACATTATGTTATGTTCAAGTTTACGTTCATGTCAAGTTCTAAGTTTATGTCACGTTCAAGTTATATTAAATCATGGTAACCCCATGATTTAAGAATACACAATCATGATAACCCCATGAGATAAGAATACACTATCATGCTAATCTCATAAGATAAGAATACTCAATCATGGTAAACCCATGAGATAAGAATACGCAATCATGGTAACCCATCATATAAGAATACTGAATCATAGTAACCCTATGAGATAAGAATACGCAATCATGGTAACCCCATGATATAAAATTACGCAATCATGGTAACCCCATGAGATAAGAATATGTTTTAAGTTCACGTTTATGTCATGTTATGTTCAGGTTCAGGTTATGTTCAAGTTCACGATTATGTTATGTATGTTCACATTCATGCTATGTTTCAAATCCATATTATGTTTCAAGTTCACATTCATGTCAGGTTATGTTCAAGTTCATGTTCATGTTATGTTATGTTCATGTTCACTTCATGTTTTAAGTTCACGTTTATGTTATATTATGCTCAGGTTCATGTTATATTCAAGTTCATGTTCAAATTTTGTATGTTCACGCTATGTTTCAAGTTCACATTCATGCTATGTTGCTAGTCCATGTTATGTCACGTCAAGCTAAGTTTCAGTTTCAGTTTAAGTTATGTCATTTATGTCATGCTATATGTCAAGTTTTGCTATGCTTACTTACGATTTTAATTATATATTTATGCTTTTACTGCCATGCATGTATCATTAACCTGTGTAGAAGTTTTCTGTTAACTTACTGAGATTTGTATCAAATCTCACCGTGGTAATCGCAACTTCTATTCCCCCGAATGGTAGGCGTTGTGTTAGGATTAGAGCAGGAAGCAGACACTGGCAGATTAGAGGAGGTTGACTAGACGCCTTAGACACAACGTGGAGCTTGCAGCCTCCATAGTTAGGTGTTTGGATAGTATTCTGGTGTCATTAGTCCAATTACGTGAGTTACTCAACAAATTAGCCCAATAGTGTATTTTGCAATGTAATTATGGAGCCAGATCTTCGTTGTTTTGAGATTATCGTCTTCTGAGATCCGTGCTGTAATTGTGGATATTTATTTTATTAAGTATGCATGGATTATGTTTTAACTATTTGAGATATTATAAGTTTGGTGCATAGTATTGCTCAAGGAAAAAAAAAATTATCCGCTGTGAATATTGCATAATGCTAGAAGTATGTTAGAAACATTGCATTTTATATGTCATGATCGTGGGCAGGTAACCTTGTGTTGCATGTCCCAATGCTTCAGATGTCCGTCCAATCCCAAGCAAAATCTGGGGGGGGGGGTCACATGAACTCCCTAACTACTGGTATACCTCATACCTCCTTAAGCTCTTTCTTCTTAAGTACCAAATATACTAAATAGGCTTAGTCCCACTTGCCAAATCCTTCTTAGCTTGTACTGAAGTAATTATCCCGGCATTGGTCATAACTTGTTGCCCCAAAATACTCTATCTTCCATTATTATTACTCAAAATGTCACCATCCTTTGCCGGAATTCTATACTCACAAAATGCGTAAATAACCAGTCCATACCTAAGATGACATCTAATGAGTGCAAAACTGCAAGTGCACAGTATCGTAGTTTTATAGAAAAGTGATGAGAAGAATATCATTCTCAGGGATTGGTAACTTACTTTTGAAAACTACCCAAATTATACTAATCTCGACTTTATTTAGAAAAATCACTAAGATTTTGGTAATTGCAATTTAAAATTAAATCAATTCAAAGAAAATACTAAAAGAAAAAGAAAGATGTTGTTCGAAGATCAAATTAATGGGAAAGAAAACTTCTAAGAAATCGATTTCACCTAATTCCTTACTATGCTTTACTTATCTAACTAATTAAATTTAATACTCTCTATTTGTTAGCGAATCTCCACACTCATCCAAAAGCCTCTTTTGATAGTCAATTGGAAATATTCTTGTTCATCATTTTACACAAGAATATGCAAATTAACAAAGCAAGAAAGCATTAAAACTAACGATTTTAATATTATATAGGTTCATATAAGTCTTTCTATCTCGATATTTACCTATCCCTAAATATCCAAGATCTATCATATAATTCTCTCTTTCGACGTAAATTGGAGGGGACACGTAGAAGAAAGTTTTTTTTTTAGTCTTAGTCTTAGCTCTTGGACGTGGAAAAGCAGTAGGAGGTTTGACTTGGTAAAAGGAGTTCAAAGCTGGGCCTTTTTTCTCGTTTGACTTGGTATGAAATTGGAGCAGTGATTACGCCCAAAACATAATGTGGTAGTTGTAGTACAACTTTGAGGTGTCAATTCCACAGGGAGAGATTAAAGAAAATACAATAGATAATAAAGATAAATTAAAGGAAAACATTAAATGATCAATAAAAAGAAAAATAGTTTTGAATGCAATTTAACAAATAAAATTACAAAGATAAAAATAAGGATCACTCAAATTATAAATAGTAAAGCATCGGGAATTCCTTGCACAAATCGGGTATTTATGTTCATTCTTGATTCAGTGAATTACTCAATTGGGAATTCATCACCCAGAGTCCCCAATCAGAAGATATAGAATTACAAACCATTTTAGTTGAAAGATAACTCTTTGATAAATCATTCTCTACTTTTTAAAGATCTGTGAATTATCATCCTCATTGACAAAATCCAGCGACGACAATATACCCGGAGGCAATACTGCAGCAAAGAATTAAATCAATAAAGACAATGAATTAATCCAAACATAATCAAGGATCTTACCATTCTATAGAAAAAACATGACTGAATCTATGAAAGGATTCAATTCCAAAATTATCTGGAGATAAAAAAAATACTATTGATAATTAGAGAATGATAAATAAGAGTTTGTATTAATAAAGAACAATCACATAAATCAAAAATAAATTAAAAGAACCCTCAATTGTGCAAGTTCATCCCTAGCTCTACTTAGACTTAACAGTCCACAAATACAATAAAGAAAACTCTAGAATTAATTCCCTACAATCTGATTCCTTGCTTCGTTCGTTGCAAGCCCTTTTATAGGCTTCAAATAGCACTGCAAATAAGTGTTGCTTAGCTGCCAGGTCTTGATGTTTCCCACTGCCGAAAGCTCCCCACATGCATGTGCCGTGCATTTCTCTCTTTCTTTTCTTTCTTTTCTTTTCATTGCTTTCGGCGTCACATGCATGTTGTATTATTTTAGTTTTCTTTCTTCACTTCCATGAGCTTTCTTCCTTCTTTCCCACCATCTTTCTTTCTTTTCTTTTCTTTTTCATTCTATCTCTTGTTTGCCGCAACCAACATGCATGGGTTTTAAAAACCAAATTAATGCCAACAAATTCTTCTTGTCTTCCACTGATCAACTTCGGCTTTTATCTTTTTTTTCTCAAACCGAAAAGCATCGCATGCTGCCACTTCCACTGATAGCCGAAAACCCATAGCCGAAATTTTATAGCTTTTTGGTTTCCACATTTTCTGCATATGTGAGTTCTAGCGTACGTGAATGCCAACCAACCCAGTGAAACCGAGGCTTCTTCCACGTGGATCTGCTGGTCCGAACGCACTACGTGTAGGTTGGTGCTGCGTAAGAGGTTGAGTGAACTACCATGGATGTCAATCGGGTTGTGCGTGCTGGGCTTCACTGGACGGTGGAGGCTTGATCTCCGGCGTCCTCTGTTGCTGCTGGAGGAGGTTACACGGTGGCTCTCGATGATGCTGAGCAGCGAGGGTGCAACTGGGTTGAACCGCTGGTCTGAACGTGCATGGCGTGAGGTTCGTCCAAGTGCAACGTGGTGGCTTTGGAGGAGACTGATCAGCCCAGGCAATTGGTTCTTGGCTGCGTATGGAGGTGGTCATGCTGGAATGGTGGTTCCATGGAGAAGCCTGAACGCATGCATGGAGTCTGTGTGCAGCTGAACGGAGATTGAAGATAACGAAAACGACTTGTCGTTTTCGTCTAACGACTAAACGACAAGTCGTTTAGCAGAGGGGAGATATAACTCGACAGACAAAACGACATGTCGTTTTAGTCCGTGGACTAAACGACACGTCGTTTTAGAAGCCAAATTCATTAATAACACAAAACGACATGTCGTTTTGGTTTGTTGACCAAACGACATGTCGTTTAGCCTGCGCAGAAAATAAAAAATAAAAAATAAAAATAAAATAAAATAAAATAAAACAAGCAGAATAAATAATAATAATTAAATAAAACTAGAAAAAGAAAATAATTAATTAAATAAATATAAAACAAAACTAGACTAAAATATTAAAAGTGTGTTGTGCATGTGAGGAAACAATATCAAATTAAATCACAAGTATTAAAACCAAGCATAAACTATGCTATTAATCAATTTAAAATGCAACTTAGATTTTTGCCTCTTAATCATTTTTTCATCTAAAATCAATAATAAAATAGTAAAAAAATTAAAAATGTATTGATTTAAACTATATAAACTATGCAATAATGCAGCTCAATCAAGCAGCTTTAAGCCATTCATTTTGATTTTACAAAAGATGCAGCAAATTTCAAGCTATCCGTTTGAGCGAGTCTCGCATGCACGCATAAAAGGAACGAACGACTCATTTTGATTTTCTTTTCGGTTTGGCACGCAGAGACAGAGATGGAGATTAATTATTATTATTATTATTATTATTATTTGCCTTTCGTTTGAAGATGTTGTTGTGACTGAGAGGTTAGTTGGAACAGCAATGAGTATTTTTTTTCAGTGTTCATTTCCTTCCATTCTTCTCTAAAAAAAATTATGGTGAATTCGTTTATGTTGAATTTAATTTTTAGCATGAACTGAATTTTCCTTTTTCTAGGAAAATAATGTAATTACACCATGCTTACTTATCTATGCTAATTTGAAGTAATTCTCTTTCGTGTTTGTCTGGTTTATTTTGAGTTTATCGTTTCTAATTAGCTGTCCATTAATTAGATGATTTTAATTTTGTGATTTGCTGTCGAAAGAGGGAATTATAGGATAGATCTTGGATATTTCGGCATAGGTAAATATAGAGATCGAAAGACTTATATGAACCTATGTAGTATTAAAATCGTTGGTCTTAATGCTTTCTTGCTTTATTAATTTGCATACTCTTGTGTAAAAGATGAACAAGAATATTTTCAATTGACTATCGAAAGAGGCTTTTGGATGAGTGTGGAGATTCACTAACAAATAGAAAGAATTAAATTCAATTAGTTAGATGAGTAAAGCATAGTGAGGAATTAGGTGAAATCAATTTCCTAGAAGTTTTCTTTCCCATTAATTTGATCTTCGAACATCTTTCTTTTCCTTTGAGTATTTTCTTTGAATTGATTTTATTTTAAATTGCAATTACAAAAATTTTAGTGACTTTTCTAAATAAAGTCAAGATTAGTATAATTTCGGTATTTGTCAAAAGTAAGTTACCAATCCCTGAGGACGATACTCTTCTCATTACTTTATTATAAAACTACGATACTCTACACTTACAGTTTTGCATCGATCAACATCGAAGCCTAATAAATCAAATACTAACAAAGGGTTTTGCTATTCATCCTCCCCACACTCCACACTCCACACTTTTTAATATTTTTTAATATTTTTTTTTGAATTTATTTTTTTTAAACTATTTATAATTTTTTATTCACTATTCATATAAAAATATATTTGATAAAAAAATTAAAAAAAAAAATTAAAAAAAAGATGGAGTGTGGAGTGTGGTGTGAATAGTAGGAGGTTGAGTAGAATTTTTGACTAACAAATCCGCCTCCAAGATAAGTTTGTCAATCTCCAAGGGACACTTTGCAACCATCTTGGTGCAAAACATCATCTCTTTGTTTGGTAATGTTATAGAAACCTTATGCTGTATCGATTATGCCTAAAGACCACTTATCCCAGTGAGTGTAGTTGACACAAATGACTGGGTTGCACTTGAGTCAAATAGGGTACTCGTGTAGTATTGCGATACTCTAACTCACCTTGAAATGACTGAACAACTTGCTACTTACATTCCGCTCCTAAAATTATTAACTAATTGCTAAAGTCAAGGTCTAGTACCTGTGATGATGCCTACTTCCTGAGTTTTTGGGGTGTCCTCATCGACTTCTCCTGGAGTATGGGCATACACTCTTGCTTGTACTACCTGCCTTTGTTCTCCCCATCCTCTACAATGGCTGATTCCTTATACTAGCATTACTTGGGGGCAATCCTTGGTGTAATGTCCCATTTTCTTGCATCGATAACATGAGAGTGGGACTTACACTCTCCCTCATGAGCACTATGACAAAGACTACACACTGTTATCCTTCCTCTCATGCGCACTACGATAATAGCTGGTGGGTGTACTCTCGTCCTTGACACAAATTTTTTATGGGAACTCGAACTACTTCACTCGCCCGTGATTAACCTCCTCTTTAGGACAGTCACAATGGCCAACGAATTACATTGCTCACGTTCAGCTATAGATGCCACATGTACCAGTTTATAAAAATCCTTATCTCTAGGCTCACTACTTGTGTCCTAATACACATGTGTAGCCCATCCTGGAACCTCTCCATTCTCATGCTCTCTGTAGAAATGAGGTGAGGAGAAAGCCTTTCTGTTCAACTATCATGTTGCCCTAGACCAGGTTAGCAAAGTCCTTCGACTTTTGTTGTCTCACGATGGTGGGAAAGTATCGATTGTCAAATTATTTCTTGAAATTTTCCCATCAGTCTTTCCATGGATCCTACCTCCATGGTAAGAAGTTGTCTTTTGGAATCCCACCATAGTGCTGCTTTTCCTTGGAGCAAGTAGCTCGTGTATAACACCTTCTTACTTTCAGTACACCCACACACCTCGAAAGTTCTCTCCATATCAGTAATCTACCTTTCCGCCTTCATATGTCCTTCGTTAATGAAGAGTCCCACATAATGCTTGGCCTAAAATCATTCGTATGAGCATCTTCATTGCTCATCCCTAGGGGAATTGACTTGCTGAATTTTTATGTGGCATGAATAAAGCTCATGTTGTTGCTACAATACATCCAAATGCGATTAAGCGCTCTTATGGTGCCCCATTCCTTATAAAGTTCTAGGCGAGGATCCGTGGTGCCAAGGATGCTAGCCAATGGTCAACACCCAAGAGGGAATTGAGATAAGCGTGTGATTCTCCGGAGGGAAGTACACTTGTAAGATGATATCTATGAAATCACAGTCATCTTGTACGTGTAGGGGGAATTAGTATTCTGATATCATCTTACATTTACATGTATTCTGATACATGTAAAATGAAATCACAGTCGTTTTAAGTAGAATATGTTGTGGAAACAACGTCAACAATTAAGTATTAGAATACTAAACTTTACGGAAAGGGGGGGGGGCTCTCGCCCTTCCTTAAATTCCAAAATATTACTTCATCCAAATATACATAAAGTTAGTTTCCATAAGGTGGCGGACCTTTTATAAGTATTCACCTAACTTAATGGTATACATTCTTACAGGAGAAGCAAGGTAACCACGGAGGGTACTGGTATTAAGGCGGGTACTAGTCTCCATACTCTGGATTAAGGTAGGTTTGACTCTTCTTCCTCTAGCTTTAGGCCAGGGTCTAGACCTGCATCACAATCTATGATCCCTAGAAGGAAACTATAGGTAGGTTAGACGGTTATGACAAAACTGCTAATGGGACTTAATTAAATAGAAAGGTAGTCTCATTCACTATTCATGCAAAAAAATCGAAACATTTTATTACATCATAAAATCCTAAATATTTATATGAGTTTAATGGTGGAATTCATTTCATAAACTTATACTCCTAAATGCCTAGGCTAACAGGATAAGACCTAAGCAATCACTCGATTTGATTACAATGTTTCTAAATTGCGATGCCCCCAGCCCTCACTTGGGATTGGACAATGACTAAAGTGTTGCGATATACAACACAAGATTACACACCCCTCGTATATGACAAATAAGATGAAATGCACTTACGTATAGTAGCAGTATGTAGTAATATCATAGCGAAAAAATAAAAGGGTTCGTGTAATCCAAGCAACACTATAAGCAATTGCATTAGTGCATGGTACTGTAACTAGTAATAATAACCCAACATTGTCATTTCCATAACATGCATATCAAGTAAAATCATTATCTCGCAAAACATAGTAATGAAACTTTCTCCAAAAACAAATGGGACCATTGCAAAAGGTTAAGTCTTAAAAATCCAAAACATCTTCCCTTGGCAAAGGAAAAGTGATCCCTCTTTTCTCTACCCCCCCCCCCCCGGGCCTTTGAAAAGTCTTCAAAACTAGACTTCTTTCTCTTCTCCAAAAAAAGTCCTTGTGCCAATTCTTTAACCTCTTCAGCTCATCAATTAGCTGCAATGCCTTGGTGATGAGTCGATCAGCATTCTCTACACAATCCAACAATAAAGGCTCCGTTGAGCTGTCATTGCTCTTTGGTACCTCCTTGATGGTCAGGGGTACCATCCTCTTGCATTTCATCATGGGGTTGATCTTCAATACCTGTCACAACTTCTACCATTCTATGTAGGGAATCGTATTGGAAACTACAAAAAAGAGATTTCAAGAAATCTCAGCAAATAAATATACAACATACAGTAGTTAACATAAGCATACAAATGGCAAATTATGGAATGTGTGCATGGACATGTACTTGACATATGACTTGACCAAAAACTTTATAAAGGATTCTAAGGCATTGAATATCAATCAAGAAACAAGCATTCAATACTTTCCATGTAGTGGCCAAAACATATAAAGCCTAGTACATCCAAGAATTTGTCTCAACTCATTAAACTTCAATCACAGAATGATCATACCTCCCAATGGTAATGGCCGAGACCTTTAAGTTTGAAAATATGCATTCCAATCAACTTTTCATGAACTTAGAATCTTCTAATGTGTTAGATAAAATTTTAACAATGAACATTCATGGGTGGCCTAAACAAGCTAGTGAACATGCTTATAAAAGAAAAGCATTTTCATGAACTTAATCCCATACAAGATTCGGTCAAGTAGAAAACATTCATAAACAAGTCAAACATTATGAAATTCGAACCATAAGATGGCTTCTTATTCCATTTTTATAACATGAATAAATTCCATAGGCCATTCTATTCATACATTAGATAGTCATGCTAAGAAGAGATTATATTATATGGAGGAAACATCAATATCACAAACATCCACATAAAACCAAACAACCAACAAGTTCACGTGACATATACATAAAATATCCAAGTACAAGTTAGAAGTTTACTTAGAAAAATCCACAATCGATAAGTGAGTAAGCTGAAAATATATATAATAATCATTAGGTTCGTTCATTCAAAAACCCTAACCCATGTGAGTGAGTGTTGTACTCTTGACATTTTTTTCTAAGAAAATGACTCCCAATATTCGAACCTCCATCCCCTCAAGTTTGAATCTTGCATAAACTAAACCCTATCTCAAATAAACACTAAGGCCGTGATCCTCTCTCTTCAAAATATCATGCTTATAAGCAAGTAGGGTTGAGTCCCCCTTCCTTGAAGAAAACCCTAATCTAGCCGTGTGTATATAGGCGTGGATTCATGTGGAAGACTTCTCAAAACATGAGTTAACTTCTTCTAGCTCAAATGTGTGTGTGTGAGCATGAGTTCATGATGAACTTACTAAAAACCGAAACTTCATCTCTCAATGTCGTGTGTGTGTGTGAAAAAGAAGGGTAATTTTGGCTTCATACATTTTATAGCTCTATTCTTGGAAGTATCTTCTAGTTTTGCTTACCCTCCCAATGATGTTTGGGTGAGAAAAGAATAACGTGGAGAGTGTTTCGATGGTGAGAAATGGTGGAAAGTTTGAGAGAAAGGTGGGGGCCGAATACTTCAAGAGAAATTCACCAAATGACTAAAAGCTTGTGCAAAAGTTCTTGCACAAGCCAATGCTCATTGCATGGATGCCAAGTGGCATCCCATCCTAAGGCCTTTTCCTACTTCCTCATCATTTGATTGTGTTGGAAACACAATAGGATCTTTTTGGAGAAGTGGTGCCTCCTTCCTCAAAACCGAAACCTCATTCCCATTTTGCCACTTCACCTCATGTCTTGCTTCAATGAACCATGTGGCTAAATGGTCATTATAGAGCTAAAAATCTTCCTCAATCTCTTACATGTGTACATGTGTGCCAAGTGGCATGTGAGGAGTTTGTGCATGTGAATGGTGGCTGCGGAAACCTCCATCTTTTCCCAAGAAGATCTTCTTTCACCAAACTTTTGGACAAGCATATGATTGGTCATGGTTGGTGGCGAAAATGCACCAACTCCCTTGCCCTCGCTGTCCTTTTCAAGTATGTATTTCACAAGATTCTTCTAGAATCCTCCTAGGTGTGTAGGCCTTCTCTTCCCAAGCATGATATTTTGCCCTTTCCCAAGACAAAACTCTTCACCTTCCTTTAGCATGTGTGACACATGTCAAAAAGCAAATCTTCCTTTTCTATGGTTGTCGTGCATGCCCTTTGGGCTTCCTTCCAATTTCCAACTTTTTATGTCTCATCATCTTCCTTATAGTGTCACAAAGCTTCTTTGTATAAGCAAGCCTTCTTGCATGCATGACACATGGCAAGAAGATTGGTGATCTTCTATGGTAGGCGTGCACGGCCAAAACCCTAGATTTCTCACACCTCTCTTCCCTGAATTCCATCTAGATTTATCAAGTCCTAGAATTAAGCTCCATTGGATGAAATGTGGTGTTCAAAATACTTGAGTTGGGCATAAGCCCTAGTTCCACTGGGCTTCAGATCCTAATTTCATATAAAGGCAGAAACACTCATGGGCTTGGGCCATTCTCTAATCCAAACCAACTCTAATTGGTTTTACTATACCCCTCTTTGCTCATATAGTAATATATATATATATATATATATATAAATATGCAATAAACCTAGAAAAATCATGGTCGTCATATCCTCCCCCCTTAGAAAAAGATTTCATCCTCGAAATTGATACCGTAGTCACCAACAAATCCATGAATTTAACCAATCCTCATTCATACCTCTGGCACTAGCTGTTGTAGACTCCTTAGATGATGATTGACAGGCACTTCTCCTTCCTTGTTTGTCACCAAGTCTTGTAAAAAATAGAATATCATGTCGAAGTCATAATCATAATACATGTTTACTCGCAAATCATTTAACCTATGCTCATTCTCGATCTCAGTATCTTCAATAGGTTGCCCCTCTTCACGATAACGGATACGGCAATAACTGTATTAGAACTTTCAAAAGGCTCATATCTTGAAGTGCGAGCTTCAGCAACGTTACTCGATTCTGCCTCAAGGTGAAGTCCGAGTAGACATAACCTATTGTCATCTCTCCAGACCAATAGGTCGTGTGGGGGTTGACGCTCTTCATGTGGTAGAGCTCTCCTTAGGAAAATATTATTTCAAAAATCTGGGTCTAATACATGAGTGAGACGATGCTAGAATATTTCCATCTATTTCCAATGAGCACTCATCATTAGATCCCTCCTTATTTACCTGTTCAAGTGACTGCGTTTGCGTCTTGCTCTAATATGCACTTTCGAGGATACAGACATGTGAGGGGTATTCCTATTACGAGTCATGCCCTATTCATGGGTATGGTAGGTGCATATATCATTACTAAAATTCATCATTAACACAAACAATTACACACATAAGAAAACAAGTTATAGTCAATCAAATTGTTCATAATTGAAATTCGTGAATACACAGGTTCTAAGTTACAAACAAGTAAAGATATTTAGTCCTCATTGAATCTTCTCTCTCCCATGTCACTTCTTGAAAAGCTGGGTTATTCCAAAGAGCTTTTACTAAAGACACTTTTTGATTCCTTAGCTCTTGGTCTTTGCTATCCACGATCTGTACAGGCCATTCTTCATGGGATAGATTCAACTGAAGTTGTATACAACCGACTTCCATTACAACAAACTGTCTGTAACACCCTGCCTAAAAAGAACCTTAGACCTTGACCTTAGTAGCCTTAATCCTAATTAATTAGGAGTTGAGCTATTTGAGAATAAAAACATTTTGGATATTTGATTTGACAAAAAAGACGTATACTTTGGGTTTAGAAGAATTATTAGGAGATTCTAGTGCAATATTGATTTTTGAGGAAAATTAAATTCTTGGAGATTATTTGAAATTTTTTTAGTGATTTATTAATTTTGAGGATAAGAAGTCAAGAGGCCCATAAGGAAATGACACATGGCACATTTGATGGTTGCCACAACAATGGGCTAAGCAATTTGGATAAAATTCTTCATGGACTTAGGAAGGCCCAAGAGATTAGTTTATTAAGGGCCCAAACTTTTTGGGTATAAAGGCTTAGAGAGACACTAAGGCATTAGGCCCAACTTGATGGACATTAGGCCTAACTTGATGGACATAAGACTTTAGGCCTTAAATGCACTAAGGATGTGTTGGGCGAAGGTTAAGAGGTTAAAAAGGCCATAGGCCTAACTTGAGAGATATAAAGTTTTAAGCCTTTCTTGGAGGACTCTAGAAAATAAGCTCAATGAAAATGAAATAAGGCTATTGGGCCTAACTTAGTAAGAGTGGAGGTATTAGACTCTTAAGTATGGGTTAATTACTTACATTAAGGTTGATAGTAGGATTAGCGTTAATCACGATACTTAGTGATAATGAGCTAAAGATTAGAAAGGCAAGCCTATTAGTAATTTTAGTGAGACTTTTTACGACTTTAGAGCATTCATGGTCCAAGTCCAAGAAAAATTTGAACCAAGCCTTAAGGAATTCAAGACTAGTTATGGCCGAACTATAAGGAAGGCATAAGGCCTTTGAGCCAAACTTGGTATAGAATGGACCCATGGCCCAATTAGGCCAAGTCAAACCTTTTCAAGCCCAATTTAGTGGATCTTGAGGTTTCTTTTTAACTCTACAAATATGTGAAATGAGGCCCTCTTATTCAAAGCCCAAGAGCTCTTAAACCATGAGCCCATACATTTGGCCCTTTTAAGCCCACATGACCCAAAATCATGTTTGGGCTCATTTCACAATTCAAGACCAAGGGCCCAATACACCATACCATTGGTTTCCTTAAACCCAAATCACACTCAAAGTACCCAAATTAAGTTTTGAAAATTGGCTAAAGTCATTAACCATCATACTTGAGGTTTAATAATCCTTTAAACCTTGATTAAGACCCTATTATTGACCTAACTAAACTATCCCATATGTCATTATGAAAAATTACATAACAACCCCAAACTATGCTTCAATCGGTTTTGTGCATTGTCCTTTGTAATGCTTGAACTGTTTTGCCCTTGGGCCCAACATTTTTGTGGTTGTTCCTCAAGGGTAATATGGTCCTTAAACACCTCATGTGACCTTACCAAAGTTAGTTTGAGCTTTGGACGAAATTACTTGCATAAACCAATTCCTTGAACCAAACTGGGTGCACCTTGATTTAGTTTGTGCTCTAACCTATTGAGTCAAGTTTGAACCAGCCTCCTGCCATGGTTCGCACCACCACCCCATGCCAACTCATTCTCCACTCAATCACCAAGAAGTCCCATGACCATCATGAAGGATTTTGACTCATTTTTGCTGCCCAAAAACATCCAAAACCGAATTGATTTTCTGCCACCACAAAACCACCTCCATCCACCTGTTTTCAAGGATTCTTTGATGGTTTTTCTGCCACCCAAATGATGCCCCACGACCAGATCTGCCTTCTAGGATCAATGTAGCAACTGTGTAGAGGAAATCATGGTGGTTTTAGGCCACTATTCCCCCTGCACAAGCTGACCTAAGCACATTTAAGCAAATCTGAAAATTTTCCAGATTTGAGCACCTCCCACTTCACCCAATCACCAAGCACCCAAGCCAACGCCTCTCACCCCTTGGCCTCATATAAATACTTTCATCCCCTTCTCATTTCACCCACACCACAGCTCCAAGCATCCTCTTGAGCCTTGAGACCATTTCCCCCTCTTAGAGATCAGAAGAGTGCAAACCAAATGAGTTTTGGTGAGTTCTTGAGTGTTTTTGTGTAAGGTAGTCTAGAGTGCTTGAAAGGTCATGAAATTTGTAAGTTTTATTCCTTTTTATCTTAGTTATCATTTCAAGTTTTGTTTCCAAGTTTTGGTACGAAATTTGGTTGCGTTTTGAGAAGGTTATGATGCTTAATGCAAAACTGGGTCAATTAAAGGAAGGTTTGAATGATTGAATGTTTTAAATAGAAATTTAGCTATGGTATGTACTAAGCATAATTTTATATGATCTATAATTATCCTAACATGATTATGGAAGGATAAATTTGTGATTAGAAGCATGCCATGATAAGTTTTAAATCTATCTTGTTTTGATCTTCAAACATGGATCGGTTTTAAGCATATTGGTGATTAAGGATTTCTTAACTTAGATTAAGTGTTGGGATGAACTTGATTACTCAATTATTAGACATAATAATGTCCCTAAAGATGTTAGTGGTCATTAGTGATTAAATAAAATCCCCTATGCATGCATTCATAGGAATCAATAGTTGAAAATATACATAGGCATCAACTAGGATGCATGCCACGGGTTGGGACTAATTGGACAAGTTTCACTTTGAATTTTGAAAATCTAAGAGCATAGGTAGTTTTATAATGCCAAAAATATGTAGTCCACGAAATTTGGTTAAATTCGGAATTCGTTCACGATTAGTGAAAATTTAGGGCTTAAATGACAAATTTTGAAAGTCTAGGGGTATTTTTGTAAATGTCTAATTTTTAAAGCCTTTGATTTTGAACCTATCCATAAGAGTATTGACCCTAAATTAGTATAAACATGATTTACACAGCTACGATGCTAATTCAAATTTCTCCAGAAGTTTGTAAGTTGGCCTCTAACTTACACCTTGATAGATTATTTATGAATTATTGATAAATGCTCATTTCATACTTCAATTATCATTTTAATATAAATTATCATGTTATATGATACATTGAGTGCATACCTACATGACATGTGACATTTTTATCATTTTTGCATATTACATTTATAAATGTCATTTTTTTGCATGAAATTTACTACATACGCACATGTCATGAGAAATATTTTTCAAAGCATAGCATGAAAATCATTTTATCACGACCCCAAAGGCCAGGATGATATATTCAAATTACATGGCATACCACAGAGCATAGTCAGTGACAGAGATGCAGTATTTACTAGCCATTTTTGGCAAGAAATTTTCAGTATGAGTGGGACAAGGCTATTGATGAGTTCAGCATACCATCCTCAAACGGATGGTCAGACTAAAGCAATGAACAAATGGTTAGAGGGATACCTTCAGTGCTTTACTAGTGATAGACCCAAAGATTAGGCCAGATGGCTAGCTCTAGCTAAATGGTCATACAATACCTCAGTACACTCATCGACAAGGCTTAGCCCCTTTGAGGTTGTCTACGGCCAAGCCCCACAGCACCTTTTGTCATATGAGCCAGGGTCAACCACAATACAGGCTGTCAAAGAGGAGATGAAAAGTCGAGACTTTATTCGAGCCCTACTGCGTGAGAACTTGCAAGAAGCTCAAACAATAATGAAACATTATGCTGATAAAAATAGAATGGAAAGGGAGTACAATGTAGGGGATTGGGTCTATTTGAGGCTAAGACCCTATCGACAAATGTCAGTAACAGTAAGGAGAAACTTAAAGCTTTCGCCAAAATATTTTGGCCCCTTTCAAATTATTCAAAGAATCAGAAAAGTGTACAAGCTAGATATGCCCCAAGAATCCAAGATCTACCCGGTATTCCACATATCCTGCCTCAAAAAGAAGCTTGGAACCCAGGTAAACCCTAACCCTAGACTACCATCGATTATGGAGGATGGGAGGCTAGCACTCGCACTAGAGAAGGTGAATTCAATGAGATTAAAGAAGAAAGGGAACCAAGCTGGAGCCAAACTCTTAGGTCAGTGGAGAGGATCGAACGAAGAAGATGCAACTTGGGTGGATTTAGATGGGCTACGACATAAATACCCATAACTCATGGGCGAGTTCTTCTGAAGAGAGAGGTTGTTGTTCTGAGCCTAGATCTAAGGAGTTATGTAAGGGCTACGTAGGAAGGGGCATTATTTGTTTAGTCAGGGGTATTTTTGCACTTTCCATTTCTTTATTTCAGTTAGGTCACGACCCAATCAATGGGTTGTTTAGAGTTATGGGCCATATTGGATAGTTACATGAAATGTACTAGTCCATGCACTTAGGGAAGTTATTATCAGTTCTATAATGCTCTATTTAAGCCATTTTCTCAGATGAATGCAATTTATGAATTTGAGTCCAATTATTGCCATTTGCATTGGGAGGTCATTGGCTCCTTGAATTGCCAGTATTCTTAATTTTACCAAATTACAAGGGCCATAATAGTGAATATATAGGTTATTAAAAGAAAACCCTAGATGAATAGAGATGTGCATGAGGATGGAAGTGGAGTCGTGCAGGGTAGGGAAAGAGCACCACCATGTGATCCTGTGTTTGGGAATGTTGATGGACGTAAAATATATATATAGGAAACAGAAAAAACCCTAGAGAAAGCAGGAAGGAGAGACACGCATGAAGTGGGGTCAGAAAGGATTTGGTCTTTTTGGTCCATTTCAAAAAATTGGGCCCGTGACTGGTAGTGAATAAAAAAATAAATGGGCTCTAACTGAAATTTTCTCGGCCCTTAAAATTTTACTCAAAAATTTTCAACTGGGATTTTCACATGCTTAACCCAAAATAATAATAAAAAAAAGGTTTGGTGCTAGGCGCGGGTGTTACAAAATATCTCCTTCGAAGTGATTCTCAGAAACATCTAAAAATCTAAGAGATGGCATATTGTTTATGCATGGAGGAAGGATCCCCTCAAAGCCATTATGAGATAAATCTAACTCTCCAAGCTTATTCAATGTGTAGAATTCTGTCAAACGGAAGAGCATCAACATTACTAAACATGAATGGTCTATTGTTGTGCTTTGAAATTGAAAACAAGGTCAATAAATAATCAAAATTAACCATTCTCTCACTTGTGTTAATATTCCTCACTAACCATAGATGGTTAGGGTAATGCTAACAAGTGCAAAAGCTTGATTTTATATATAGTTGATCATTACCTTGAGCAGGTAAAGTGATGTTGAGTTCATTGGATGGAGAAACACTTCCTGTGAACAAATTTTCACTGATATCTAAAATCTCCAACTTGCTAAAATTTGCCAAATCTACAAGAGATATTGTGTCAAGAATATCATTAGACATGGCATACCGAATAATATTATAAAGAAGGGGTGATTCTATTTTCCACCCACCAATTATCACTGTTTTGATTGGCAATGACCAAAGAATAATATATAGGATGAACCAAATCATGAACCTGTATGAAAGATCGACATACTGTTAGGGAGTTGCGGGTTTGGAGATCTATGAAGATAAAGGTTGGAGCTTTAGGGTCAGAAGGAAGATGACTTGAGGGCAGATTGCGAAATGGGGAAGAAGATTTGGGACTTGGGAATTATGTCTTCAGCAGATCCTCAAACGACGTAGCTTCAGCAAGCCTTTAAGGCTAAATGACGGCACTTGACTAATTGAGGGAAACAGCGTAGTTTATCATTGGGGCTTAGTTGTAAAATGCTCCATTTAGTATAAAACGGGGTGTTTGGGGCATTAGTTCTAGAACCTGTTATACCAGGGACTTTTATGTAATTTCTTTTCTAAGTCAGTTAAGTATCACGCCTGGATGAATGTGTGATTCATTCTGGAGCATTTTCATCTAGTACCTGTTAGACTTTTATGGAGGAATTGGGGACCTCGAATACCCGAATGCGTATGAATATTTGAGGTATTTTCATCAGTCTACTTCATCTTCTTTATTGTTCCTGTGACTACCATTCAATATACAATCTGGAAATCAAGGGAATCCTTACACATACGTACCATTTATTGGCAAGGATCCTGTCAACTCATTCCCAGCAAGATTCTAATTCTTTAAGGATTTGATTGCAACAAGTGACTATAAAATACTGCTCTTGTCAAGGAAACTAAAACTAAGATCTAATATCTCCAAATTCTTTAATCTTGATCGCAAGCTTTCCAATCCTGTGCTTATTTTTATTTTATTTTATGTAACAGGAAAAAAAAAACAATTATATGTACGATGATGTGCATTGAATAATATTAATGTAGAGCTTAGGAAACCACAGGAAAGATTCAGACCATTGGACACCAATACTTAAACAATTCATACATTTCCCATTTCCTCGCCTTCCCAAATCTTGATTATTTGCAAGACTCAAGTGTCGTAAGGGATGTAAGCCTGCTCAGAGATGGTGAGATGCTGTCATCGAAGTCATTTTCATAGAGGATCAATGTCTCCAAGTTCTTCAGTATCGCCAGCCTTTTGAAACCTACAACAAAATTATTGGAAGATCAAGAACTCAATATACAACTTTATCAAGAAAATGATTTGATTTTTCTCTTCGAAGTTATCACTTCTAGCATCAATGTTTCTAACCCACTATTAAAGGGCTCCTGATCTTCCTTCTCCAATTAAAATAACACTTGCCTTGATTTGGCAGGGTACCATTGAAGTCATTGTTGCATATATCCAGCGTGTTCAAGTTTCTCAACCCAACTAATGCTGCATTCCAAATTAAAGATGTAGAAAAATAAGTTGGAAATATATCTGTCCAATAATATATACGAGAAAAAGTATGAAATTATAATGCCCTCATTTGAGAATAAGATATAAGAGACTTACCTTGGGCTAGAAAGTAACCAACCAGCCCATTCCAAGTAAGATTTAAAGTCTTGAGCGAAGTGATAGCACCCAAAGACTGTAGTATACTATGGTTTGCAAAGAAGTTATAACCAATGTTTAAACTTTCCAGATTTCTTAAGCTTGAGAACTTTCCCAATTCTGCAAAGCATTTTAACAACAAATAATATACAAAATTGTTAAAGAGGTTTTTATAAAACTTGAATTCAAAACAGAAATCTACTTGGGGTTTAGAATTTTTATTTGAACCCCAAATTTCTGAGGAGAGATACCAACACATCAGATCAACATGGTCAAAGGGTATAACAATTGGAATAAGATTTTTTATAAGATTTTTATTAAAATACTAAATATTAATGTAGAATTCAGTGTTGTAATGAACCTTACTATTCTTCACTGTGTTGTAATAAGGAAATGGTATGGAAATGGAAGCTGGTTGCTGTGATGGGTCACAAAATGCACACAAGATGTTTGATGAAATAAGAAAGAGAGTAACAACAGAAAGAAGATGAAAATAGCTATGCCTTGGGGTATTCGAGGTCCCCAATTCCTCCCAAAGAAAATACAAATGTTTTCTGCAATAATGCTCAAGATACTCCCAACGACCCCCCTTCCTCTCTAACTAACATTATCTAGGCCCATGGGCCACTAAACTACTTTTATTTATCAGGCCCAGCCCATTTAATGGGATTCATAACAAATCTCCCCCTTTAAAAAACCTTGTCCACAAGGTTTATTTTCACTAAACAACTTATATCAAGTGAGATTGTATATTCTGTGGCACCAATTATAAGTTTGGAAGCTCGGTAAATTTGTGAAGCATGTCTGACATGTTAGCTTCACCTTTCACTAGTATTCTTGCACTTCCATAATCGCAAGGCTTAACTTGGTGAGTGGGAGGATCGACCAAAAGATTTTGCGGCTTCACATCCCTATGGCCAACTCCAATTCCCATGTACATATAAGCTAGCTCCCAAAAACAATCTGGTACAAGTACATGTCCACGTTCGGTGAACTTAATGCCTTTGTGTCTAGACTTCTCAGACAATAAAGAAAGGACATCATCTAGCATTGATCTGAGCTCAAATGGGACTAATTCCAGCTCTAACTTGCTAGCCTCAATTTTTGCCCCGTCAAGCACCTGATTAATTAATGTGATAAGTGCCTTCCCACAGGCTTGTGCAGTTTGAGCATAATCCCTTTGAGTTGAACTCAGCTCTGTATCTAAAAGCAATGCAAGCATTCCTAGGATGCCATTCATGGGTGTTCTAATTTCATGAGAAAAAGTAGTAGAAGCTGCAGATGTTGCGAAATCGCAGTTTCTAGCTCCAACCTTCAACTCCTCCATTTCCTAGTCTTCATCTTTGATTTTAACAATGTGAATTCCTGCACCATATAAGATATAACCTACTAGTAAACCAATCACAAAGAATAAACACGTCGTGCTGAGTGCTATCCATGACACAGGTGCCTTCTGATGGTATCTACATATCATTTGATGCTTCTGAAAAAGATCTCCAAAATCAAGCTTTCTCTCATGTATTTTCCCATTTTCATAAACAAAAATGGTTCCTGTCAATGAGTAGAATTGCAAAACTAATGTAAGAGCAGAGAGTACAATAGGGCAGTCAACCCAATAACCTTCACACGAAAACTTCGGTTTAAGTGCCACATATAAGCTCAGGGGCCACCCTACATGGTCACTTGAATTCAAAACATCACGCCACGTAGGACATTTTCTTGACTTAGAGATGACAATTTTGAAACCTCAATTACTGCCCTCTTCAATGTAATATTTGATGATGAGGGTGCAGTGTCTGGAATTACGAAGATCGTAGACCAAGCTGGGCCACTAGCAGCAAATGGATTCCAAGATCCATACTCAAGTATAATTAGACCCTCCACACCATTAGTATCATTGAAACCATCAAACATCCATTCAACAAGCTGAATGGTGGCTATAACAGCACAAGGTCCATCATGAATTCGAAGGTCAAGTTCCATTTTCCCTGAACCCAAAAGTTTGGATGTAACCTGCCCAGCCAGTTTGCAAACATATAGAGTAAAAATCCATTGTTCCAACCATTTCTAATCCATATCTTGCTTAAGCATCAATATCAACACCAACCATCTTGTAAGGATCTTTGTCATCATTTATCACCACAATTAAGATTGAGAACATGACATTATTAGAGTGTAATACTCTCTCTGGCCATTCATCACACTTGTTACAAGAAATGATGACAGTTAACTGTGAGTACCCATACTAATCTCTCCAAATTGTGTAAAGATGTTCCTGAACTCACCTTTTTTCATCACTAGAAGTTAAATGGTTTATTATATTTTGTGTAAAAATTTAGAAAAGTTATAATGATAAGATGAGATTAGATGAAACATTTTTTGAATCCAAACGGGCCTTTATGTCATGCCAATTAAAGACTAATGGTTAATTCATTTCTAACCTTTACAAGTATTGGAAAATTAAGTACCGATTATACAATGTTAAATGAAAGGTAAAAATCTTCTTCTTCCTCTCTCAATGTAAAAATGTGAAGTGTTTTTTTCCCCTTTCAGAACACTATTCCCACTCTTAAGTCTAGTGCCTCATGACCACAAGGAGTTCTTCTGAACATCGATAGAGAGAGAGAGAGATCAGAACGCATTGTGGACCACATGCACCCTAGCAAATAAACATAGTCACAGACTCACAGAAGTCAAATTCAAACACCACTTCAACAGTTACTTATATTCCAACTCATGTTTTGTAACAAATTGCTCCAACATGAGGGACGAAATCATGATTATAAGTGTGATACTTATAGATTGATTATCTTTTATATGCAAAGTTTTCTGGAATTCCACTACGAAAATTTAGATACTTTAAATTTGGAAGAAACTTGCCAATGTTTTCTTGAAGTTTCCATCCAAGTAATTGTACAAGACATCCATCCACCAGTATTGGTCATGAAGAAATTTCAAAATGTTGCTGATGAGCTTGTTCTAACTAAGTTAGACAGTTCAATGATCTTTAGCTAAAACAAAGAGGGTTCCAATCCATGGGATCTTCAATTTCTATTTCAATTTTGTTGTTTTGTTTCAAGAGTCGAAGAACCTCAAGCTTAGTGTGATTGGCAAATAAGTTAAACAATAATACCACAAATTGTGTTGATGACGTTTTTCACACGCCTGCCTTGGAAGGTCCACCTGCAAGCTATTCAAGAGAATTAGGGCCCCGAGTGGCCTAATGTATCCCGTCTAGAGGTTGGTGTAGTTTCTCCTACTCCTGGTGACCTCCCTTTGGGGAATCATGTTGTAACATTTAATGCGGTAACCCCTCTGGATTTTCGAATCAGCGTGGCCTGACATAGGCACATGTCCTTGTTCGTCAACATGTTTTCAATGGGGTTACGGCTCCCTTTTTGTAACACCATTTGCGAGGTCTTGCACTTCTTGGGGTTGGCTCTGTCCCAATTTCTTCCTAATGCTTGGAAGATTTTGCTTTCATGCTGTGCGGCATGGCACCTGGCGTTAGAGTCCACCGGTGATGAATACCTCAATCTTACAACTCACGAGTTCTTTTATACCCACGACATCCTGTCATTAGAGGGGAACCAATGCAATTTTTGTTTGTGGATGGGTTCTTGGGCGGTGCATTTGGAGACTCACTTTTCCCACAATAAGGTTTGGCACAAGAAGGTTTTCTTTGTGTCTAGCTTTGGCTGGGAGTATCTTTTGAAAGAAGCTAGCCGTCATTAATTTCCAATTTGAGCAACATGGGGTTGCGTTCCAAAAAATCATGATTTTAACGTTGTCCTTTCCAAGAGGGAGAAGAGTCGCTTAGATTTTGTCTATTAGTGGGTTTTGGAGTATCCTGAGATGACTTGGTTTGACGCGCTCCTTATCATGTAGAAGATAGACTGTTTGTTGATCTCCCTGGATTGGTCGTGGTTTGTCGGCAGCCCTACCTTCAATGTAAAGGAAACTTCTCCGCCTCATTGTTAGAAGAGGCTTGTTGTTGTCCCTTTGGGTGAGGTTTACAACAGGTTGCACCTTGGACATGGTCAGGGTCAGAAAGCTCACCCCAAGCACTCTGGCACTCTTGATCTAGGTGAGGTTTCTGGTAGGTTGCATTGGCCAGAGTTTGCTGATACCAAGGGTGGTCCCATGCCGCCTCATCTGCGTAGTCCCCCCTCCCATATGGAGCCCAAGGATAGGTACAGGCTTCATTGCCCAACATTGATAATTTGATAGACATCCTTCGTCAAGTAGAGAAGGGTATTAACATGGTGTTGGGCCATGGTGCCGCTAACGCTATTGATTATGATGAGGTTTAGGGCAGGCCGCTCGTCAATTGTGAGACTGCAGGTCAAAAGGGGGACTCTGTCGCTGTGGTCGTGCATCTCGTCCTTCCTATGTGCTCAAATACAGGCCCAATACTCCCCATTGAGTTATGGCCATCTGGCAAAGATATTCAAGCATGGGGAGGAGGACATCCATATGTTGCTCAACCCCTTGAGTTTTTTGCTCCCATCTCAGGCAAAGTTCACGGCATACCTATAGGGGAGTTGTTTGAGAGATTTGAAACTCTGCCATTAGTGTTGAGTGATCCTTCGAAGGTGTAGGAAGGTGGTGAGAAAGCACATTCCCCTCTTGTTGATCGCTCTTTCTCCTAGGTCTCGAGGATATGGCTTTCACCCCTTTATCGGTCTCGTCTATGCCTCCTGGTGCGAGGCCCGAGACATCTCTCTAGGGTCCCGATCTTTTGAGCCCTAGGTCTAACTGCGAAAAACGATCGTTCCCCTTGTACATCCAATATATCTTTTCAATGTCATCTTCCTTTGAGGAGACTCCTTTTCTCACATCCTCCCCCAGCAAGGTCGTGGGGGATATTGTTAGAAACATGAAAGGTCGAACCGTAATTGGGGCAGGCATGGTTTCTACTTCGATCCTTTCCTTGCTCTTTCGTCAAGTCATCCAGGAGGGGTGAGTAGTCTTTGGCCTAGTCTCGTCAATATGGACCAAGCTCTTCGAAACTGTCAAGCCCTTCAGAGTCTACCCCAGTAACTGAGGACTTTGAGGATCCGACTTTGCATCAGACCATGCCTAATCTTGATCACTTCCTTTTGCACACTATGTCCCTCTACTTTCATAGCATGTTCTTCTTATAGTATTATGTAATAGCCCTTTGGGCTTTGCAATTACTCACTAGTAGCTTGGATCGTTCACCAGCAGGCTCGATTGGAGGAGCAGGTTCGTCCCACTACAACATATAGTGGCTTTTGCCACGAGTTCTTTTGCCGCTGTATACAATCGGGGAAAAAAGTGGGCTGTTGACACGAATACTGCTCGTGGGAAAAGAAAAAGCCCTTTTTCCACGGAATCACATTGGCCAGTAAAACTTGGCGGGAAAAAATATTTTTGCGACGAAATAAATTCTATTTCTGCGATAATAAGTCGCCGCAAATAAACTTACCACAAATACATTCAATACGTGGGGTTATTAGTTTTTGCGACAAAGTAATTAGTTTTTTGCGGCGATGTTTTCTCGCCGCAAATAATCTTACCTAGAAATATTGTTCTCTTGTGGGATATTAGTTTTTGCGACGAGGTCATCAGTTTTTACGGCTACTACTTATCGTCGAAAATAAACTTATTTGAATTATTTTTTTTATTCCAGGTTATTGAGTATTTGTGGCGATATTTCTGTGTTTTGCGGCGAGTTAATATCGTCGCAAAAGATCATCCAATTTGTAGTCCAGTTATTCCTTTCCCTCCAGCCATTTTCCTCCTGCCTCCCTCTCTCTGTCCCTAATCCCTCTTCCCACTCAAGCATCTGCCGCGTCAACCCGAGCCGCCTCGCACAGCCCGTCGCCAACGACCCCACCTCACCAGGCACCTCCTCCTCCTACCCTCCAGTGGACGCCGATCTCCCCCTCCCTTTTCTTCCCATAGCTTTTTCTCTGTCAAGTTTCCCTGTTGCCGTTGCCCAGTGCCGCGTCCGATGCAGCCCACGTCACCGTCACCTCACCTCGACGGCCATGCCCTCCTTCTCCCCCGGCCCCCACGCCGATCTCTTTCCTATTCCCCGAATCTGGCCTCACCTCTCTCTCTCTCTCGGATTTCTCTATTTTCCCCCTTTCTCTTCTCTATTTTCCCTCATTCTTTGTTGTTTACTTTTCCAAACTATTATTCATAGTTTTATTAGCCTTGTGGGTGACAGTGTATTTGATGTTGCAGTTGTCCCTGCTACAGATTTTGTGATGAACATGGGGCATATTTGGGCTTTTTCTGTACGCAGATAAAGAAGAGATTTAACATTAGGGTGAGCATTTGTCTGCCATTGTGTAAACTTTTTTGCACTTTTCTTAATTGTGTTAAGCCCTTCTCTTAGTTTTGGAATATATGGTTCATTTTTCTTTTTGATCTCAGATTTGTTTGTAGGTTTTGATTTTTGCAGGACTTTTTCTGGAGTGAAGTGTTTTTGGGTAGGAGATTTTGGTCTTGAACAAGTGCTTCTTTGCTTGAAGGTTGTTGCCTACAGAATTTAAAGGGTTATTCTTGCTATTCTCTTTGTTGTAAGTTATTCCTTTTCCATGATGAACATGATTGCAACCTGTCACATCTAGTAGATAATGAATATGCATTATCATGATATATTGAAACCAAATCTGTGGACGTTTCTAAATTTGTACCTAGCTAGCTACTGTTATTTCTTTAAGAGACATGCAAATCTTAGCTCATATATATCACACACTAGCCTAAACATGCTTATGATCAAGCATTATTGGTATTTTTTTTAATAAAGAATATTGGAGATCTTTTTTTTCTACCAGCTTGTCTAGCTAGCAGCTAGCTAGCTGAATGGCCAGATATTATTTGATCATCAGAGGGTCTAGGCCGTAAAATATCAATGCAATCTATATTCATATATTCAATTTAAATTGGTTTTACATGATAAATGAACATTAATGGAAGCAGCACTTCATTATTGTGAGCCAAGTGCTCTATCCTGTCTAACTTTTTGGGGCTGAATGATGTTCAAGAGTTGACAGATTTTTTTTTTTTTTGGTGGGGGGCTTAGCAAAATTAGGCTTTTTTCCCCATGTTTTAAGGGTGGGCCTTGTGAGTGTTAGATGGGGTAAAGTCTATCTACTCTTATTAAGAACTATTATATATATGGACCACATTTCCGTTATAAATTATATATATATTTGAAATATAGTACTCATACCGACAAGTCCATGATGATCTTTTTAAGTTTTTCTATGTGCAAAAGCTGAACAAGCTTGATCATAACCACTAATTGTCACGTTATCAATGTGTCAATTGACTCTTTTTTACCTTCACTCATTTACTTCTAATAGGGTTTCTTTTTGTCTATAAGACATTAATTTGCTTTCAGCTTGTTCCTTAACTCATTGCACCAGTACTCAACTAATCTAATCTTATATATATATATATATATATACATATATATATTCTGCTCACAATTAGATTTTAAATCTATTTTTCAATGATAACCAAAGGGTTTATTTTGCTTCATGTTGGGTTAATCATGTATTCGTGTGGTTCAGCCTTGTATATGTTCATATATGTTCATGAACATGATGCGCCATTGGCTAGCTGCATGCGCCTTGTAAGTTGTCATGTTCAATCCAAGAATATGCGTGCTATGACGAAATTGTTTTGATGACCCATTATCGAACATGCCGATAAATTATTAGTGCGTTTGGATAGGTCATGGATTTGGCGGGGGGATTAAGATTTGGGTCTTGAAAATTCTATAACTTTGGATTTGGATTGTTTAAAAAAGTATTAACCTAACAAAGGTAATTTTTCAAGTTATTAGGTCTGAATTTTTAAACATGCTTTTGGTCAGCTGAGTAATTTTCATGTTTATAGAGCATGTATTAATACCAGCTTATACGTACATTTTATCATGCTTTCCCACACGCACAATGGATTTGATCCTAAGCTTCCCAATCATGTCTTTACTATATTATATGATCACAAAGAGTTTCTTTTTGGATAGTCAATCTTTTTCCTTTTGGAGCTATATATATATATATATATATATATATATATATATATATTTAGGACGTCTAAGATGTTTTCCATGCACAAAGAGTTTCTTCTTGACTATATTAACCTTGCTGCTATTTGGGTTTCCTCTAGTTCCTCATGTTGGAGCTTATTACAGAGAGTGCTCATACTCGTGGATAGTTTGGGCATGATGGATGATCGAACTTATATTTAAATGTTGTATTGCTTTCTTGTATCAAAAGTATTTTCATGTTTATGCCGCTGTGATGGAATCCATAACTCTCTTCGATTTTCTTATTACTTTTCTTCTTCAGTTTATTATTCTTTTTTAATCTTTTCATTTTTTAAGGTACATGAAGTGAGTGCATCATATATATACCCTAACTTGACTCCATTTGATTTGGGTATTATTTTGGAGTCAACTGAATTCTTTTGTGATGGAAAGCTTGTGTCTTGGATTGGGTGATGGATTTAGGTTGGGCTGACCAAAGTGATAAATGAATTAAAATTTATTGTTTCAACATACTTTGAATTTGCTTAATTGTTTCAATTTATTAGATCTTAACATTACTGGACCTTTTCTTTCTTACGATTTAGGGTATAGGGCACAATGATGAGAAAGTTCTTGTTCTTGAAGCTACTTTTCCTGTGTCAAGCCTACAGGCAGCTTCACCGCCACACCATCCGAGACATTCTTAGCCCCAAGAGTTTTGGTATAATCTCTATTTCCCTCTCTCTTAAATTAATAAGCACACTTTGATTTGGGGCTTAGTTTAGAAAACTTACGCATTTTTAGAATTGATTAATTAAATTAAAGGTTGTTTATTTATAAACAAATTTTAATTAAATGTAGTTGTTTGGGTTAGTTATAATCTGCCATTGGTTCTAAAATGGATTTTGTTTTTGCTTGTTGGTTGGACGATAGCCTATTTGGATTGCAATGGAGTGGATGGAATGGAGTGGCTTCACTTGTGTTGATGTTTGAGCATAGAATGGAGTTGGGATGAAGATGAATTGTTTTGAAGTTTTGGGATTAAGTGATGGAGTTGTAGTGAGGTTGTAAAGTATGATGATGATATTGGTTTAATTCATTTAATTTGTATATATATTAAATTTATTGGGTATGGATGGAATGAAAACTTACCATCCACCATTTGACATTTACATTTATTTCTGATCTGTTTCCTTCTTCTTCTTCTTTTATTTATTTATTTTTTTTGTTGTTCCAATGATGGAGATCATTATATGTATGACTTTGTGAACAAGGCAATAGGACTAAGCAAATTATGGGCAGACAATATAGGATTCGTGAAGCAAAAGCCAGTTTTTCATTTTTATTTTTATTTTTTTATGTACTTGCATGCTGGGCCTCCTCTGGGCATAATTATGGTTTGTGAAGGGTGACTTTGAGGTTTCTGGTAATCCAAGGGATACCCCACTCACCCCTTTCCCCTATCAATGTGAAAAAAGTTACTTTTACTTTAAATTAATTTATTGGTAGCACACGCCGGGTCCCTTAAATAATGCAATATTCTCTTGGGAATACTTTAGAAGTCTGCTCTTTCACAGTTCTTCAATATCTGTCAAAATTTTTTACAAGGAAGTAGAGATCATTCTCAATACGTTATAATTATAGCGTTTGAATTGAGGAGTGTGTATATGGATGCTTATTGATCCTTACCTGATTTTTGTTCCGTTGAAGTTAAGGGAAGATAATTCTCAAAAGGGGAAGAGATATGGATAGCAGTAACTTTGTGCATCTGTTTAATTATTTTTTATCTTCTTTTCAGGATGATATTGCATTCGAGAAGCAGAGCGCCCTTCTCGCTCTTGTTGTTTCAGATATAGTGCTCATAAACATGTAAGCTTTTTGCCAAGAAAAAATTTTTCCCACGAAAATGGTTCGTGGCAACAATTAAATTCCACCACTCCAAATCGTGGGAACAAGTTTTTCCCAACAAGAAATGGCCATGGCAATAACAGTATTCCGATTTGCCATTCCTGTGGCAAATAGCTTTTTCTGACGAAAATGACTCGCGGCAAATTTTTTCTACTTTGGGAGATGAAATATTTGCGACTAAATGTAAATTATTTCCCCACCGATCTCACTGTTGGAAATAGTGGTTTTTCCCCACGAAATCATGTTTTGGTGGGAACAAAGAGCTTATCTCACCAATTTAATGCCACCAACCTTCCACGGATGATTTTGGTGAGAAAAAATCATTTCACACCAAGGTAGTCTATACTCTGACCAGTTCGACTCGTGGGAAAAACCCACATTTCTTGTAGTGTCCTTCCCATTCCTTTATGGAGAGAGCTTGGCAAGTTGTTGAGGTGCAGTACAAAAATTTGTTTGGAAAGCTGTAAATGACTTATTACCATCCAAGAAAAACCTATTCCAAAAGAAGATTACTGAAAACTCATTATGTCCCATATGTGAAAGAGAAGAAAAGTCAACTTGTCATGCCTTGTGGAACTGTAGTGCAACATCTGATACTTGGGTAGAATCACATAGTCCAGTACAGACGTGGCCTTGCAATGAAGAAGACATGATAAATCTGTGGGAGAAGCTGCTGCAGAAATTGAAAAAGAAAGATTCGGAACTGGTTACATCTATTATGTGAAATATATGGTTGAGAAGGAATAAATTCATTTTTGAACAAAAATTTGATAGCCCGTGAACTAGTATTGTAAGTCAAAAAGTGGAAAATTTAGACGCCTTCCAAGAAGTTCAAACCGAGATGCTCTCAAAGTAAAAGAATAAAGAAATAGCTAGAAGGGAAGTAAAATGGAAGAATCCTGGAGATAATATGCTTAAAGTCAACTGGGATGCCAATTTTAATTCAAAATAGAAAAAGATGGGTGCTAGTATTATTGTAAGAGAGTGGGAAGTGGATATATTGGCCTCTTTATGCATGAATAAAAATTATGTTTGTCACCCAATCATAGCTGAAATGAATGCACTATGGAGAGCACTAAAACTCTTATTCTAAGTTTAATTTTTCAAATGGGATATTTGAAGGAGATGCACAAGTTATTATTCAGGCTATAGACGGTAAGGAAGATCATAATTGGCAATGGTTTGGACAGCTTGTTGACGATGCCAAGAAAATATTCCAAACTTCACCTAAAATGGAAGTTACAACACAGTTTTAGAGAAGGCAACAACGTTGCTCACAAATTGGCAGAATTAGCTTTAGATAATAATGAAAAAGTTGTATGGATGGAGGATAGTCATCTGAAATACTCAATTTGATTATTCAGGTGAAGCTTTGTAATGATTGATTATGGAAATAAAAAAGCTTCACTTGATTTTTTTTTTTTAAAAAAAACTATTAAATAGTACAATTAAGTGACATGACAAGATTTATGCTTTGCATTGAATTAATAAATTTAGAGCGATATATTAATTTTGATAGTTTTTGATACGCATTATAAATGCATATTAATTGATGGAAGGTGGAAAGTATTGTTAGATGTTAACTTTGATAGTTTATGTTTAAATGTCTTACTTTCTTTTCAGATATATTTTAAAGCATATTTCTTAATTTAAGGAAGACGTATGCTTCTAACATAGAGTACAAGAAAATATATTGTCTTTATTCATCCAAGATGGTACATGGCAGTGTAATATATACACACGTAATACTTTAAATATAATCTCATGAATTGTGGGTTATGAGACAGTTATACGACAGCAATAGAAATTCACTTATGACCAACTCGATCTATGGTGATAGCTTGATCTTCGGAGGTTGACTTTCTGGATTGTTGTCTTTGGAGTGATTTGTTGCTTAAGCAGTGGGTATGTTGAGATCCCTCCTCAAGTTCAATGGAGGTGAGCAAACGGTGAGCTTGTCTTGTAGTGGAGAAAATTTTGGCACTACAAGTGGCTTAGTAACACGTTGCCGATGAGTAACACGTTCGCGAACAAAGTGAAAATCAATGGCAACATATTTAGTGCGAGCATAAAAAATAGAATTAACAGAGAGATAGGTCACACCAATGTTGTCGTTCCAAAGAATTGGAGGCTATGGAAGAGAGATACCAAATTCCTCTAAGAGAGCTTGTAACCAAAATGAGTTCAGTAGTATAATTTGCAAGAGTCTAATACTCAACTTCGGTGCTTGAATTGGCCACTGTTTGTTGTTTCTTGGAACTCCATGAGATGAAATTTTTGCCAAAGTAAATGAGATAGCCGCTTGTAGAGCAGCAATCAACAAGATACCCAGCACAATCAGTCAAAGAAGGCTTGCAAAATAGGAGTTGAAGTGGGATCAATGCGAAGGGCATGTGATGATGTTGAATGGAGATAGCGAAGAATGCACTTAACAATTGTCCAATGATTTATCATAGGATGCTGCATGTATTGGGAAACACAATTTTCAACATAAGAAAGATCGGATCAAGTTAATAAAATATATTGCAGTGCACCAATTGTGCTATAGTAGAGAGTTGGATCCAAAAATGCCTCACTTTCAAACAAAGAAAGAGAGCTTGTGAAGAGGACGTGGGGGTGGCGACTGGCTTTGCATGGTGCACATTTGTTCGTTGTAAAAGATCCATAATATAGCAAGACTGAGATAGAAAAATCTCATCAAAGTTGCAGTGAGTCTCAATACCGACAAAAACTTTCAAAGGACCCAAGTCCTTGATGAGAAGATCACGATGCAATTGTTGAAGGAGAGCGTTGATGGCCATCTGTGAAGAACTAGTAATGATAATCTTCTCCGCATAGATTTGGAGAAAGAGTTGCATATTGTTGTAATGGTACAGAAACGGGGAAGGATTAGCCTTGAAGGAATGAAAGCACAATTCAAGTAGCCATTGACTCAACCTCATGAACCAAGCATGAGGTGCTTATTTTTTGCCATTGATGACACGGTTCAACTTGTAAATGTGATGAGGATACTAGGCATGAACAAAACCTTGTGGTTGGGACATAGAAATAATCTCCAATAGTTGTCCATGTTAGCAGGCATTTTGTACGTCCAACCAACATATTGGCCATCGACAGGAAATGGCTATGGACAGAACCAACTGAATTGTTTGAGGCTTAATGACAGAGCTATAGGTCTCGGTGTTGTCAAGGCTAGGTTGCTGAGTGTAACCCTTGGCGATGAGGCAAGCCTTGTGATGTTCAATTGTACCATATGCGTGACGCTTGAGTCAGAAAACATTTGGAACCAACTAGATTCATGGAAGGATGATACATAACCAAACTACACGTGCGGTTTTGCAAAAGTGCATCAAATTTAGAGTTCATTGCTTGGTGCCATGCGTTGTCTTTGGAGGTAGTAGCAACCATGGCACAAGGGGGAAGAGGTGGTGGAGATGAAGGAAAGGCTGCTATTGGTGGTGTGAGAAGTTCTGTAGATGATTGTATAGGTACAAGTGTTGCATGTTGCATAGGAGAGCATGCCTGTGTTGAGGAAGAAGATTTTGGCATGTGATCATTAAGAGGAGCATTGATAGGTCCTAGGCTTGTAGAGAATGGAGACTAAGGCCCATTGCCCCCGGGGGGGGGGGGGGGGGGACACTTGCTTGGACTAGTAAAAAAGAAGGTAGAAAAACAAAGTGGGTTGGTGGGGCACCATATTAGTTTCCACTAGGCCTCCTGAAAGGGAAACCTTTGTTCATCAAATTGGACATCTTGTGAGATGTAAATGCGAGCACTGGGTTGATAAAAACACTTATAGCCTTTATGAGATGGGTTGTGACCCAAGAAAATGAACAATTTGGATCAATAATCCAATTTATGAAAATTATAAGGGCGTAAGTTAGGCCAAGATGCACAGTCAAAAGTCTTGAAAATTTGTAATCAGGCCTACTTTGAGACAAGCAAGAAAGGGGAGACTGATTTTTATGAAGAGGGGATGGAAGATAATTGATAAAATAACAGGTGGTGAGAAAAGCATCAGTCCAATATTGTTAAGGAACACTAGCATGGGTCATGAGAGAAAGCCCAGTTTCAACAATATGGCAATGTTTGCATTCAATGGATCCATTTTGTTTATGGGTGTGAGGACAATTCAGATGATGTGCAATACCAATAGAACGAAAAATAATTATTGAGACGACAATATTTGCCTTGCTAATCAATTTGAATCATTTTTATTTTACTGTCAAATTTACGTTCAACAAGCAATTGGAAAGTATAAAATTACACTCGACATCATATTTGTGAACTAAACGAAAGAACCAAGTGAATTTACTGAAATCATCAACAAATATCATATAATAGCGGTATCCATCAATGGAATTAATAGGGGATGGTACCAAACATTAGAGAAAATAAGATCTAAAACATTATTGGAATTAGATGGAGATAAATAAAAAGGATGTTCATGACTTTGGCTTATTGACAAGAGTCACAAACTAAATCATTTTTATTAGCAGAAATGGGAAGTTTATTGGAAAATAAAATACGACGAGCTAAACGAAAGGAGGGATGGCCAAGCTAGTAGTCAAAGGTATCAAGAGAACCACATTCCCCAATGAAGGCAGCTTTGGAAGAAGATAGTGGTGGAGAGAGAAGGTAGAGTCATCGGTCCGTGGAGCAAATGTCCCAATTTTGTGATCATTTTTTACTAAGGGTTTTTGTTTTGAAAATGGATGCATATGCTTATTTACACACTAAGTTCACAACAAAGGCAATACAAGGGCAGTATGGGAATTCATGCACAAAATAAACTTCTGCACTATCCTCACACACCCACTGGACACTTGGAGAAAAAAAAAAAAAGAGTGTTGGTTCCTTTCAAACCAGTAACCCCCCTTGCTACTTTGCATCTCAGGCTTCACACTGTAGACCCACATGGAATTGAAGAGAGCAAGAGCACTGGAGAGAGCAACAACCTGGAGAGAGGAACCAGCAAGAGCACTGGAGAGGATGAGAAAGGGGAGCTTAAAAGGGACCAGGAGGAGTGCGAGAATGGTAGTCGGAATTGTTGGTAGAACCAAAAAAATCACTTTGAGCTTTAGGTTATTAATTTTAAGGATTTTGTTTTTCTTTTTTCTGGATGATGAATTGGTGTTTTCCTTTGGTAAATTGCTCATTTTCTTCCTCGATGGAAGAGTAATTTCGTGACCTAGGTTAAAGAGGACCTTTGAACAGTTGGATTTTAGTTGGGAGTTTTGATTTCCTCTCGATTTTAAATTGTATTCTCCATGAATTTCTGTCAGACACTGGGATTAGGGTTTCTCTGCATCTTCTTCGATCCATTGTTGATTGAAGGCACGATGAATGCTTAAGGGATACAAACCCTAGACCCGAGTTGTATGTTGATTTTCAGTTTGATATAAAATCTTGTGGAGTTTATTCAGTAGATGTTCTGATTGCGTTTTAATCATACATATCATTCGAATGTTGTTGCCATGACTAGAGTAGCATTTGATAGTAACTGAGGAATGTCAAACTTCTCTAGAAATCCCTCTGTGCAAAGGGAACCCGAAGCCTAGGTACCTTTTTACTTGAAAGTTTCTGTTTCAGAACGTGAGTGTGGAGTTTTAAAACTTGTTTTCTTTTCTTCTTCTTTGTCACTATGGAAAGTCACGTTTCTTTTTTTTTTTGAAAATAAACAGATCTCATTCCCTTTGATAAAGAGGACATACAAAGTTGTCTTAAAGATAATCCAATTACAAACGTTAATAATGCCCCAATACACTTTCATGACTGGCTGGTCTAGTCCATATGGCCAATCTCTAAAGACCTAAGTCTAAGAGATAGCACATCTCTGTCTACAACAGAGGTAACAGTACCCATCCCACAAAACCTCCATACCCGACCAAGCGGGACATGGAGGAGGGGAGCCCCGTTATCTCCGCCTATGCGGAGTGGGGAGATACTCCATTCGGACCTAGTCCGAATGGGAAAACCTAGTAAGAGTTTATAAATTAGAAAATAAAGACAATGCATAAAATAAATTACATTGTGAAAACACTGTAAATCTGAAAATCAGTGCACAAAAAAAGCTGTTGAAGAGAAAACCGATGGTCCAGCGTGGAAGATCCAGAGACGCCGAACCGAGATCGACCGCGTGTTGCAGCGGCAGAGGGTCCCTTGGTGGCGCGTGAAGGCCACGCGCAGGCGCACTCCGAAATCTTCACCCCGCGCGTGCGGGGTACGCGCTGCTCCAATGGAGGCCGCATTTGGAGGTTTTGCAGATCGGCGGTAGGGCAAGCTCCTGGTGGGGCGTGTGTAGGCTGTTAGGTGCCGGATGAACTCAAATGGCGGTTCTCCCTTCGAAAGGCCTGAAAAAACACAAAAATAAACTAAAACCAACACTAAACAGAGATAGAGAGGAGGAAGGAAAGGGGGGGGGGGAGGGGGAAGGAGCCTAAGCTCCCACCCCCTCTGGCCGATTCTGATGTTGGGAGGGTTTAGAGGGAGAGTGTTGAGAGAGAATAGAGAGTTTTCGGTCTTCCCATGGAAAGTCACGTTTCTGAGTGTTTGTGAAACCCTTACAAAATATTATCTTAGTTTTAAGCTATTTTTAAAATCCGTTTGAGTTTCTGGCATGAGCATTCTCATCTGACTTACAACTTACCCAGTGATCGAAAGACCTTTACCCATCTCATATTTTACCTTCTTACCTCATATTAATCCAATAAACATTTGCATAGCATTGAATTTACCTTAATCCCTATGAAATCAACCTTGGGACTCTCATTATACACAAGCAAGACACCTTCTACACTTGGGAGGTAATTAAAAAGTGGAACCAAGTTTTTGGCGCCGTTGCTAGGGATTAAAGGCAAATTGAAAAGCTGTTGGAACACTGCAGAGAGGATGGAGAACTGAGTGTGAACCTCTTCACACTCTGGTGATCTCTAACCCTTACTTTCTATGTCTTTTGTTTTGCTTATTGTGAATAACATTTTCTGTAAGAGCTTACTAGCATCATTAATTTTTTTACTGCTATCACAATACACCAAAGCTTGGTGTTGGTCGTGTATTGTGGTTGAGCATTTGCATGACTGCTTGGAGTAGAGACTATTCATCTAGATTAGTCAGAACAGAACCTGTGACACACTCTAATTGCGAGTCACTTTCATTTGAGTCATCTTTTGAGAGTCTTAGTATCATGGCTGATGAAGAACAAGAAGAGAGGAGAGTGGGGAATCATAACAGGACTTTCAAGGATTATTTGCAACCTGCTAGGACTAGCTCACCTTCATGCATTATAGAACCTTTTAATGCAAATAATTTCATTTTTAAACCTGGCATGATACCTCTTATACCTCATTTCCATGGGGTGGAGGCTGAGAACCCATATTTGCACATCAAAGAATTTGAGGAAGTTTGTTCAACTTTTATGGATCGAACTTGTACAGAAGAAGTAATCAGGCTCAAGTTATTTCCCTTTTCATTAAAAGACAAAGCCAAGACCTGGCTAAATTTCTTGAGGCCTAGATCCATAGGAACATGGCAAGAGATGCAGACTGAGTTTTTAAAAAAATTCTTTCCTATGCATAGAACCAATGCACTAAAGAGGCAGATCATGAATTTTGCCCAAAAAGACACTGAAACCTTTTATTAGTGCTTGGAGAGGTTCAAAGACTTACTCAATGCTTGCCCTCATCATGGGTATGAAAACTGGAGGATAATAAGCTTTTTCTATGAGGGTTTACAGCCTAAGATGAGGCAATTCGTAGAGACAATGTGCAATGGAGAGTTCTTTAGTAAACAACTAGAAGAGGCCTTTGAGTACATATGTTGTTGAGAAATAAATGTAATCTTAATCGAACTCCAGGAGTACAGTAATCCGATAAGGTTAAGTAGTTAAATTATAACTCTTATCAAAACTTGTTTATATTATAAGATAAGAGTCTACAAGAGTCCTATACACATGTCGAGTCTAAGAATCAGTTGAAAAGATAAAGATGCAAGATTTATTGAAAAAACTGAAGTTAAGTTGAAATTGACATGATTCAGAAAGAGTAATCCAGTCCGAGATGTTCGTAGATAGTTAGCAATGTGTCTGACTGGGATTCTAGAAAAACCTATCAGCAGAATTCTACTCCAAACCAATGACTACATTGCCCATTTGTAGAGGAGTCGGCTGAGGTTTTAATTAACTTGAAGAGCACACATTCACTACTGTTAAGAGCTTGAAGACTTTGAAGAACTTCAAGAGATCGTGTGAGAGGAAATTCTTGAAAGAAGGATTTTCCAAAAGACTCAATCCAAGGGATTGAGTGAGAGCATACTCCAAGGGGGAGTTGTCATGTTGAAGTTCAACCACTAGAGGTTCCAGTAGGAAAGGCAAAATTTGAGGAGTGTCAAAGGTTCTGACTACCTACTATGGTAGAAGACAAGTGGGTCACTTATCTTGGGTAAACGTGTCGAGTTACAAATATTTTGTAAACGTTTTACTTGTAATACTCTCAATCATTAAAATTGGCTTTCTTGGATTTTGTTGTCCCATAAGGTTTTACATTTGAAGTGTAATTCAAATAGTTTCCCTTCGTAATCAAATTATTATGTTAATGTTATTAATACTTTATATTGGTTACTAATCCGTGCTAATAAGTTTGTGCTTAAAGTATTAACGTGCATAATTAGGGGTACTCGGGTGATTTCAATTGGCATCAGAACGTAGTTCACTCAAATCTGAGTGTGATCCATGCCCTTAGAAGATCATGGCAAAATTATCATCACCACCACAGTTTGATGGTGATAACTATGCCTACTGGAAGGTAAGAATGAGAGTGTTTCTAAAATCGCTTGATGAGAAAGTTTGGCTAACCGTGGAGTTAGGATGGACAAGGCCTACAATACCTATAGAAGAATGGACCAAAGAACAAGCAAACAGTTGCAATTCAAACAACAAAGGTCTAAATGCCATTTTTATGGCAGTTTCTCCAAATGAATTCAAAAGAATTTCCATGTGTGAGAAATCCAAGGATGCTTAGGATATTTTGGAAACCACACATGAAGGATCCAAAGTGGTGAAAAATTCCAAATTACAAATGTTGACCTCAAGATTTGAGGAAATAAAAATGCTAGAAGATGAGACTTTTAATGAATTCTATGCTAAACTAAACGATATTATCAATTCTAAGTACAATCTCGGTGAGAAGGTGGAAGAGGCAGAGTTGTAAGAAAAATTCTGAGATTTCTACCTGAAAGGTTTCGACCAAAGGTAACAGCCATAGAAGAAAGCAAGGACTTAGACACAATTCGAGTAGAAGAACTAGTAGGTTCTTTGAAAACTTATGAATCCACTCTTCCACAACAAAAGAAAGGTAAGTCCATCGCAGTCAAAACTGCTAAAGAAGAAAATCAGTCCGACAATGAAGATTTATGTAATGATGATTTAGCACTTGTGGCTAGAAAATTAAAAAAATTCATGTTTGATAAAAAGAGTGCTGAAAAGATGAGAAAAAAAAAAAAGAGATTTACTAAAAAGAATGATTCTGAGAAGTGGAATAAAGATAAAACTGATCTAAAAGATAAAATTCAATGTCATGAATGTTCTGATTTTGGTCACATAAGAATAGAGTGTCAAAATTTTAAAAGGAAGGCAAAAGCCTTAAATACTACTTGAGTGATGATTCTAACTCTGAAAGTTCATATACATCTTCTAATGATGAAATTGCTTTTTTTGCTTTCTCTGCTTCTATTAGTGATTATGCTGACACAAGCGAATAATATGTTGATAACAGCGTGGTTGTTTGTGATACTGATTCTGATGTTGCCACATAAATCGCTGATCATGAATTAAGTGTACATGAAGCATATGAGGATTTATGTGAGGAGTTCGTGAAAATCCAAAAGGTGAATAAGAAGATGTACAAAAATTTAACCACCATAGAAAATGAGAAGAACAATCTGGTGGAGGCACTGAAAGTAACTGAACAAGAAGTGACAAAACTGGGTGCACAGAAAGAAATACTGGGAAAAAAATTGGCAGCATGTCAGGAAGTCAAAGATAAAACTCCCACTCAGAAAGTCAGTGAAATACTGAAAGGTCAAAGAGATAGTTCCGATCGCATAGGTTTGGGATACCATACTTCCAAAGACTCATATCATAGAGCATCCACTGCCTTTACATCCAAAGGTATCACCTTTATAAAAGGAAGTAATGTAGAAAATATCTCAAAGAAACCTGTAAACAAAGGAAAGTCAATAATGAATTCTCCAGGTAAGTCCAAAGGTATGTATGTTTCTACTTGCCACTATTGTGGAATAATTGGACACATGAGAACGAATTGCTTTAAACTTAGAAAAGAGAAAGAAAAAGGAAATAGAAATAAGGTGCTTAGCAAGGATACGAACCTAGAAATTAAAGTAAACAAATTAAGTAATCAAATAAACATCCTTGGTAAGAAACTTGGTGAACTATCTAAATTATGTTTTCCTAAAAATGTGAATAAAATAAGTAATAAAACCAAGTGGGTGGTAAAAGAAAAAGCTACATGCCTAGTAGCACACACGACACTCAAAGCTATGGACACTAGCATGTGGTATATGGACAGCGCTTGCTCTAGACATATGTCAGGAGATAAAGGGATGTTTAAAAATATTGAATCTATTAATGGAGGTTCTGTAACTTTTGGAGATAGAAGTACAGCGACAGTGGAAAGAAAGGGAAGTGTGGATATTCCTGGTTTACCCACTCTTCATAATGTTCTTTTTGTTAAAGTCCTAATGTAACAGCCCGCTAGAAATTCATTGGTAAAATTTTTATTGACTTCAAGAATCTTATGAAAACCCCATAAGTTTTCACAAATCAATTAATCGCATAAGTTTTAACCTATCAACATAGTCAATGTTATCACTCGCTATGGTGCTAGAATTATGAGTTTAATTATTTGAGATAGTTGGAAGTATCAGAATACGTTATGGTTTACGCCATTAGACTCAATTGATTATTTAGGATTTTATGGCGCAATAACTCATTTTCATAATTTCGAATGAAATGCCTGCTCAAAATTGCGAACTTATTTTTAGGGGCACTTCGAGGTTGAATTTCGGTAAACAATTTTCACTATAAGTTAATATGAATATTTAGGATTTTTCAGTACTAAATTTATTATGCATTTTTTTGGAGTAAATAGTACCCTCGATAAGCACACCTAGTGTAGTGTTTTCAAAATCATAGTGTGGAATGTCCAAATTAGGTTAAAGAAGTTTTATTTGGACACTTGGCAAGATTTTAGCCACAAATAGTGAATAGTATTAGACATTTGGCACAAAGAGGAGCCATGAGTTGGATTATGAAGGAAACAAAGTGTGAGATCATGCCACCTAAGTGAAACCCTATCATTTTTCATCTGATTAACCAATTTTGTGTCAAACCAAAAAGGATTTCAACCCTAGTGAAACTCTAAATGGTTGGAATCCAATTGAAACCCCAAAAGCTTGGTTGAAACTAAAACCCTAAACGGTTTCCCAAACCCTAAAGTTGGCCTCCAAACCCTTTTTAATCTGATTTCTAGCATTGTGTTTAATCACTTGATTAAATCACTTCCATATGCTATTAATTTCTCAAATTCTTGTTATGACATTTTTATCCAACCTTTTAAACCTTGAAAATTTGTTTGGCCCAAGAAAAATTAGATTTGAACTTAATAGTATCTCAAACCCTAACCAAACCCCCTTTAAACCCCAAATTGAAGCCCACTTGATTGAGGCCCACGAATTTGGCCAACTTGTGCAAAGCTTCTTGAAGAAGTTTCTTTACAAACACGGCAGACCATCCACTACCATTGGATGCACCCAATAGTGCCTTGATGTGAAAGAGAAATCCACTCCATCAACCCCCCATATCTCTCAGCTGCTACAGGCAGTCCTTACCCCTCTCTATTCTCCACTTTATGTCACATAGCCACCTCCAATCAAGAGTCATTCAAGCCCATAAATTCCCCCTCTAGAAGTCTAGAGGTGTAAAAGGCACCCTTTCGTCCATTTCATCACTTCTTGACCCCGTTCTTAGAAAGAAACTCAAAAGAACTCTCTCGGGCAGATTTCTGGGTCTCTTGGAGTGGGGATTTTTGACCCTATTTAAGTATTTTAGTACAATGAGTCCTCATAAAAGTTATTCTTCTTTGAGTCTAGTTTATGTTGATATCTTATTCGTCTCATTCCATACTCATTTGATCGGTCAAAAGTATTTTTAAATTCGCGGGGTACTGTGAAGGGGTTAAATCCCTTGGGCTGAGTTAGAAACAAGGCCCAAGTTAGAGCCCAGATGCAAGGTCTGGGCTGAGTCAAACATATTAAGAAGTCTTGTGTCAGAACATGAGTACAAGGCCCGGGTCAGATCATGCCTACGTCAAGAGCCAAGTCAGAAGGTACGCGAGAGGCTTAAAGAAGAAGGAACACTGCATTCAATGTGGTTCACACTAAGTATAGTGAGATAAGAGGAACCTAGGATAGAAAACACATCGCATTCAATGCGGCCCAAGGCATAAGGCGTGCCATATTCAATGCAACCCAAGGCCCGAGCAACACACATCAACTCTGAGCATTTCATAGCTTGACGAACTGACGGCACAAAGGTAGCACGGCGAATAGACAGCACAAACATATTATCTCCTGCTATACAACACTCCACTACCGTAGAGACCAGGTCAGCAAGTATAAATTAACACCACCTGCAACAAGTAACGACACTCCCATTTTTATGCTATTACTCATCTTCATCTTCTTCATCGCTAACTTAAGCATCAAAGCTACAACTGACCACAAGGTCCCCCCCCCCCCATTTACTATGTAGGTTGCTACTCGAACACTGCCGGCGTAGAGTTGCCCAGGCCCGCGAAACACGACATCAATAGATTGTTTTGAAAAAAGAAAAGGAATATGGATCAGAAGAACAATGTCGGCGCTACTACCAACAGTACTGCTCTGCTATGTGATGAAGTGGGAGGTGATAGAGAGATCAGGCCAAGAGGGCCATGGAAGGGAGAGTTTGTGAAGAGTATTGTGTATGCAGGCCTTGATGCCATTGTCACTTCCTTCTCTCTCATTTCATCCATCTCTGCTATCCGTCATTCCTCCGGTACCATATTTTTTAGGTGATCGTGTTATATATTATTTAGATAGGATTATGATGTCCTAATTAAATATGTAGGAGAAGTTTAGAATTAATCCAAACTTTTAACTAAATAATTCAGATTTAGTCTTCTTCTATTTATCATAAATATATAAAAGATATAAAAAAAAAAAAACTTTTTAAGATCAGCTAGCATCGATCCCCGAAGTTATTGGCTTCCATTAATATTTGTGGATGCAGTTGATGTGTTGGTGCTTGGATTTGTAAATCTAGTGGCGGATGGCATATCAATGGGGTTTGGGGATTTTGTGTCGTGCAGCACCGAGAATTAGGATGTTGCCGCCAACGAAAGAGCGGGGACCAAGTGGGATGTCTCCAACCATGGCGGCACCGAGGAGCTTGAGTTGCTTAGACAATATCAAACTCTTGGGATGGACGTCAATGATGCCATGACGGTACTATATATATATATATATTTTTTATTTTTTATTTTTTTGAGAGAGATAAGACGGTACTATATATGCCTTTTTGCTCCATTTAGTGTGGATTATGCTCAATAAAGTACTTTTGATATATATATTTCTTGAAACAATATGAAAGACTACCAGCTTTTTTTTCCACATGATCATGAAAATAATGTTTGATCAGAAAAAATCGATTTAATTTTATAATTTTATGTTTTCTAGAAATTCAGTAAAATTCTCGTAAACTAAACAATTTTGGGATATATAATGTTGGCAAGCATTTCCTAGAACGAGTAATGCTACTCATCTTCCTCTCGTCATGCTATGATATGACATTAAATAATTGGAGAGTATTTATTATATTTCACTTGGAACTTATCATTTAATACTATATCATTTCATGATGTGAAAAAATGATGATGAATAGATTTTCTTATATATATACTCGGTAGAATAACTATAAGAATTCATTGGGATGTCAATCTTTGAGGGTCCATAAAAGCTAATATAAATTTATAATTACTTGGTCCAAGCTGGTTGTGAACATATTTGCAAAATACAAGGAGATATTGGTGGACGAGAAGATGATGGCGCAGAAAGGAATGCTACCACCGGACCAAGCAGACAAGCCTTGGAAGCATGGTCTCGTTACCTTTTTGGCCTTCCTTTTATTTGGGAGTGTTCCTCTTCTCTCTTATCGTCCTTATCCCTTTCACCCACAGCGACACCCTCAAGTTTGTGGGTGCATGTGTCCTTACTTCGTTCGCACTCGCGCTGCTCGGCCTAGCAAAGGCCAAGATTGCAGGCCAGAATTATGCATTTTCTATGGTTGTTACTCTCTTCAATGGCGCCATTGCTGCAGCTGCTGCATTCACCCTGGGCTCCCTGCTCACCAATGTGGCCGGCCTGGAGTAAACGGCATGAGTAGGAAAAATATCGTGGGGGTGCCAATTTTAATTTGTACGTGACTATGTGCAACCAAAAACTCCAGCATGCATGTACACCAAAGACTATAAAGTCTTGAGAGAGTGACGTGCATTTTGGTCAGGGAACAAAGTCCATGTTTGTTTGTGCTGACATGCTAAGAGCATTCCCATTAGATTTTCTATAAAAAAAAATTATAATTTAGTTAAAAAGTACATTCTCTAAAATTTTTTTCTAAATTTTATTCATCTTTTAACAACCTTCTACATCTCATGATTTCCTATTCGTTTCCTATTCTATTAAAATAATATTTCTCTATTATTTCTTTATTACTTTTTTCTTTGACTTCTATTTATAAATTTAACTACTCAATATTTTTTTCTTATGTTTTGAAATATTACTCTATTGAATATTTTAAATAAAAATTTAAATTATTTTTAATATTTTTAAAATTATTTTTTTTTTATATTTTCATAGTTATTTAAATTATTTTTAAAACTATTATTTAAAACTATAACAAATATGAGTATGAGAGAAAGTGTAGATGATTGGAATAATAATTAATTTAATTGAAATGAATAAAATATTGATAAAAGTGATTTAGGGGATGAATAGTGATTCCCCAAATATGAAAAATCACTATTCATTCCCTAAAGCTTTTTCCTAAAATAAGGATTTAGATGGAGGGAGGTTTTGAGAGCATTCCCTAAATTTTTTCTCAAATTATAAGGAAAAAGAGGTTATGGGAAATCTAATGGAAATGCTCTAATATATCTTGAGAAAATAATATCTGTAATCCTCAATTTTTCATTCATTTGATATGATGGCATGCCAAGAGATAGGATGAATAATATCTATCAAAATATTAAAAATAGAGAAATGTTTGGTGCAGGTTTCACAAAAATAAAATACAAAAATAAAACACATGGTATTAAGTGGTTGAGCTGAATTATTACATATTTTATACATCTATAACCAATATATTTAAATTATTTCATGACATTATTATTAGTTTTAGATGTATAAATGGTTAAGAGAGATAAATCTAAGTTGTGACTTAAATTGGTTGATAGCATGATTTATGTTTAGTTTTATAACTTGTGATTTAATTGAGTAATATTTCTTCACATGCACAACACATCTTTAATATTTTATTCTTCATTTTTATTTTTCTGATTTTACTCTTTCATATAGGCTAATACTAGTAAGGGTTGCCCAGTTGATCAATTTTTTTATGTTTCAAAATTTTAATTATAAACAAATAGAAATTTATCTATATTTTTTTTTCCTATTTACAATACATATTATACGCATGATCTGCATAATATTTATAACTATAATACAACGATTTATAAGAACCAAGTCACAACTATGTACATATATTTTTAAAGTACAGATTACAAGAGTGATAAGTTTGAAAGGAGATATTTAAACCATTCAACTTACTATCTCGGGAACAGCACTAGCAGAGAGTATATTCAACTTGTTTTGGCACATTTGGCCGTATTCATTTATCAATGCGCCCAACAGGATCATTCATTCTTTAGTTAAAATTTGAGCAAATAGTATTAGTATAATCACTATACTAATACTATTATATAGCTATAGTAAATTAAAATTACTATAGCAAATACTAATATATAATTATGCTAATCACTATAACTAATACTAATGTTTATACTAATACTAATACTAATATTAAATCACTATAACTTATAGTAATATAGTTATACTAAATCACTATAACTAATACTAACTTAGTTATACTAATCACTATAACTATATATAGTATTAATAATAACTAATACTAATATAGTATAACTAATACCAATACTAGCACTAATATAACTAATAGTATAACTAATATAACAACTAATATAACTATTAGTATAACTAATACTAATATAGTTATACTAATCACTATAATTATAATATCACTATATAATTGATAATACTATATTATCACTAAAATATAGTAATAATACTATACCACTAATAGTATTACTATATACTAATACTATTAGTGTATTAATAATATTTATATATATTAATTTTTATATATCAAGTATACGATATTAGAGATTTAATATATATATATTAAATCACTAACATACTAATAGTATGATACTATAGTATTAGTAATTATACTATAAGATATAGTAATAGACTAATAGTATATTATAGTAATAGTATATTATATCAATTTTGCTACAGGTACCCGATGTTGGGTACCTGTTGCGGAACCGTGTGATGTGGCATTAGCCACGTCATTTTTATATTATTATTTTAATACATATATTTAAAAAAACAACAAAAACAAAAGCTCCTGGATTTTAGAAGCCCTCCAGTGCCAAACTCATCCCTACATCTTAGAAATTTTCTTCATCCTCTTCATTCTTGTGCCATCTGAGCAACGTGCATCAATCCTCTCATCTTCGTGCTGTCAAACCCGCACCACTGTGCATCCTCTTCATTTCCTCGGTTTCAGCCGTCAAAACTCGAAAGGGCGCATACCCAGGCAGCCGCAACTCCAAATGGAATACACCTCTCTCCACCAATCTCCTCTCCAACAACAACATCAAGATGTGAAACACAAGCTTGCAGGCAACAACCCCACTCAAATTCTTTGAGAGATTTTGAAGCAAACGTGGCTATTGTCCTCATCGTCCTCCTCTGGGCACTTATATGTTCTCTGGCTCTTTGATTTTGAGAATTTTTCTTATCAAAATATAGTAATTACCTGAACAATTTTAACATTGGCAAGCGCCTTAACCTAGCTGGGAATATTCTCAGTTTTGGTCTCTGGTGGGTGTCCCAATGTCCCTCTTTGGTTCCACCCCCACGTAAACAACTAACAAGCACCCAATCACCCGACATCCAAACAAAAATTAATAAAAACAACAGTCCCAGAAGTAAAAATAAGAAAATGTGAATAAGCAATAGAGTAAGAGGAAGGGACCTTCTGTGGTGGAAAATGGCGAGAGAGGAAGGGACCTTGCCGTCATGGCAAATGATGAATGAGAGTGCTGAGAAGAAGAATAACATGAGAAGAAGAAGTAGATGAGAAGTAGATGCAAAAAAAAATTTTAAAAATGAAGATGAGAAGAAGAAGATGAAAGGTACCTCTTCGTGATTCTCTGTGGCCCTGTGGGTACAAGAAGAACAAAAAGAAGAAGATGAAGATGAAGAAAATCTCTGTGGTTTTCAGCCGATGGTTCTCTGTGGCCCTGTGGGTACAAGAAGAAGAAAAAAGAAGAAGAAAGAAGATGAAAATCAATCGTTTGGGTTTCAACCGAATTCAACAAAACGCTTCGTTTTATTTTTACATGTGGAGGCCCGTGTACGGGCGTGTACCCCTCCCAAGTACAAATAGCATTTTTGATATTATATATAAAATAGGCCATAATGGTGTGGATTAGTAATAGTATAATTAGTATTAGTAAATATATATTAAAATATATCATAGATTCATAGTATACTATATAAATATCATAGTATAATATACTCTATATAGTTTTAATACTCTTAAATATATATTTTTTTGAATCTTCATTTCGTATACAGCTCCATTTTTTTAATATTCATATATATATATATATATATATGTCATATGTCATATATAATTATATATACATTTTTTTTAAGATTTTATTTTGTAATAAAAATTTTATGTGCAGTTGATATATTAATTTAGAAAAATATTTATCAAAGTACAGTGTAATAGCTAGGTTGGAAATTATTTTTAAGATTTATGTATTTTTCTCATCCAAAAAAAACAAAAAAACCAAATTATCACATGAAAAACCGAGTCCCTAACACAAGCCCCCATTTTTTTTCTTCAAAACTCTCTCTCGCCTAAGAGCATTAGCGTTGGTTTGGCCATCCTACTCTTCAAATTTTGACTAATATGTAACTTTTTCACTTTTAACTAATCATTCAAAAGTTGAAGTTTACATTAGATTAGTCATCACACTCTCTATAATAATAAAAATATTATTATTTTTTATTATTTATATTTTTTAATTAATTTTTATTTTATTTTCATAATCTTCAATAACCTCCAACAATCATATTCATTTTCATTTTTACAATTCAACAATTTATAATATAATAATCTCATATGTATATAGATGGTAAAATCTCATATGAATAAAAATATCATATCTATAATATAATAATATTAAAAAATATTTTTAGACCTGCTATAGTTCTTTTCATATTTGAAAAGAAGAATGAATTTACTATAACTTATATCTTGAATGGAAACAATTTAGCTAATTCAATGTGGAGTAAATATGGATGATATTTGCTAAATTTGAAGATGAAAAGGCATTTGGCTAATCCAATGCCAATGCTCCTTCCAGATTCTTCCTCCCGTTCTCTCTCTTTTTTCGTTCTATCTCCTCTGTGTCGTAGCCTCATTATTAGACTACAAATTGTTACTTCTTCTCTCGACCAGATCAACTCCAAGAAGACCTCGCCGTGTTGCCTCTTCTCACTTCATCTCTATCATCTATCTCTGTCTCTCTCTCTGCCTATAACAGAAGTGTTTTCTTTCATCTCCATTTTTTTTTTTACTTTTTCGTTGGTCTGTATTTTTTTAAAATGGTTTTATTTCTTTGTTTCTCCCATTGTGTTTGTGTTTTCTACATACAGATCGGAGTGGATATAAAAAATTTTTTAAGTTGGTCTATCTCTGAAATTTTTTCTCTTTAGATTTGAACATATTTTCATATATTTGAAGACATTGTGTTGAGATTTGAGTGGTGGAATTTTTTTTATTACCCTACAGATCTACAAATCTTCAGATCGGAGTTGATGTTCATTTTTTTCTCATATACTTTTTTATCTTAAATCTTTTTCCTCCTACAGATCCGACTCAATGTAATTTTTTTTCGCTTTCGTTTTCTCTGTTCTTTCACTATTTTTTGTTATTTTTTTTTTCTTCCATCGTGCATCAGATTTAGCTCAAGCGTGAGCAAGTAGCTCACTCGTTTATTTTTTTTGTGTTTGAGTTCGAGTCGAGCTTAATCTTAATATATGTTAGGTGAGCCGAGTTCGATTAGAAATTTCTAATCCTTTTTGATCTCGAGTCGAGTTCGAGCAGACAAAAATGTTAATTGAGTTCGCAATCCCTAGTTCGAATTTGACTCAACTCAGTTCGTTTGTAGCCTTACCTAGGCGGGTATACAGAAGATGAACAGGCCTGCATGTACTTATCCGTTATCTTCCCCATATCTAATGGGATGTGAACCGATCTCTAACATTAATGATGTTAATCATTAACTCTGTCCTATTGATTGGAGCGACTTCCTGGTGTGAACTTTAATGTCGCCCGAGATTGGTTTGTTTTATGCATGTGTGCAATAAGTAAACGTCATTCCATACTCCCGTGGCCGATGTATCCCTTCGGACTTCATGCCTCTGTTTCAGACACCTAGTTGTTCCATCGCACTGTTTTATTCATTTCCTCCTCCTCCTTTCTCCCCTCCTTGCCATTTCTATCTCGACCTCCCTCTTTGCTTTCTTGAAATTCAAAAAAATTCTAAGCTTTCTCTGCCTCCTTTCACCATGACTAAACAAGGTGATAATGAAGCCCATTTCAGCTACTTTGCTGGGAAACGGTGGATGTCGGTCATGACTAGTAACGACCTTCATTCCTTCTACAGACAGTACCCCATCCCTCCTTAAACTGTTTTGGACGCCACTAGTTCTCGCATTCTGATGGTCAATGCGGATGGTCTAGCGACAAGGGTGGCTCTCTATCCCCACATGTTTTCTAATGGATTACGCTTGCCATTCGTTCGTCCAGTGCGTGACATTTTGGACTTTCTGCAACTAGCTCCTGCATAACTTAACTCCAATGCTTGGAGTTTCATAATGGCTAGTTGTGCTGCCTTTCAAATTGCTCTGGGAGATTCAGAAGATTATCTCGACTTGACTGCTCGGGAGTTTTTGTCGATGTACCGTATCAATCGGCTTAATGGGAACATTTGCAATTTCCAATCCCAGTCCTTTGGGAAAAAGTTCAATACGCTGGAGAAGCTTTATTCTTCGATAAAAGAATGGCACCGATGATTCTTTTTTGTATCTGGCATTGGTTGGGAGTATGAGGAGTTTCCCATCCGATCCATTTGGGGTAAGGTTCTGACCTCTAAGTCCCTCTCCATCAAGTTATCGGAGAGAAAAGAATTCAGGGTTGCTTCTATAATGTCCTAGGTAGCGGCTCATCCAACTCTCTCTGAGTCTGATTCGTTGTTGAGCGACGAAAACATTCGGCGTTACATTGTGCTTCCCCATCGCTCGCACGTGCTAGGTCGGGAGTTTTTAATGGTTCCCCCCTCTCCTCCAAGGGAAAAGCGTCGTACAGCCTCTCCACCCAAAGGTAATTGCATGAAGAGGTCTCGAATGAAGGAAGGTGTTTTTGTGCCCACCCAATTTGTGCCTACCCAGGGGGTCCCTGCAAACACATCACATTCTCCCCCACCGAGCATTCCTCACAAAGAGAAGGGCAGTTCTCATCGAGCTACTCTAGGGAGCAGCTCCCACCGAGCTATCCCAATGACTAGTTCCCACCGAGCAGCTCCTATCGAGTAGCTCCAACGAGCAGTTCCCACCGAGTAGCTCCAGCAAGCAGCTCCCACTAAGCAGCTCCAACGAGCAGTTCCCACCTAGCAGCACCAGCAAGCAGTTCCCTCCCTTCTAGCCGAATCTCAGTAGATAACCCACCGATAGGTAACTTCTTGAGATTTTAAGACCCTTTTTCTTCTTGCTGTGCTCATTTAAATGAAGGATAATAAAAATTTGTCTCTTTTTCTGCTCTTTTTTTAGGCTCTGCTAAGAGAGATGAGGCTGATATTGCTATTGCCTTTCTTTTTTCCTCAACGTTTGATCGCCCAACTTTTCGAGGTTCTAGTCCAATGACGGGAGCTTTTCCCTCATTTGAGAAGGTCCTTAATCAGGAGGGGGTTTCACCATTCGAGCAGCCAGTTTACGGGCCAACTCCCTTTGAGGAAAGGCTCACCGAGGTTGAAGCTTCATTTGGTGAATGTTTAGCTACCACCCTGGTTCCACCCCCGGAGCTCTCGGGTCTGACTGCCCCAGGTTTTTCCATAGCTCTCACTTCGGAAGGTCTGGTGAGCACTACCATTCCACCCTTGACAACGGCTATGGAGGCTACCCCTATTGGCGACAATGAGCTAATTCCTCCCGACGAGATTATTGAACCAACGCTGTCTGAAGTCCCGGCCTCTGCACCAATGTTGGAACCGATTGTTCCCCCCACTCCCGAATTGGAAATCCCATCTATTTACGTGATGAATTCTTTCCCAATTTCTGAGTTGATTCCCCCAATGATTCCAGAAGTAATTTCCACATTTTCAATCAGTCAGGTATTTGTTTCTTGTAACTTTGGCTCGACCTTTCTTTCTCTCCTTTCTTCCTCTTCTTTTTATATATGTGTCTCAAGCCATTTATTCGTTCCAAGGGTCCACGATCCCTCAAGCAAAGGATGTTCCTTCGTGCTACTAGACCGTTGTCCTAGTAGAGGATAGTTCTTCGTCTGCTTCCTCTTCATCTGGGAATAGTCCCCCCCGTTCCAGGGCTTCTCAGGGTGAGAGGTCGGTTCGGGATGAAGAGTAGTCCCTCCGTTCTGGAGTTTCTCTGGGCGAGTGCTCAGCTCAGACTGAAGAATAGTCAGGCTCTGAGTCTGTGCTCCCTCAGGTTTTCCAAGTAGAAGTTCCCATTCAATGTGTGGAGGAGTCTGATCAGCCATCCGTGCTTGCCGAGGTCATCCTACGGTTGGTGTGTGTTGAACCTCCTTTCCTTTTTGCGAAAGCAAAGGAGCAGGCAATCGGACCTAGTTTTAAGAAGGCGTAGGCGGAATCATTCGAAGTGCAGGCTCAGAAGTTCAGGCCCTGTTTGCTAATTTAAGCATTTTGTTTCTGCCAACAGGTTTCTAGCCTTTGTCCTATGCTTGTAAACTTCATATTTTCCTGATCTTTTATGCCACTGATCAACTTGCTGAGACGATTTCTAGAGAGTGGGAGACTCTCGAAGAGAATTTTAGGGCCCAGAAGGCATTGAACACCCTCGTGCACTTGCAGGGGACGAAAATGAGTGACAATCTCTATGACTTAATCGTGGAGAATGGTTCCTTGAGGAAGGACAACGAGTTCTGCCACCAAAAAATCCATGCTTAATGGAAGGAGATTGAAGAGATGGAGAGGAAGATGAAGTCAATGGAGCATAAGGTCCAAACAATGGCCATGGTAGTCGAGCTTAAAGGCAAGGAGATTTAGCTGAGAGACCTAGAAATCGAGGAGAACAAAATGGAGATGGTTTCAAAGGCTCAAGAGTTGGAATCTACCAAGAAGGAGATCAAGGATCTTCAAGTCCACTCTAAGCTTCTTCTTACTGAAAGGGAAAAAACCCAAGCCGAAGTTTAGAGGCTGGAGTGGAGCCTATCCAGGGAGAGTTGAAGCGATGCGAGGAAGCCATCGAGACATTAGGGAAGGAGAACAGGCACGCCATCGAAATTCGTCGCCGAATGTTCCATAAATACATGGGCATTGCCGTGTCAGGGGATTCGACTCAAAGTTTCCAGTCTAGAGTCTTCTCTGGACACAGCTCGGCATCACGTGGACCTTATTGAATCTCAGCTCAGGCAAGCTCTTGCTCTGTGCAATAACACTTGGATTAACGAGTATAAGGAAGGTCTCGAACGTCTCTTGGAGGTGTTGATCAAGAATCTCGAGATCGATCTTCGTACTATTAATCTTCGAGGACTCCTTCCCAATAAGTCAGCTTATTATGAAATGTTGACCATGGGTGTAACAAACATGCCTCTAGCCTTTCGTGATGCTCCTCCTTAACCTTCAGCCTTTTTATTTTTTTATTTTTTCAGACCTGCACGGGTCTTTGATGTAATTTTGAAAATCTTGTATAAATGGATGCACCTTCAATTCGATTTAAGCCTTCTATTTTATCTTCTTTTATTGCCCACTGCTAACACGGTATCTTTAATTGATGAGAACCAAGCTAGTCTCTTCCTTGTTGAAGGAAATCGAAGTTGGGTTCTTTTGCTAAATGCTTACCGTGCAAGACTCTTTTAGATGGGAGGGTACTGAGCAGCAACTCTTTGCTGGGTGGTTACCGAGTGGCACCTCTTCGCTGGGAATGTACCAAGCAAGACTCTTTTAAAATCTTATGTTTGTCTGAACGTATACTAATTACTTATGTACTTTTTGCACACGTGAGTGCTCTGATCTACTGTAGATTTTCTGTTGATCCCGAGGTCACTTTTATTGATGTATTTTCAATTTCTATTTTGAATGCTACTTATTCACCGGTGGAAAAAAATTTGTTATCAATTCCCCATTAATCCCGCATTTAACTCAGTTAATAACTTCTCCATTAAGTCTGTGTAGCGTGTCGGTTGCAATTTCCGTCTTTTCCAAATTCCCAGGGACTACGGTTTCCCATGGGGTACACGTGGCCACTCTGGGAGGTCTCAAGAGTTATGGCTCCTTGGGACGCCAAACACCATTCTTGCTTATAAAAGGGTGCTTCTCCCTTTTCTGAGGAATTCATCCGATTCTGCTCCTTATTCATTCTCCCGTAGATTTGGTGACTTCCCATGGCTTTTTTCCTTTCTGTTTTATATCATGAAGGGCGTTGCCTTCTGTTATGGTGTTCAGGCTATCGTTGGTTATAGTGGTTTGAACATTGAATGAGCAAGTCATCCATATATCTTATCCTTGCCCTTTTGCTTATAGTGCCCTGCTTGTTCTTGCCCCTTTGCTTTTGGGGTCGACTTCTAAAGTTGTTGCACAGGAACTTGATGCCTGCTAGTTCTGAGCGGAGCTTGAACAGGAAGGTGGCATGATGGTGGAGACTGAGGAAGGCAAGAACAAATGGTTTAAGGTAGAAATCAACACTCTGGAGTTAATTTCGTTTGTTGCTTCAATATCTATATGTTCTCCATGTCGTCCACCCCTGTTGACCCTGAACCCAATTCGTCCTCCTAGGAATTTGGGTGGGGTTACAAGGGATGCCCCCTGGTTTTCCTGAGGAGGAAGATATCGCAATGATGAGCATCTTGCTCGATATTGCGTGGGGGAGATACCTTCCTAAGGAGGAAGATACCGTTATGCTGAGCGTCCTGCTCGGTATTGCATGGGGGATATACCTTCCTAAGTAGGAAGATACGATTATGCTGAGCGCCCTGCTCGGTATTGCATGGGGATACAACACTGCTGAGCATCCTGCTTCTACTCAGACAAACCAAAGATCTACTGGACACCTTTCTTTCTGAGGGAGATACCACACTACTGAGCATCATGTTTCTATCTAGACAAAAGTTTTCTTTTTGTTCCTTGTAATCTTTGATGATGTAATTTGCTTTTTGTTCCTTGCAATCTTTGATGATGTAATTTTCTTTTCCTTTTCGGACAATAAAATGACTTTATGATATGTTTTTGTATTCCATTTGTTAGATTTTCGTGCTCTCTTTGTTGTATTCCATCTTTTGATCTTTCCTTTTGCTTCCTTCGTGGCCAATCATGGGACTGGGCCTGTTCCCCGTGAAGGCTGGCAAGTCCAATTTAGGGACTGACTTGTATTCCGACAGCCTCTTATGGGTTGGCAAAGCCCAAGGGCCCTGGTCCCTAGCCAATGCATCGTAGGCAGCAACCTTGCACGAAACTCGACAAGTCATGGGATTTGCATTCCGAATAGCCATTATCAGGGCAGAGCTCATGACTCTGGTCCTTAGCTAATACTTCGTGGCTAATATAGAAACTAGGCTTGTACCCTACGAAAGCCTGCAAGTCTTAATCTAGGGACTGACTAATATTTCGAGTAACTCTTGTGGGTTGGCAGAGCCCAAGAGCCCTGTTCCCAAGCCAATGCATCACAGGCAGCAACCTTGCACGAAGCTCAACAAACCATGAGCTCGATTAATACTTCGTGGCCAATCTAGAGATTGGGTGTGTACCCTGTGAAGGCCGATAAGTCCAGTCTAGGGATTGGCTTGTATTCTGACTGGCTCTTGTGGGTTGGCAGAACCCAAGGGCCCTGGTCCTTAGCCAATGCATCATAGGTAGCAACCTTGCACAAAACTCTACAAGTCATGGGACTTGCATTCCGAATAGCCATTATCAGGCAAAACTTATGGCTCTGGTCCTTAGCCAATACTTCGTGGCCAATCTAGAGATTGGACTTGTTTGATTTGAGCTATTTGTAGGAGACAGTATAACGCAACATTCGAAATTAGTTCAAAGAAAATTTGATTAATAAATTACAATCTCACACTATAGTGCTCGGTATTGAGCCACTTTTTGGCTTTTTATACAAAATACTTCCTTAAGTGCTTGGCATTCCACGGGTGGGGCAATTCATGACCTTCTTGGTTCTTAAGTTGGTAAGAGCTCGGTCTCTCAGTTGTTGTTACCAAATACGGCCCTTCCCATCTGGGGCCTAACTCGCCCTCTTCTTGAGTAGTAACTCCTGTTTATTTTAAAACCATGTCTCCCACCTTAAAGGTGTGGGGTCGAACTCGTTTGTTAAAATACTGTTCAACTTTTCGTTTGTTGGCTACTGCTCGGCTTACTGCTTCCTCCTGCCTTTCTTCTATGACGTCCAGGTTTTCTCTCAATCCTTTGTTGTTGCTCTCTTGGTCAAAATATTGTACGCAGTATGTGGGTACCGCCATTTCAGCTGGTATTTGGCTTCATTTCCATAGACGAGGGCGAAAGGAGTTTCCCTGGTAGGGGTTCTTTCTGACATTCGGTACGCTCATAACTGGGAAGTTTTTCAACCCATTCCCATTTTTGGCTTCCCAACTTTTTCTTCAAAATGTTAAGTAGTATTTTGTTGGTTGCTTCTACTTGCCTGTTGGCCTGCGGATGTCCCGGGGAGGAGTACTTAGTTTTGATTTTGAGTTCTGAGCACCACTCTCGATAATGGGAGCAATCGAATTGTCTCCCATTGTCAAATATGAAGCTTTGGGGAATTCCGAAGCGGCAGATTATAGATTTACAAAGGAAATTTGTAACCGCCCATGTTGTGATCGTTGCTAGGGCCTCTGCTTGCACCCATTTCGTGAAGTAATCAACTGCTACTATGACGAACTTTACTCCTCCTTTGGCTGTTGGGAAGGGGCCAATGAGGTCCAATCCCTACTACGTGAAGGGCCCCGAGGAAGTAATAGAGGTGAGCTTTTCGGCCCAGCATCCCCCCTGGGGGGGGGGCGGCTATGAGGAATAGGAGTGTATTCCTGGCATTTGAGGCATTTTCTTGCAAAATCTTCCGCATCTCTGAGAGAGTTAGGCCAATAGTACCCTACCCGCATAGTTCGTGCCGCTAGTGCCCTTCCGCCAGAGTGATTCCCACAAACTCCTTTGTGTATCTCTGTCAGTACGTACTGGGCTTGCTCGGAAGAGATACATCTTAATAGAGGTTCGACAAAGCCTCTTTTATATAAGACCCCTTCTATCAACGTGAAGTGAGCAGGCATGTTCCTAATCCTTTGTGCTTCTTCTCGGTCATTTGGAAGAACTTCCTCCTGAAGGAATTTTAGGATGTCGATGGCCCATTCTGGGGGTTGTACTACCTGAATTATGGACATTCGAATCCCAACAGTTGCTATGTCATTAGTCCGAATTATGGTATGATTCGGAATGGGCGTTTCTTCCTGTCCTGAGGCAGATTTTGCTAGATGATCTGCTTCCTGGTTTTCTCCCCTTGGTATCTGCTGGATGGAAGAATACTAGAAGAGGTCTCGCTCTTCTCCTACCCGTTGGAGATATTTCTTCAAATTTTCTCCCTTAGCAAGGAATTGTCCGATTACATGCTCAACTACTATCTGGGAGTCAACTTTTACTTTGACTTCGGTGGCCCCTAACAATCTAGCAATTGTCAGACCTGATAAGAGTGCTTCATATTCGGCCTCATTATTGGTGACTTTGAACCCGAGCTTGAGTGCATCGTCAAGTTTTTCTCCTGAGTCTGTAATTATGTGGACACCTATACCTCCTCCGGCTCGGTAGGATGAGCCATCGACGTAGACCTACCAAGGCTTGCCCTGGGGCATAATGATTATCTCTTCCGAAAAGTCTAAAAATTCAGCTACAAAATCGATCAGCACCTAGCCCTTAATTGTTGTACATGGGAGATACTCAATTTTGAACTCACTTAATTCGACCTTCCAGTTAGTCATTCGACCAGATGTATTAGGTTTTTGTAATATTTTTCTCAACGGGAGATCAGTAAGCACTTTTATTGGGTGAGCTTGAAAATATGACCTCAATTGTCTAACGGCGACTACTAATGCGAACGCTAACATTTCTGTTCGGGGATATCTGGCTTCTGCACCTCGAAAGGCCCTCCTTATGTAGTAAACGAGCCATTGAATTCCTTTTTCTTTTCAAGTTAATATGGCCGACACTGCATTGGGTGATATGACCAGGCAGGCAGTTAAATCTTCTCCTGGTGTGGTTTGACTAAGCAAAGGTGGATGGGCCAGGTATTTCTTTAAATCACTGAAGGCTTGTTCGCACTCTTTGTCCCATTCTTGAGCTTTTCTTAGGACTTTGAAGAAAGGGAGGCATTGGTCAGTTGACTCTGCAATGAATCAGCTTAGGGCAGACATCTTTCCTGAGAGTTTTTTAACCTCATTGATCGTTCGAGGTGGCGGCATATCCACAATTGCTATGACTTTTTTGGGATTAGCCTCGATTCCATGTTCGAAGACCATGAATCCTAAGAACTTTCCTTACTCAACTCTAAAAGCACGCTTCTGCAGATTAAGCTTCATTCTGTATTTTCTTAGTACTGCAAAGCTTCCCGAAGATCGCCAAGATGCTATTCTGGTTTCTTACTTTTAACCAAAAGATCATCTACATAAACTTCCATGATTCGCTTGATTTGATCTTTGAACATGCAGTTGACCAGTCGCTGGTACATTACTCCCGCATTTTTAAGGCCGAATGGCATTGTCTTGTAGCAGTAAAGGCCTCGGTCCGTGACAAATGCAATTTTCTCCTCATCATCAGAGCTCATCCTGATCTAATTATAACCAGAGTACACGTCCATAAAGCTAAGTAGGGTGTGCCCAGCCATGGAATCCACTATCAAGTCTATCTTCGGGAGAGGAAAGCTGTCTTTAGGACAGGCTTTATTCAAGTCGGTGAAGTTTACATACATTCTTCACTTTCCACTTGTTTTTTTTACCAGCATGACATTGGAAAGCTATTCGGAATAATCTACTTCTCGGATGAACCCCACGACCAAAAGGCGATCACTTCCTCGGCGATGGCTGCATATTTCTTGGCACTGAAACTGCGACACTTTTGATTGATCTTTTTTGCCTCAGGATTTACACCGAGGCAATGTTCTATTACTGACTCATCAATGCCAGACATTTCTTCAAGACTCCAAGCGAACACGTCTCGATGTTCGATGAGAAGTTGCCTCATGGACTAGCTCAGCTCGGTAGGCATCTTAGTTCCCATTCGCATAGTATGTTCAGGTTTCTTGGGATCTACTAGTACCAAGACTAATGGTTTGTTGGGATCTCCCTACTGTAGAGCCTCTTCGTCTCTCACTTCTCTTTCTAATTCTGTCAATGTCAGAGGTGGGGGTAAGACTGTTTTACCATGGTCTTCTTCAAGGGCTTGAACACCTGTCGCTTTAGACTTCATTTCTCGAGTATAACAATCTCTTGCAGTTTGCTATTCGCCATGTATTTCAGCCACTCATGATGAGGTTGGGAACTTCACTTTTAGATGATACGTGGAGGTTACAGCTTTAATCTGGTTCAAGGATGGGCGTCCAAGAATTGCATTATAGGAGGATGAAGCCTAAACCACCGGGAAGTCTACCATGAGAAACGTCGTTTTAAGGGCAGCTCTGGCTAATACGGATAGGGTGATTGCTCCAATAGGCTGGATCGTATCCCCGGTGAAACCTTTGAGGGGAGTAGGTGCCGATCGTAACCGAACAGGAGCAATCCCCATTTTATTGAATGTTTCCCAGAAGAGGATGTTGGCAGAGCTGTTGTTGTCAATCCATATTCTTCTTGTCCGATAGTTAGCAATTTGTGTTGTTACTATTAAAGCATCGTCATGGGGGCGTGACAAGCCTTCTCCATCTTTTTTGCTAAAATTTATAAGGTGTTCTCTGGCTTGATCCCTGTTGTTAAGGGACGACTAGTAGGCAGAGAATATCTCTTCATACCTAGCCTTCCTTGCATGGGCCCTTCGTGCCGAGGAGGTTGTTCCTCCTCCAGCATATCCTCCAGCTATGGTGCTAATTTCGCCTATCAGGGGTTCGTCTCTATCCAAGTTCCTTCGATGGGGACTTCCTCTATGTGGATTCATGATTCTTCTTTTGTCGGGGCTTCTATTTCTCCAGATAGGACTCTGACTTCTTCAAGTACCATTCCTCCAAGTTGAGTCTTGATCCCTACAAGTTGGATTGTGATTCCTACGAGTAGGACTCTGGTTTCTCCAAACAGGGCTTTGGTTTCGGTCTCTCCAAGATTAGGGACAGTCGTCACATCATGGTCCGTTCCTCTCATCTTTGTGACGGTCAACTCAGGCCTCCAGGTCTTCCATCTTTTTCCTCCTTGTGTAGCAATCTTTTGTATTATGTTCGCTACTTCTATGATAGACACAATATCTGGGACGTCACGAATCCCGTCTTTGCTCCACTTGAGAATTTGGATTCCTCTCAATTTCCATGGTTAGGTTAGAATGGATGCATGGTACAGATCTTCCTCCTTGTCAGACTTGCTCCCCTTTGCCTTTTGTTTCATAAGTTGCCTTTTTGTTGCCATCCCGGTCTGACCCTTTATTTCGGTTTGCTGTCTTCTTGTCTGCTCTTTCTAAGTCGGTTTTCCTGGGAGTAGTTAGCGCTCGGAGAATGTCTTCTGCATTTATGAAACCATATGCGCAGTCCATAAACTCTCTTAGTGAGGTCAGGGTCTTTGTAGCAATTTCTGTCATGAAGGGGTTGCGAGGCTACACCCCTTCTAATAGTGCAGCCAAGGTGATCTTTTCGTTTTGGTCGTCCGTCATCATACGCTCTTTATTAAACCGAGAAAGGTATGACTTAAGGTTCTCATCGTCCCTTTATTTGATAGTCAGGAGATAGGCCGCCGGTCTTCTCCTTGTTTGGCTAGCCATGAACTGTGTCAAGAAGAGGCGTGCTAGCTCATTAAAGCTGTCAATAGTTCCCGGTCGTAGGGAAGCAAACCAAGCTCGTGTTGCTCCCTTTAGAGTGATGGGGAATGCTCTGCATAATAATCCATGTAGGGCCATGTGAGCCTTGAAAGTTTCTAAGTGTTCCAATGGGTCTTTTAACCAGTCATATGCTTCTATCTGAGAGATTTTGAACTTCAAAGGTATAGGTACTGCCATAATCTCAATGCTATATGGCAGTTCCATACTGGTAAGAAGCTAATTTACCATAGAGGGTTGGCCTATCTGCTTAGCTACTTCTATCTGGATCTGCATGTTGACCCTCCGTCGTTCTTCATCTATAGCGGTGGTGTTGGGAGGGAGAGGGACCTTAGAGTGATGACTCTACCGATCTACCTTCGGGGCCTACTTCACCTCTTCACAAGACAGCATTTTCTTGTTGAATGGTCTCTAACTCCTCCATGAGTTTTCATATCGCTTCAGCTTGTTCATTGAGTCTTCCTTCCATTGTTTCTGACTATGTTGTTTCGCATTGCGAACTCTGAGAGCATGTTGTTGCCGACATATGAAGGATACGCTAGTTATGGGACAACAAAGATCCCACAAATGACGCCACTATTGATGTCGTATTTCACGATCCTGGGCAACTCTGCACTGGCAGTGTTCAAGCGGGCAACCTGCATAGTAAATGAGGGGGGGGACCTCGGGGTCCGTTGTAACTCCGATACTTAAGTTAGCAATAAGAAGATGAGTAATAGTATAAAAATGGGAGTGTCGTTACCTGTTGTAGGTGGTGTTTATTTATACTTGCCAATCTGGTCTCCACAGTTGTGGAGTGTTGTATAGTAGGAGATAATATGTTCACATTATCTATTCGCCGAGCTACTTTTGTGCCGTCAGTTCACCGAGCTATGAAATGCTCGGAGTTGTTGTTGCTAGGGCCTTGGGTCGCATTGAATGCGGCACACTTTCTACCCTGGGTCGCATTGAATATGGCACGCCTTATGCCCTGGGCCGCATTGAATTCGGTATATTTTCTATCTTGGGTTCCTCTTATCTCACTATACTTAGTGTGAACCGCATTGAATGCAGTGTTCCTTCTTTCTTAAGCCTCACCTGTACCTTCTGACTTGGCTCTTGACGTAGGCATGATCTGACCTGGGCCTTGTACCCATGTTCTGGCACAAGACTTCTTGATCTATTTGACTCGGCCAGACTTTGCATTTGGGCTCTAACTAGGGTCTTGTTTCTAACCCGGCCCATGGGTTTCACCCTGCCCAAGGGATTTAACCCCTTCACAAAATCTGTAACTTGTTAATAGTTTTACTGTTTTATAGTTTCCAAAATCTTTTCACGGTTTGATGGTCGAAAGACGTAGACAATCCATCGAAATCAGTTTATAGCTAGACGGTGAAAAAGAAAGACAGCGGGTCTCGTTGTCACCATGCATGCGACTCAGCCAACACGTTTCATAGAGCTGTACAGATTTATTTTTAATTTTTCCCTTTTTGTTTGTTGTTTGTGACATTTTTGTTAATCAAAGCCGACTTTTTTAAGGATGTATATGTGAAAGAAGTTGAAATAGAAATCAACGGACAGCACAAACACTCTACCAAAGAGCTGTCGAAATAAAGAATAAAAAATTTCAAAGGCCAGAGAGAAAAACAAGGAGATTTCATTTACACAACCCTCTCCTAAAAATAATATCTTTAGGCATATATATGGTTCATAGAGAGGAGCCAAAGAGTCATCAATGGCAACGTACCAAGAGTGTGGGGAGCCATTAATATGGATCGAACAGGCAATATTAAACTTGATCGAAGCATTATTCAATTTACATGAGTCACGTTTTGAGGACAAGGACTACTTGGTAGGGTGGGACCCTGGCCCATTTCCGACGTACAATTACCAGAATTAATTTATAAGAATATTGGATTAAAGGGGAATAGCATGGAGAATTAAATATAAGTTGCAACTTGCAACAGTTCCTAATAATAATATATGATCAGACTAGGGGCCTCTTTTCTTCATGATCTTGTCCTACATTTTCTATTTCGATTATCTCATGATCATGATCAGTGCTGGAAGAGTTTGCAATATTCTTGGCATTGGCAGAGGAGGTACTACTAGAGGAGACCCTGATCTTGTTTGGTTTGTTATCAGGCAAGAGCTTCATTGTGATTCCCATGGCTATCAGCAGAAGCCCAGTCCCATGTTGCTCTGTCAATGGCTTTGTAAATATCAAGTATGAAAGTAACAATGTCACTGCCTTCCTTGCTGTTGTCACCTGTGAATCATTTTTTTTTTTTCCAAGAATTTTATGTTAAAATTTCTTAAATAAGGCTAGTTTCAATTTTCTTGCTTCAAACTAAACGATTGCATTATTCATATCTTTCCAACCATTAATCGTGAAACTCACGTCACATAAGATCTCATTCTGAAATAAATTAAATTGATATAAATATTGGAACAAGGAAAAAGCTGCTTGTGAGAATACCGTACGTACCATGGCAGTAGTGGCAGCACCAAAGAGGGCAATGAGGGAGAGGACTGAAACTTGGCCAATAAACGTGGCCATGGCTTCAAACAGCAGCACGCCATAAACGTATGGATGCTGCATGAAAAATCAACAAGATCTTTTAGAACAAGAACGGTGCAGTTTTGAAGGGAGGAAAAAGAAAACATTTTCGACTGTTACCTTTGAGCATGAAACCCATGCTTTGAATAATTCACCGGTTACAAGCATTGGTGGGATTAAAAAAGGCAAGCCAACAACGGTTGAGCAAAACAGCATCTCAGTCTGCGGATAAAGATAAAATAAATAACAAATTACATGTGGATGCCACACTTTCTTCATGAATGCCTTCGTTATTTTTTCACATTTAAACACACACTTGGGGACTAATAGGACATGAAAATCACCTGGGTGGTTTCAGGATTCATGTTAAAGATTGCTTCTTGCAAATTACCCACAAAAGAATCCATGATTAGAGCACCGGATATCATTATAACACCAATTACACTGAAGTTTGGGGAGGTTTGTGCATCAGCTAAGGTGAAGAGGATCAAACCCACAACCAAAAGTATCGCGGATAAGTATTCGTGAGGCGGGTATTTCCGCCTGAGACCGGGTATGAATGCACCCATTATCATGACAGGTAGAACCTGAAACAGCAAAATCATAGAATTGAGAAAATATATACAAGGACCTGGAAATATACTCATCATCTCAAAGTGTCAACCGAAGCTGATGGTGTGACTATAGTCAATATTTTGTGAAGAAGGGATCTGGTTCATTAAAAGCAATCAAATAAGAGTTTCGATATCCTAAAAAGCCCCAACCATTTCAGAAAGCAAACGTTTTTGTAAATTAAAATACTCAATTTATATCTCATTGGGACTTTAAGGCCAATTAACTCAGACTAAACTCTCACATCAGAGGGTGAGGCCATGGGTGCATTTACAAGTAACCAATTTCATCAAATTTACAACTAGAAGAGACAGATATTAGACTAAATACATATCCAACCCAGGTTACCATGTTAAACATTTAGCAATTTTTTTAGAAGTTGATATTCAACTAAATAAATGCACAAGGGATATTCTTGTTACCTTTGTGGATTTGAACATGAGTTGTGCAGGGTAGTTAAGGAAAGCCAGAGATCCTTTGGTAAGTCCATGGGAACCCATAAGTACAGTAGAGAGTTTCACATAAGTCTTCCATGGGTTCACCATCTGCTTGGGGGTGAAGCCTTGGAGATAAAGCAGAAACAGGTAGACGAATCCTTGAACAAATGTGAAATACCAACCATAGCTAGGAAAAAAACTAAATAATTCATCCAAATCCATCATGAATTAAAAATAAATAAAAAGATATCAAATCTTAGATCAGGGATGCTCAATCAAAAAGTACCAAAATTACCTGAATTGGAGCCTGTTGTACACATATTCCTGAAAAATTAGGAAAATAAGAATGACGTTAGAATTTAGAAAAGAATCTTGATTCTTGAACAAAGGAGATGTGGATAGTTTTCTAGCGCTTTAAAAGTCATTTAAGAAATACGATACACTCAATTTCCTTTCATATCGATTTCTTTCCCTCTGTTTTCTCAAGAACCAAAACCAAGGCAGTAAAACAGTAAAAACCTCAAAACTCGTCCATCAAATAAATTTTTCTCGGAAAATAGGTGCACACAACGATTGTTCTCTGTGCAGTGGAGTAAAAAAAAAACAGATAACTATGAGAACACATACTAAAAGAATCAAGTAAACTTCGCTTTATTTCTCTTTTCTGTTTCTCAGTTTTCTCAACAGCCAAACAGTGAAGACAGATATCGGAACAGAGAGAGAGAGAGAGAGAGAGAGAATACCTCGCAGATGCCATTGACTAGATAGCCAAAGAAGAACCCAGCAGAGCAGATGAGGAACTGTTGCCATCTGGGTCTGACAGTGAGGGAAATCCCAAACAAAGACCGTGCTTGCTCCTCATTCTTCATCACTTCCCTTTCGTTTTTAAGAATTACTCGCAAACTCTTTCCCCTCGTATTTGATTTGGGTATCTATCAAAGTGGTCAAAATCAATCAAACCTTTGGTTGCAGAGTTCGGTTAAAGGGTGTAAGAATACCAACTCGGCTTTGGATGCATTTGCATGTTGACCGTCTTGAAAAGATAGACAGAAACAGAGACGGAGAGATTTGATAAAATGGCTAAAAGCGTCCGTTTGATTATACTAAGCACGTGAAAGTCATCAGCAATATGGAAGATTTATAGACAAAAATTGTTTCCTTGCGGAGAGTGAGAGTTTCCATTCTCGAACTCTGCTCTCGGTATTAGCTTTGTAGTTGAGAGTGAATTTAAGGGCGAGATTCTGTGTACGATGCGCGGGGGGAAAAAGTTGTGGGCTACAATCAAGTGCAGGTCGTGTGTATGGTTCCTCCTCTTCATAGATTATTAATCTAACTTTATATATTAAAATTATAATTAAAAAACCCTAGGTATTAAAAACGAAAAATAAAAACTTAATAAGAAGTCTTAAAATATTTGAAATATGAAAAGCTTCTTAAAGAAAATAGAAAATAAAAAACATAAAATCCAAAATCTAAAAACTTGTTCGTGATGGAGATTTTTCCCTCTCAAATCTTATTTGAGGCGGATTTGGAATTTTAAGAGTTTTTACCTAAATTGTATGATTTACTATGAGAGATATAGACACATGATATGGACATGACATAATTTATGTTTGTTTGGATTAACGGATATCTAGCGGCTAATTTGAAGTATAATAACGAAAGCAAACAAAAGAAAATTTGACAAACACGCAAAGAACATCAAAATTTATGTGGTTCGGCTTGAACAAGGCTATGTCTACTAGCGGAGTTGGTTTCAAGAAATTCACTATCATAAAAATGGAGTACAAGAGAAAAATCACAAATTACTCATCAATCCCAAAACTCCAATACACCCAATGAGATCTCCAAATCTCACAAAACGAGTGCGCTCTCTTTTCTCTCTATTCTGGCTGCACCACTGTACATTCCCAATGAAAATATGTGTTTTTATACTTAAAAGCATAGGAACTAGGGTTTACAAACATTCTCTTGAGCGAATGTCGAGCGAACAATCTGTCTGACATTCGCTCGAGTTGACTGTTGAGAGAACAATCTGTTTGGGGTTTGCTTGAGTGGAATATTGAGTGGATGTCAAGCGAACAATCTGTATGAAGTTCACTCAAGCTAAGGTCGAGCCAGGATCGAGCCAAAGTTCGCTTAAGCCAAGATTGAGTCAAGGTCAAGTTATAGTCAAGCCAAGTCTTTGGAATGAGGTTTTCAATGGGAAATCATCAAAGATGCCCACTAAAAATTGAAAAACAAAACTCCTCCACAATTCCCAAACGGGACACACATTGCCTATCTCTTGAAAATCCTTTCAACCCAAAAGTCTTCATCTCCATAGAAAATTTGACCAAATTACAAGTTTGGTCATAATGAAGAGATCCAACCTCTTCACACAAAAGCAGTGCACCACTATACATACTGCTTACTTGAACAACAATTCTGAATACGCATGAGCATAAGACTAATAACCAATATTCTCTATCAAAGTAAATAAATGACAAAGTCTACATGAGCATATTCTGAAGGTGGTTAAACTGCTTCCTCTATCTACCAGATGAAATTGTAGACTTGCTCTCACTGTGCGCAAATACCAAAATTAGAATCATGCTCATTTCCAATAGCATGATCTAAAGTGCTACATGCACTCCTTTTGTGAAGCTCTCCCAACAACTCCACATTCTTGTCATAACCATGCTCTCATTTCCAATGGAAACAACAACTAAAAAGGTATGGAAGGAGAAATGTTCACCCAATAGCAAGTTGTGTTGATTGCTTCATCCGATCTTTAGACAAGCCTGGCATACCAAAAACATACTAACAACTCTCGCATAAGAGTTCGATTCATTCCGTTCAGCTACCCTATTTCTCTAGAGTGGACCCAACTATACGGTACTTGACAATATTAAAATTTCATCCCAAATATCAGTACAAAGTAGCTTTACCTTCTTGCCTATCAGATTCTCAATCAAAGCCTTCCAATGTTTGAAGATTATCAAACACGTCACTCAAAAAAAAAATCCCGACTTTTTCCCAAATGGTCATCAGCAACATGAGTACAAACAGAGCACCACCTTGCACAAGATGTACCTAAAAAATTAGAACAAATAAACTATAATAAATCTTATTTTGTACTGCTTCACAAGAATACAATGCCAACACAAAGAATCAAGTTTCCCTATCTTCCGATCACACAAAGCAAATGTTGCCTACTTACAAATGACCACACTCGTTCACCCATATGGCTCAATCACATGTTCCATAAATGAGTAATACTAGAATTTGAAAAGTCTGAAGATGCAGCTCCATCAATCACTATCTCACCAAGAAGAAAATAAAGACCATCTATCTTCTTCCCTATCATTACCACTGAAGAGCCCTTGTAGACTCGAATGACTCCACCTTCAGCTGAATGCTGATAACTAAATGAGTCAAGAATGACCAAAGATATAAGTTTCTATCATACATCTTAATCTCGATTGAACCAATCCCGACAATATCACAAGTCATATCATTCCTAGCCAGAACAGAATCATAGTTGACTGATTTATAGGTAGTGAACCCCTCTCTCCTGGGACTTATATGGAACGTACAAGCTGAATCTATGACCAACTTGTCACCAAAACGGCCGCTAGAGCCACTGATTGCTAGGATAATATTAGAGTCGTTAGACTATTCTTCAATGCTAACAACATTGGAGGAACTTTTATCTTCCTCCTTGTTCTTCAATGTAGGACACTCGTTCTTATAATGACCAAACATATGACAGTAGTGACATTTACGTTAGGTTTGGATGTTGAGATGAGAATTTTTAGTTTGAGATGAAAGTTAAAAATTAAATAAAATATTATTTTTTAATATTATTATTGTTTTGGGATTTGAAAAAGTTGAATTGAGATTTAAAAAAGTTGAATTGTTATTCCTTAGATCCATAATGATTTTATTAAATTCATCTAGATGATCGGAAATAGAAGTATCTTCCCTCATCTTAAAAGAGTATAATTGTTGTTTAAAAATACAAACGGTTGATGAGTGAATTCTTCATGTACAAACTCTCAAGTTTCTTCCAAAGACTAGAGGTAGTCTGTCTCATCATCAGCGACCTCTCGCAATACTCCATCGGAGAGAGATAACAGAATAACACTATGTGCTTTTTCTTCATCTTCATTTGTTAGTGTAGAAAATTCATCTGACACCTTCTCACCCAACACCTTTGTCAAGCCTTGTTGTCGTAACAGAGTATTCATCTTGATGCGCCATAGACTAAAACTATTTTGACCATCGAACTTCTCTACTTCAAATTTTGTCATAGCCATCCCTCAAGATCTTCCACAAAGCCTAGCGCTCTGATACTAGTTTGTTAGGATTAACTAGATATCTAGCGGCTAATTTAAAGTATAATAGCTGAAGCAAACAAAAGAAAATTTGACAATCACACAAAGAACACCAAAATTTACTTTGTTTGGCTTGAACAAGTCTACGTCCACTGTCGGAGTCGGTCTCAAAGAGTTCACTATCACAAAAAGGGAGTACAAGAGAGAAATCACAAATCACTCCTCAATCCCAAAAGTCCCAATATATCTAATGAGCTCTCAAAATCTCACAAAATGATTTCTCTCTCTTTTGGCCGCAACACTATACATTCCTTGTGAAAATATGTGTTTCTATACTTAACGGTGCATTCCTTGTGAAAATATGTGTTTCTATACTTAACAGTGCAGAGATTAGGATTTATGAATATTCGTTCAAGAGAGGTGTCGGGCGAACAATCTAACTGGGGGTTCGCTCGAGCAGACTGTCAAGCTAACAATCTGCCTAAAGTTAGCTCGAGCCAAGGTCGAGCCAATGTTTGCTCGATCAAGGTCAAGCTAGGGTTGAAACCAAGTTTCTGGAATGAATTTCAGAAATTCATAAAAAAGAAAAATAGCACGGTTCTTTCAAATGGAAATTCATAAAAAAAAAAAAAAAATTCAAATGGAAATTATTTGAGAAGAAAATGATGCAATTTCAGTTAGTAATTTATAAAATTATTATTATTTAACGTTTTGAGACGTAATGGAACCTTGTGCTTCTGATTTAAGACTTCGGTTTTTACATAATAATATAAGAATTAACTTAACATATTGGTTACATCAAATTATGCACAATGATTGGCTAGACGAGATAATATAAAGTGAGGGTTTGTGCGCCCGATTTGGGATCTTGAGGTTGTTATTTATGACAAGTAATTATTCCGCAATTAGAGAAGAAAATGTTTGGTTACAATTATTTAATAACTCTACAATAAAAGTGAAAACGAGAGTAGTTTTGTTATATTTAAATTTATTTTTATTAGAGTGGTATCATTGTATTGGTTAATTGAAAATTAGGTCTGTGGGCAGGCGGGTAGCATCCCTCCACCTGCCCTTGCCTGGGGTCCCTTTTTTGCCACCCCGTACCCATCTCGTTTATGCAAGTGGCCCTGTGCAACTGTCAGGTGGATTCTCAAGCTATCGAGTGTGGGTATGCTAAGAAATCCATGATCACGCTGTGCCTGTAGATCATGGAGACTTAAAAAAAAAAAAAATAGAGAAGAGGTAGAAGAGATGGAGAAGACAAGGGAATGAAGAAGAAGAAAATAAAAAGAGGAGAAGAAGAGGAGGGCAAAGGATAAACTCCTTGGAATGAAGAGAAAGGAAAGAGAGAGAGGAGACTGAAAAATGTTAGGGTAGAGAGAATTTAAGAGTGTTTTTTTGTATATAGTACATCTGAGCGTGCAGATGAAAATCCGGCACGTGGATACGTAACACCCCCCCTCCGGGGGATGAGCCGGATGGGCTGGATAGGGGCCCCACCCAACAGATCTATTGAAAATGATTTATAAAATAATTATGGATATATTATTACTCAATAAAAAATCTTTTGAAGTCTTTTTAGGTCAGAACAAACCTCGTAACAATATAACATATACTACTGATATATGGGTTTGGTGTTTGTGATATTAATAAGGGACAAGACAAAAATGAATGAGAAAATCCTCAGTTCAAAAAATTTGAATTTCGAAACATAATTTATAGGATTCTTTCATATTTTCTTGGTAATATAAAATTTTCACTCTACTCTAACTAAATAGCACTCCACAAATAATAGTCAAACTTTCAAATAGTATTATTCTTAAATTTTGTTAGATAAGATGGATAACAAATAAGTGACGTGACATGACATAATGTATGCTTTGCATTAATTGTTTTAATAAATTTAGAGTTGTATATTAATTTTGATAGTTTATATTTAAATGTCTTACTTTCTTTATAGATATATTTTAAAATATATATATTAAAGAGGAGAAAATATATTAAATGCAAGAAGGCTGAAAAAATTGATGTACAATATCGATTAGATTAATTTTTACACACTCAACATACCGATGATGTGGAAGCTTAATTTTCACATCAGCTATCTTTAAAAATAATTGATGTTTTAGTTTTTATAAAATTATAATGATTTCTACTATAAGTAATATCTTAACACACCGGTTTATGTATAGCAAAACTTTACATCTAGATATAATATAAAAGACAAATTTATATTTGGGAAATGCTTCTCCCACATACGGTCACCGATTGCATTTTTTTTTTACTTAATTGTTAAATAATTATTTTTAAATGAATTTATATTTTTTATTTTTCTTAGAAAAATATTTAATGAATTTAAAAAAAATGTTTGAAAAAAAAAAGAAAAAGACAAAACTTTTTTTACCTATTCGGTAGTTGTTTCGGTGGCTCCCTCTGTGGGAGTAGTACCATCTTTTATATTTATATACAAATCATTATCTAGTCAATTCTCAAAAAAGAAAAATTTGTGGAAAATAGCCTAATCTTTAGAACTTATATTGGTCCCATCTACGAGAGTACTAATATCACTAGAGGGTTGGTTTCAGTAGATTACTTAATTCAGAAAAAGAAAATGTCCCATTATAAATAAATTACAGTACATCTCGATTAATAACTAGGGGTGGGCAGCGTAGCCTGTCTCCTGTTACCTCTGTATGGTGCGGGTAGCACTCTTATTAATAATTATATGTTTTTTTTCAACTTTTTTTTTTAATTGACACTAATGTGTTTGAGAATAAAGTTTCGAATAATCTCAAAAGTATACAGATCTTCGATAAAAAAATTTTCGCAAATACACATTGAATAATTCAATAAGAAATTCTCCAAATTTGATAATCCCTATAAATTATCTGTACCCAAAAGGATTCAAGTCTTAAGAGTATCCAAACCCTTTACCATTTGAGCTAACCATGAAAGGTCTATACCACAAGACCAAACCCTTTACCACTTCAGCTAACCCATAAGGCCGGTGTTTTCTTTTACACGTAATTGGTTGAAATTTGAAGCTCCTACCGTCCTACGTACACTCCACTGAAGAATAAGTCAAATATCTTTATTAATGCATTAACACCATAAATAACATTTATTTGATTGATTTATAATTAATATCAACATGACTTTTTCTTCTACCAAAAAATCTCACTCTTTTTTTTTTTTTTTTTTTTAAAAAAAATCTTTTCGGGGTTCACACGTTACCTTTAGAGAATTGATACACCAACCACGTCTAATTCATAATTTATTTACAACTTCATCATAAAATAATAATATTTTTTAATTTCAAATCCAACACATTAAGACAAAAATAAAAAGAACAACTATAAAAATTAATATTTTATTAGATAGTTGTCAAGTAATTGTAAATTAGTAGTTAGTTTATCATTTATCTTATCTATATGATCTCTTTTTAATTATCCAGAGATGTTGTAATATTATAGAAAATTATTATTTTAATTCAAGTGTGCATGTGATACTTTTATAATTAGTATTGTCACAAGAAAACTACTTGTTTGTTGCAAGTTATTTTCTTCTAAAATACTTATTTCTTGTCAAAATGAATCTATTCTCATTACAAATAATAATTTTTATCATATATAACTCGTTATAAATGTTCATTCTTCTCATTGCGTAAAGTTGCATGAAACTTTTAAGGAAAGAATTGACACGAAGAGGTATGCTTGTATAGTTGATTAAAATGGCAATAATGGTGCTCCTATAGTACGTAGTCATTTGATATGTTTGACATCGAGTTCTTATATATATTCTCAATCTTATAAGAAAACTTGAAAGAATAGTTAACCAAAACTGTATCAAGTGATTACGTGCAAGTGTTTGGCAAAACATTTCATTGAATCCCATGATTTCAAAGATTTATAATTAATATTACCTTCAGATGGTTTTGGAGATAGTAAATTGTGATATTGATCTTGGCCCAACTTGTGATTTGGCAAAAGGTCGTGATGTTGGGATGCATGCACGCTCCACAGGCACCCCTTTCATTCTGTGGAGCCGAGATATATGTCTATACTAAAAATATTAGTACAAGAGAAACTAATTTAACACATGATGAAATTATCCATGTCACATCTCTACAATAGTTTGCATATTTACTACAGAAGATGAAAGCCCAAAACTGGGATAGCCCCCTACTAATCCTTAGGTTGCATCGGATCCTCTTGCTCGTAATCAATCTCTTTTCTTATAGTTGCATCAAAACTATTGGTTTTGATGAGAAATTGTAGTGTGAGTACTACGGTAAAATTTTGAGAAAATTTCAATAAGTTATATCTCAGAAAAAAAAAAATTAAAATGCAAGTGAATGACAGTGAATATATAAGTATTTGGGCAGCCTAAAGGCTAGACTCGCTCTCCTTCGTGAGAGGTAATTTCTTCCGACAATTTGAGTCTAAACCCGCTCCCGTTCCTTGACACCGTGTAGCCCTTTGCTTTGACTTTTTCACTTTAGAGATTTCGTTCATGTTGAGTAGCCGAAGACTAGGCTTGCACTCCATCAAGGAGAGGTTGAGATGCCTCAAGTCAAACTCGCCCCATTTTCCCAAGGAGGTAACTTTTTTGGACAGTCGTGGGCTGGTCCACTCTTTCACCGCAATAGGAGTCGGGGTAACAACTCGGGTAGCCTAAAGGTTGAACCCGTTTTCCTCCGCGAAAGGGTCCGAGTGGCCTCTGGCTCAACTCGCCCCTATTATCCCGTGGGGAGGTAATTTGTTCGGGCAACATCACAGTCAAATGTAGGATTTGGGCTAGGTTGGTGCTGAATCCACTCTTCGTTCGTAGCAGTGGTCTGGGTAAGTATTCGAACTGCCTAAAGGCTAGACCAGCTCACCTCCGTGGGAGGGTCCGAGCAACCTCTAGCTCGACTTGTCCCTGTTACCCTATGAGGAAGTAAGTTTTCAAGTAGTCTATAACTGAACTCGCTCCCGCCTATTGACGCTTAAGAGGAAAGTAAAGTCTTTTATTTTCGAGTAGCTGATGACTAACTCGTACTCCGCCACATGAGGCTTAAGGTTACCTTTAAGCCTACCTTTCCCTGTGGCATCCCATAGGGGAGGAAAGTTTGGACAGCGATATAGCTAATCCGCTCTTCCCCGCGATATGAGTCGGGGTAAGTTGTTCGGGCAGCTAGGGGGTAGGACCCACTCTCCATCACGGAAGGGGTAGGACGACCTTTGACATAGTTCTCCCGTTTAATCCAGCGGGAGGTACGTTGTTCTGGCAGTTTGAGACTAAACCCGCTCTCAATCGTTGACATTGCAAGGAAAGTAAGTATTGGGTTAGGCTGGCGCTAATTCCACTCTTTGTTGCGGTGGAGGTCGTGGTAAGTTGTTCAAGCCGCCAGGAGGGCATGACTCACTCTCCTTCAAGGGAGGGGTAGAATAATCTTTGGTCCCACAGGAGGTACGTTGTTTAGGCAGTTTGAGATTGGACCCGCACCCTCATTTTGACCCTTGCAAGGAAGGTAAGCTTTCGTCTCTAGGTTGCCGAGGGCTAACCCGCACTCCACTGCAGGAGGGTTAAGACAATCTTTTGGCCTACCTTTCCCTTTGGTATCTTGAGGGGTGGTAACCTATTCAGACTGCGATATGGCTGGTCGGTTCTTTGCTACGATGGGGGTCAGGATAACTTATTCAGGTCGATGCAGGGGGGGACCCACTTATTTGTAGATTGTCTTGTCGGCATTTTTTTGATAACACGAAAGTTCAAAATAGGCGTGTTGTACTGTCCTGGAAAATCATGCTTTTCATTAAATAGTAGGAATTTACAATGCTAAAATGACATACTACAAAATAAAGGGGAATGAAGCTTTCAGTCAGGGAGCTTTCATTCGTTTTGCATGTTCTTTTGCTCCTCCTCCCTATTTGGTCTTGTTTGTGTGTTTTGGGACCCCATGTGCTCACTATTGTTGGACTCTGCTTCCTTATCCTACACCTGTTGAGATTTTTTGAGTTCCTTGTTTTCTTTGCGAATCATTTGCACGGTTAGCTTCGTCACCCACTCCATGTTTTTCAGTCTTGTTTCCATGGCTTCCTTCGTGTCTCTTTTGAGCTATCCATAATGGGTTGTCGCAGGCATGCGAAATACACGTAATATCTGTAAAGATCCTACAGACAGCGCCACCGTTAATGTCCTTCATGTTTCGCACGCCTTTGGGGTAGGTTCTGGCAACTCAGGTCTTCAGAGCTTTCAAAAGATAGGAAATGGGGCAACTAGGAGAGGGCGGCCTTGAGGCCGGGGAGTCTCCAATGCTAAAGTTAGTAAATTCTCTTAGAAGTCTGTAAATAAGTGAAAGAGTCTAAGGATCAAAGAGAGTTTTCTCATATCTGAGATTTGTTATTTATACCATAAGTCTGGGGGGACAGATCGTGTATGCCCCCATGGAGTCCGTGTCCTTCGTACTGTTCCTTTTGTCAAAGTTCTTTAATGCAGTGTGGCTCTGCGACGACGTCATTAATGTGGCGTGTAGCTCAAGTTGTGATGCCATTAATGCAGTGTGGTTTCTTGATTTCCCTCACATTGCTAGCATCTTTGGTGGTTTGTTGATGCCCCTCCTGTTAGAGGATCGAGGGGCCCCCATACATTATGTCCACTACATAGACAAGCACTCAAGAGCTAAAGACTATTTGAGGGATTTCCAAGTCGAGAAGTCACATCCCTTGCAGCACGTTCCCTCATGCAGGTTGCGTTCAAATGAGCTTACCCATGGATCGGGTTGGAGACTTTACTTGTTCTAGACTGGGCCTTTGGTTCTTGTTCCCTTGATTGTCATTCTCAAGCCCACTGGGATCGGGAGGGGGGGAGGGAATCCTCTTACAGATATAATCAGAAGTATTTTGTCAATTGCAGCTAGCTCTTCCAATTTAACGATAGATATACAACTCTTTTCACAATTATACTTTAAATTAAGTATCTTTATAAAACGAGGACACAACTTTTATAATTAGTTTATATAAAACATGATTTTGAAAAAAGATTTTGTGTTGATCATTTCATTCGAACGCCAAGTGGATAAAGATAAAGAAAAAGAACAAAAAATGAGAGACTAGCTACCGCAAGCTCGAGGTGGAGCCTCCATAGAGAAGAAGAAAATGAGAAAGAGAAGGAATCCATATTAGATTACGTAAAGTGACCAATTAAAAGATAAAACTAAGCTAGGGAGGTAAAAAACATAAGCCAAAAGACTCAATATGCAACAACAGATAGGATAGCTTACTCTATTGTTTAGTAGTGGACGTATAGCACAAAAACCTTATTTATTATTTGGATTCTTGAGGATATAATTGACTAAGTCTAGGGCTGGCCTCTTTGTAATAATCTCGATTTGAACTAGAATAAAAAAACCAAAAACAAATGGCTTCTAATGGCATGTTCTCATAGTATATATAGCCAGTGGTCCTTCTTAATTATGCATATATATATTGTTTTTGGAAGAACGACTCTCATGTACATGCAGTCAAATCCAAACACCAAACAAACAGCCGTTATCCTCCTATGGAATATATATGTGTGCAAACCAACAAATTAAACACCACCCAAAATTTGTATATATGCTTTTGCGTAGCTAGCTAGCTAGCTAACTGCACGTACATAATTACCAGCAACCATATGCTGCTATATATGCTATATGCATGTACATCTCCCTCTATGCATGCATGCATAGATCATCAACATAAGATCAAGAATTGTTTGGGAACTATCATCTACTCTATAGCTAATGAGTTTCTTTTTAAACATATTCTACATTAGGTTATTTATTCTCTCTCTCTCTCTCTCTCTATGTCATTTCAGTAAGTATGTTTAATATTTGCCACTTTAGACCCTTTGTTTTATGGTATCATAAGTTCTGATCACATGGTTCTGGTCCAGCAAATATTCAATAATTTCACCAAACTGTTGAATAAAAAAGATTCGGAGCACGACAACGACGATTGAGAACATGAGTGCTATATATAAATGGGAGTTAATTGCTTCGGCGATCAATAGGGTGCCATATAGAGCGAGCAATTTTGTTTGGGAAATCTCTTAATTTGCTTCAAATGCATTTGATGAAATACTAGCCATACTAAGACTTGTAGATGCAATAGATAGATTTATTTGACTATAGAAGTTTAAGAGCTTTAATTTGAATTTTGATTGCTTTCAATTTCTAATTCCTCCTTCAAATCGCCAAATCAATCATGATATCGATCAATCCTTGACAAACTGTTAATTTGAGGTTTGGGTCAAGCTGTTGGAACCGAACAGATTGTGGAATCCAACTGGAAAATTGTGGATTGTGGAATCCATGTAGAATTATTGTGGATACACTTTCATTTTTCATGCTACACAATCTGAGTTTTGGAAAACTGTGAAATCCAAGTGGGAATGGTACCCAAAATCTTGTAGTAATTACTAGAAACACAGACACACACATTCCATTTTTTTTTTCTAAAAAGAAATATATAAACTAAAACCCCTACTTTTTCTCTCTCCTCTCACTTTCTAGTCACCCACCTTTGGTGGCGATGTCAATCTACCCGACTAGTAAGACGCTGCGGACATATAGGGATGTGGGAGAGGTTGGGGTGCAGGGATTGATTTAGCCACCTTGCCAAGGCGGGATGAGGTGTGGGATTGGTAGGCTGGTTAGCACCCCTAATGTTTAGCACTGATGTAGTTATTAGTTTTCACTATCAATCACTACCATAAACCATATTACTTCTACACCAATGGAGTTTGATCTGCTACTAATTATCAGCTATGAGAATTTCAACATTTGTGATTACTATCAAACATTTCTAACTAACCCTACATCGAATTTCATATTTCTCCTACTGAATGCTTCTACCCTTTTATTGAATGCTTCTAGCCTTTGAACAAAATGATTCATTCATTCATATGAATGGTTAAATTATATATACGAGCCTATAACCTGCACAATGTGCAAATCATTATTTATGTTGAATTTTATAGATATATATTTAAATATTTGTCTATTGTACTATCTCTGCTTTGTTTACCATCAACACACATTCTTGCTACACTTGCTATATCATCCATTATTGTTCGTCTTCTACGTTGCACAATTATGTCATCACTTATGTTGTCACTACTTTTCTAACCATCACGACACATTCTTCATCCACTTCTTATATCATTTATAGTCATTCATTTTCCACGACAGTGGCGAAGAGACCAGAAATCATGGCATGTATCTTTTTTTTGAAAAAAAAATCATGGGATGGAAAAACAAAATCGCACCAACTTTTCATTAAATGTCTTCACTTACACAACACATTTCAACCAAGCATAGTAGAGTCCTTGCTAGTAATTATCATAAAATGGTAATACATTGATACATTACATATTCATCAAATAAATTATTGTTAGAAAATTGCTAACAAACATAAAATTAAAAAATACATAGTTTTAATCGAAAAATAAATGTCATATGCCTTCACTAATCTACTAATAACGGCTTCATTCCTCAAAATCATTCCAAGCCTCAAAATTATCCCAACTAATCCAATTCTTGTCAATTGCCCTATTCGATGCCATTTCAGATTTGTATTGACCTTGTAATGAAGGTGAATAGTTTGGAATAGTTGGACTATAAGGTTCTGGATCATTAAAAGGGTCCTGATATATTGGATCTGATTGGTGGCCTTCACTTTATATTAAGTATGGGAAAATCATCGTGTGTATTGCTCACTAACTTGGATCGGTAGATTGGACCAGGGTCAACCACTACTTTTATTTTTGGAGTTGGACTATCATCACTGGGTATGTCAAAGTCAAAACGCAAGGTAGGTGGTATAAACGCATTCTTGTTTTGGTCTTGATGCACGAATTAAACCGTGTAGAGTGAGGTGCGATGCCATATTGAGGATTCCTGGATTCATTTGCTACAACATCATCAATTATAAAACTATGCTTCCATGAACCATTATCTGATACACAATCATCCCAGTTATCTGCATTGGATTCCCATGGTGATGTAAATACAGTACCACTTTGATGGTTATTTAAAGGCATTAGAAAAACATAACTTCATTTAGTGCCGCACCCATCATAGTCAACGTAATGTTTTGTGTAGATGCCACCATTTTGACCACCTTTTTTTGTATGACCAACTTCTTCGATCCTTGGTAAAGGGGTATTTTGGTTTTCTATGTCATTATTGTCTTTATCCGAATTTTCCTCTGAGATTGCATAGCATGAACAATTTTGTCTCTTAGAATACTTTATCCAGTATCTTTCTTCATGTTCGAAATTCTTTATCAGACATTTCACATTTCCAGTATAGTGGATTCCACCCATAGTAGCTTTCAGTGGTTTATCATTGGGATGTAGAAGGGATCAGTGATAATTGTATAGTACAACCGTTGTTGATAATCTTAGAATCTGTCTCTTTAAATTTTTCCCAATGTCTTCTAGATTGGATTTATTTTTTCGCTTTCCCATATCCTGAGAAGAATATATATATTGGATATATCTTAAAATTCAAATGCATATCTAAAATCCATAGTGTATAAATAGAAGATGTGACGATTAGTTTAACTTAATATATGCAAATTATTCAACTCACAAATAAATACATGATGACAATGATCACCATAAAGTGTATTCTACCCATCTCTCAAATCAGAAGCATCAAAAGAAGCGAATAAAACTATGAACTATTAATCTGAAATGGGTAGCGATCGCACTAGAAATTCTAGTTCCATCATAAATTATCATTTAGTTTCATCATGAAGTTCTTAATAAAACACATACCAAACTGCTATATATGAAAAACCCAAGCCATTACAAATTGGAAAAGTATTTTGGATACTCCTAAACCATTTTTTTGTTAATTCTCATTCCTTTGATTTCCTTGTAAAGACAGAGAGATTGCATGGTCCCAATGGTAAGAATCTTATGAGAACCAAACAAATTGATGATTATAACTCTGCATTATAACTATGCTGGATTCTATTTTGCTGAAGTGAAATTCTCTCTTTATCAGGAAGAGACATACATGCCGAAAGTCAGTCTTGATTCCATGTTTGGCATCTCTCCCAGTAGTAAAGGTAGTGTAGATAAAGATGGGTTCCTCTTGCCAGAGTTTAATGATAAAGATGGGTTCCTTTTTCAGATGTTGCTGGCTCCAATCTCGGATGCAAAGCCATAACATGCTCGTAAAACTTTTGAAATATATGAAATCTAGTAATAGATAACTATACGAAACTAGGCCTAGTTTGGGTACTTAGAGTACCTCAAATACTCTCAAACCTCTCACTATTATTTTTTATTTTATTATTACTTTTTACCTACTTTTTATAACTATTCACCATCGAAAGGCTATGTTTCAAATTTCAATCCCAGGGTTACTATGATTGTCCCTGTTTCAAACGGTCATATGCCTATCAATTGAAGACTTTCTAATACCAAACTTACATTGATTTAAAAAAAAACAAGAATAAAGAAAGAGTGGCTCTACACATAAACATATCTATCAAGTTATTTTTAGAATAGGAAATACCACTGCATTTGCAGAAAAACAAAAATATCATTCTGATAAATAATAAATCACTAACTGCTACATGATTTGAAACCAAAATTTTGAGATGGGGTCACGGCACCTCCACGTCCAAAACACAGTTTAATACAGAAATATACAGTCGCTTGGCATCATGGTCATAGTGGCATTGATTTGAGAGAGAGCGAGCGGAGAAGAAAGTGAAACCAAAAAAAAAGAACTTTCCAAAATATATATGATCGAAAGAGAGAAAAAGAACCGTTTCATATTTGCCACTTTGATTTCGTCGATTGCCTCTTCAATTTTTATTTATTTTTTGTTTATAACAGTTGCCTCTTCATGTAACGACCAACTTGGACGTGGCATATAAGTGGTGCTCACTTGATAAAAAACAATCGTGTTTGTATTTGAGATGGTACCAAGTGAAACGGTACTGATTGCAAAAAAAACCGCTCACGTGAAGGCCAGCGGTTTATGTGGAACCGACACCTTGCATCCAGCGACTTGTGTTGGGCTGCTTGCGGCATGGCCTAAAGAGGTGGTTGTGCTGCAGATGGGGACGCCCGGAAGGATCTGCAATGGCAATATGTAGTGCTTGGAAGAGCTACTGATTGCTCTGTTTTTGGGTGGAGAAACAAAGGTGTTTCATGGCTTACAATGGAGGTCACTGGGAGGCATTGGGCAGTGGTAGGGGAGTTTCCAATCGGTGGAGGATAACCTTGTAGCGCCCTTTGTGGTGGCTTCGGGTCACAATAGAGAAAGTGGAGATGCGAGAGTTTCTAGCACGACGTAGAGGAAACCAAGGTGGTAGTGATGTTCCTTATGGCTATCTACTGTAGCGGAAAGAGGCAGTGATGGAAGGGCTAAGGTTGAACATGGGGCAGGGGTTGTTGCGGCTAGGAAGGAGATAGCATGACGGCTGAGGGCACCACGGGACATGAGATTTCTTCTGAGTAGCGTTTTCCTTTCGGTTTCACTTTCTCTATCTTTCGATAAGCATTCCTTGACCCCATGATCTCCCCATTTTCTATCACCTTGACTTGAGCATGGAAGGGTATACATGCATGGATGCATGCAGTAGGACGTTCACATGATCTTTTTTTTTCTGTTAAATTTTTGAAAAAATACATCCTTTTTATTTTTGCTTTGAAGATCAAGTATTCTAAAGGTAGTGGTGGTGGTTGTAGTGCGGTGGGGCTTTGGGCTTGTTGCCTACCGTTTACGGTGGTTGCCTTACTGGTTTGGGTGTTAGAGTGCAGCTTTACTCTGTAGCCTCTTTAGTTTTTTATTTCGGCCAATTAGAACTGCTAGTCCTGAGTACTCCTGACTAAAATGGTTTAACACCAAAAAATTAAAAGTGCAGATTTTAAAACCCAAACACACGGGATGCACGACACGTTGGAAAGGCCAAACTTGACTTTTATATATATATAGATATATATATATATATATATAGATATATAGATATATATATATATATATATATATATGTAAAACCCAAGCCCAGCCCAATTCTCACCAAAAAAGCATCACGGTGTCGTTTTCAGGTAAGGCTTAAAGCCTTCATTTTCCTTTCTTTTTTCTTTTTCTCCGACGGTTTCTTCCACTCTCCCTCTCTAATTTTCAGTTTTTGCTTGTTCCAAATCTCACTCCCACTTTTTCATCAACTTCTCAACTGCATCTCTGTTTTCTTCACTTTGAAAAAATTTCACTCTCATCAGACTCTCTCCCTCTCCCTCACATGAGTTTCTCACCCTCGCCCCCAAAGCCCATGAACCCAGACCATAAGGCAACGCCACTGCCGCGAAGCACCAAGTATTGAAGCCCAGCCTCCTGCCAACCAACCGCCTTCCAACACCTCACCAGGCCACCACTGGAAGCCACCAATCGTGCCTAGCTGCAGCAAGTTGGGACAGTCCCCACGGTCCAGCCCCTCTGTGTCCTCAAATGGAAACCAACACAAGGCATGCTCCTCCATGCCAATAGCCCCATTTCCATCGGCAGACCACCAGCCACGCTGCGACACCGTGAGCCACTGCCCAGCCCCTTGAGAAAATTGCTACCACCTTGTCCCCTGCCATAAACGACAACACCACCTGCATCTGGCAGCACAACAACTCCAAATGGAAGCCATCGTGCCAAGATCACCCCGCATGACAGAAACCTTAAGCCCACAGCCTAAACCTCAACCTTCACCACCACACTGTCTCCGTGAGACGCCCTTATAGACTACTAACCACCATGGTTAACACCACCGTGAGCCGCATTCCTTTCGGTTAACACCCAAAGAAAACCACCCCTGTTTTCCATACTCAAAACAGAGCAACAAGCATGGACATGATACACCGCTCGACCACCACACAGCCAACCTCCTCCGTTAGACCACCACACAGGTACTGTGATACTCCAGATGCACCACCCAGAACAACCATGCCCAACCTGGTGCCGCCATTAGCCACCATCATGCGATATCTCAACCCCTCCCAGTAACTCAACTCTCCCTCTTTCTACGTGATTCTCTCTCTTGCTCCCTCTGTCTCTCATCTCTCTCTCTCTCTCTCTCTCTCTCAGTGCATAGCCGCCCAGCTAGCTGGAGTTTGCACCTTAGCCGCCCAATCCCATCGCAGCTCCTTCTCTCCCGGTGAGCTTAGTGCTGTCATGGGTTATATTTTGTATTTTCAGAAGTTAATTTTTTGTAACGTACTCACCAAGGAATCCATGCATTATATGCATTTTTTCGAAAATACCCCTAGTTATATGTTGGGCTTGGTTTTTAATTTAGAAATAATCTACTCAACCCCCGGTTTATTCATCACACACCACATGAACCCGTTCTATAGCCCACGTGATGGTTCTTCTCTCTCACCCATCACACGTCTCTCTTCTTCCCTCAGACTCCTCTTCTCCCTCAAACTCCATAGCTTACATAATGGACCCATCTGGAAACTCCCGAAAAAAGAAAAAAAAGGACCCATCTCGAAACTCCCCCAGACTCCTCTTCTCCTTCAAACTCCATAGCTTAGATAAGTTGCAAAGCTTTAAAGGGAGTTCATATATTTGACTACAGAATAAAAGAAAAGAAAAATAGTTGCAGAGAACCTTATGGGAGTGATTTGGACTGTTAGGCATGGACGAAACAGAGAGGAGAGAAAAGGGAATGTGATAGAGTGACGAACAGAGAAATAGAGAGAGAGAGAGAGATAGAAGAGAAGAATTACTGTCGGTTCGTGCAACATCGTCGACGATGGCGGAGCAGACCATGAGTTCCAACTGTGACCAACAGAGATGAGAGAGAGAGAGATTTTCAGAAATCCCATAGGTTGTCAACGTAGGAGGCGAAGAAGGGGAGAGAAGAAGAAGAAGACTATGAGAGAGAGAGAGAGAGAGAGAGAGAGAGAAGAATAAGAAGAAGAAGAATAAGACAGTGAGAGAGAGAGAGAAGATTTTTAGAAATTTCATGTTGAAACCCGCATGTCCCAATCTGGCTGAATCCCATCCAAATTCAATTCACCTACCCATTTTTCTTCCACTGATTTGCTCTAGATTTTTCAGTATTTTCTCTCTAAGATTTCTAAAGAAGTGAAGAACGTGGGGGAGGGGATGAAATGAAGACTGTTTTAGAAATCTCACGTTTTCTTTTTCTTAAAAAAAAAAAAAAGAAAGAAAAGGAGCCATGTAGGCTGGAGTGGAGAGGAAGCATAAACAATAGGTAGATGTGTAGCAAATCTCTTTAATTTACTTTGTGAAGGCTTGGTTTTAAGTATAAAATATTATTACAGAAGATAATTAGGGTTTTAAAGTATAATACTTTTATTACATTATAAAGTATTAAATTCTATAGTCTAATTTCAATAGTAAATAAGTTAGAATTTAATATCTTAGTCGAAGATATTATGTGGATATTGAAGAATTTGAAAAGTGATGGTATTTTTGGAATTATGAGAATTTTAAATCTTGAGGTATTAAAATAGGTATTTCAGGTGTAATTACGAAGTAACTATTCAAATTGGAGATTTATTCAAGTTATATAAATTTTCTATAGGTGACAATTGATATTCGTTTGGCACTATTGTGAAATTTTTTTGAAAAACTAAATAGTCTAGGTAAGCAGAATTCCTATGCTAGATTTGTATAAAAAGAAATGAACTGAGGTTGATTTATAAAAAGGTGCGTGCATGTTGTTTAAAAAAAAAGGTAAAAAATAACCTCAGTATATGTTTTGTATTTACTCATAAAATATGTATGAAAGAGAAAAGAACTGCTTTTGACAAGAATAGTGTAGACATGAGCAATGTTTGACATGTATCTAATGCGCAAAAAAATAAATATGAAAATTGAGATTTTTGTATATATGATATGAAAATGATTTGGATTTGTTTTTGATCAAATGAAAATGATATGAATATGTTCAACATGTAGTTTGATATGATATGGATATGAAAACATTTGGCATACTTATCTGTTTTGATTCTGATTCTTAATATGGTTCTGATATGATAATACTGGTTCATGTGATATGGTTGGTACCAACATGATATGATATGATATGAGTGTACCCACTTTAGAAACAAAATGGTCTTTTATGTGTTCTTTCCTGTGTGCACACTCGAGACTCCAAGATTGAAAAATGAGAAGTTTCACAATATGATACTGTCTGGTTTGACCACCTGGGATAGCACAATCCTACCACAAAGGTTAAATATGGTATATGATATGATATGATATAATACGATACGATATGACAAGATGAAGATGAGTGTGAAAAGATTGAAAAGTTGCTCTGATTTTCTAATGACACATTTCTGAGGTCTGCATTTGAAAATTAAATGTTTTGTTTCTGCATACAAAATTAAGGGCTCATGCTTACATGCTAATATATGTTCTTTGCTTAGTGAGTTGTTGATAACTCACCCCTTATCTCCATAACATTTTTCAGATAATTTTGATGGTACAGCTGGGATCAAGACTAGAAAGCATGTATAAGGCTACGTGAGCATAGTGGAATAAGTAACAATAGGGTACTTTGGTTATCTGAGCATTTTTATTCAATAGTTCTGTTTTGCTTTCTTAATTGGGTATTTTGAAAGGCTAAGGTTTATTTTGAGACTTAGTGGCATTCATAGTTATTTATTTTGTGAGTAAGAGTTTTAAACATTGAGATTTTTGTGTAATTGAGAAGTTAGAGTTTATATCTGAACTGTGATTTATGATTTTTGAGTGACAAGTAGTAACTCTCCGACCCATCCGGGACTGTGGCGTTACAATATAAATATAGATATATAAATATCCATTTATACAAACCAATATCCATTTATACAAACCAACAACACTATAAAATAATTAGTTTGATTTCTATAACTAGTGTTTTTACATGTCTTTATTTTTATTTTCTTTAGTAGACCTACTTATGGCGCCCTGTTCCTCGATAAAGAGGTTGGTGAGGATCCATGGTGTCAGGGATGCCAGCTGGTCAAAAACACCCAAATGTTATTATCTGATCTAGGCACGTAATCATGGGTGAAGGTCCTTCTTAAGTTCCTGATATGGAATGGGTAAGGGTTGCAAATTTTTAGCAAGTCTTTGATGCTCAACCTTTACTCATCTACATGTGGCACACTTCTCAATGAAGAGGGTGATGTCTCATTTCATTCCTTCCTATCAAAAGTCCTTCTTACGATCTGGACACATCTTTGTGCTTCCCAGATGTGTCGAATATGACGATGAATGGACTTCGGCTAGTATTCTTTCCTTGATCCCTGGATTTGCCAAAACCACTCATTATCCTTTGTATAATAAGGTTCTGTTCTCGCCCAAACTAAAATATAGAGGCCCTTATCCTCTTCGGATCTCTAATAATCTTAGATCTTTCCCTTGTCAATCCTTTATTTTGTTGCAATCTTTCATCCTTAATTCCTGTATTGAGGCAAGGATCTCCTATTATTGTGAATCCCTTATCAACAACTGCATCATTTTTTCAAGAAGTGAATCTACTTCTGTAGAACCTCCCACATCCTTAGATCTAGACTTCTAACTTAGTGAATTGGTGACTAGGTTAGCATTTCCTAAATGGTACTTTTTTTAGAATAAAACTTTTACTGATTATAACAAGTTTTGAATACAATGAGGTATAACATCGGTAGAGAGGATCCTATCACTTATGCTAAGGGCATTTCGGCTCAAGGCCAAGCTACAAAGTTACAAGCTCTCTTAATGTGTCTAGCAGTCCAATTGAGAGTGGCCTTGTGTCCCTAATCAAAGTACCAATGTAGGAGTTAGAATCTGTAAGAGCTTGAAGGTAGTTAACCACTTGCATAGAATCACCTTCCATGATAATATCATGTTGTCCTAGAGATTTACAAAACAATGAGGCTTGAAGAGCTGCAAAAGCTTCTACTAGGAGAGGGTCAGGGAAAAGGTCTCAATTCATCCTCATAGTGGCCTTGATCTGTCCTTGTCAGCCTTGGATCACAACTCCCACTCCAACCTTGCAATGGATCTTGTCTAGAGCAGCATTCCAATTAAGTTTTAGTTTACCTTGAGGTGGTGCTTCCCATAGAGGAGGTGTTGTCTGGGGTTGTGGGAGTCGATTGGCAGGTTGCTAGATCTGAGTGAGCTCCTCTACCATGAGCTTGACTTGTTGAATGAGTGAGTTCGGGTGTTGGAAAACCTATTGGAATATAAACTCATTCCTTTTTTTCTAAACTTTCCATGCTATGATTGCAAAGATTACCAAGTCTTCTTCCTTTAGTGAATCAAATAAAAAGTCCACCATATTGCTAAAAATTTGAGGATGCAGGTTTGATTTTTGAAGTTTCCTTACACTTGACTCCAGACATCTTGAGTTGATGGACAAGACCAGAGGGCATGTTCAACTGTTTCTGAGTGGCATTTGCAGATTGGATATAAGTCTGCTACTGTAATCCTTCATTTGAAAAGCTTAGCTTTGGTAGGCAAGGCATTAAGACAGGCCCTCCATAGGAAGGTTTTGGTAGTAGAAGGAATTAGAAGGTGCCATTGTTTAGTCCATGGTTTGACTGTCCTCACAAGTGCTGAGGATTGACCCAGGTGTTGGTTGGCCACTTGAGACTTCAGGTAATAGGCACTCTTGACAGTGAAGACACCCGAGATAGAGCACCTCCAAATCAGCCTATTAGGATTGGGATAAGGACTTAGAGGTATTCTCTTAATAATAGCAGCTTCATTCTTGTTAAAAATAGCTTCAACCAGTGGTAAGTTCCACTAGTTAAGTGCCTATCGATGAGCATGTCAACTCTTGAGTCCTCTAGAAGAAATCTAATTGTGCTTTGGGGCTTGTAGGTGGATTGTTGGGGAAGCCACTTGTCTTTCCAGATCCTAGTAGATACCCCATCACCAATGCGCCAGATGATGCCTTTCTCAAGTAGAGGAATAGCAAATACAAAACTTTGCCAAAAGAAAGAGGCATTGTGGCTAGTTTTTGCAGAGAGGAGTGTGCCTCGTCTAAAATATTTTTCTTTATGGACCCTGGCAGTAAGGGAAGTGGGAGAAGAAATAAGTCTCCAACATTGTTTGGCCAACAGGGCACAGTTGAAGTTCTCAAAGTCCCTCAGGCCCAATCCTCCTGAACTTCAACATGCTCTTCTGCTTCCAAACCACCCAATGAGTTTTCTGTTCTTGAGCCTGTTGACACTAGAAGGATCTTACTAGTTTACTAAGCTCTTGTAGTAGCTGCTTTGGTAGTTTAAAAATCCCCATGCTATAGGTTGGAATGGATTGAATGACAATCTTGATTAGGGTCTCCTTCCTTACTTGTGATCAAAATTTGGATTTCCAACTACTGATTTTTGTGTGTACCTTGTCTAGAACACCTTTGAAAGAGTGGCATCTTGATCTTCCCATTAGATAGTAGGCCTAGGTATTCCTCATAGGAGTTTGTCCCTCTAATTCTAGCAATGCTGGTGATTATGTTCCTTGTTTCTCCTTTTGTGTTACTGCTGAAGAAGATAAAAGTCTTGTCTTTGTTTAGATTTTTCCTAGAAGCTGTTTCATAGAGTTCCAGCAGGTGATAAAGGTGACTTTATTTAAGTGAGTTGGCCTTGCAAAAAAGAAGTGATCCATATGCAAAGAAGAGGTTATTAATGTGCAAACAATTCCTTCTAATTGGAAGGCCTGTAATGAAGCCTGAGGCCTCTGCAATGTAGAGTAGACAACTTAATGCTTTAGTACATAGAATAAAGAGGTAAGGGGAAATGGGATCCCCTTGCCTTATGCCTCGTGTGGGTCTGAATGGTGGTTTAGGTACCCCATTGATATGATCAGGGAATAGGCGACGGAGGAAACACATTTCATGACAAGATTAATCTAGGTGGCTGCAAACTCCATTTTCTTCAAAACAGATTCCAGAAAAAATCATTCGATTCGATCATAGGCTTTGCTCATGTCGAGCTTTAAAGCCATGTGCCATCCTTGCCTTTCAATCTAGACTTCATAGTGTGTAGGGTTCAAAGGCCACTATGACATTATTTGTTATGAGTCTACTAGGGACAAAGGCAGTTTGTGTGGGGGAGATGATGTCTGGCAGTATGGTTTTCAATCTAATTGACAAAGATTTTGCAAGGATCTTGTAGAAGACATTGCAGAGGCTAATTGGCCTGAAGTCAGTGACAAGATATGGATAATGCTTCTTGGGGATAAGGGTTGTGAGGGTTTCATTAAAATTATTATCCCATTGGCCACCATTAAGGACTGCCAAGGCTGCCTTATAGACTCGAGGACCTACTATGTTCCAATATTCTTGAAAAAACAAAGCTGGGAAACCATCAAGGCTAGGAAAGCCTAAAGGGTTCATGTTGTAGATGGTTTCCTTGATCTCCTCAACAGTGAAATCTCTGGATAGGGAGGCATTCATTTCCTCTATTATCACTTGAGGCATTGGAGCTAGACATTCCTCAATGTTGGTTGGGCAAGAGGTAGAGAATAGGTGCTCAAAACAACTGGAAAGCATTGTAGATTGCTTGAGGGTCTTTTGTCTCTTGATCTTAGCGGGTAATGATCCTACTAATAGCATTGGTCTTCTTCCTTTGGTTGGCACACTTGTGAAAATATGTAGTGTTTCGATCCCCATCCTTCAACCAGGCCTGTTTTTCCCTCTGTTGCCATTTTAAGTTTTCATCATTCAACAAAAGGTTGACCTCTTGTTTCACTCTTCTTATATCTACAATTAAGTTGCCTTCCTTCTGAGTTTGCAGGTAATGTAGAAGCTTAGTCTTTTCTTTGAGTGCCTTCCCTTTGTCCTTGTATTTGGATCTGCTCCAAGAGTGCAGTTCCTTTTGACATGACTTAAGGCCTTGTTGAGTGCTTTGTAAAGAGTCAGTGTGTCTAGCTGAGGGCATCCTATTCATAATTGATGAGGCCTGCACATTCCTCTTACTTGGTCCAAGCATACTTGAACCTAAAAATCTTTTCCTTAGGCTGAGTTAGTTGATGAGCTTTGGTTTGAACAAAGAGAGGTCTATGATCAGATTGAGTGCTGGTTAAGTGATATACAAAATAACTGTTGAAGCTGTCGATCCATGTTGTATTGCCACAAGTCCTGTCTAATCTCTCCTTTGTAAAATCCCTCTCTTCTCTGTTATTTGACCAAGTAAAATTGTCACCTATAAATCCCAGGTCAATGAGGTCACAATCATTTAGAGCATTCCTAAAGGTGGCCATCCTTTTATAGGGCTTGTAAGAAGCCCCATAGTTCTCCCTTTGGTGAGCTATCTCGTTAAAGTCCCCAAGGCATAGCCAGGGGATGGAATTAGCAAGCATCAAATCATGCAGTAATCTCCAGCTCTCATATCTTTTAGAGGTCATGGGATGGTCATAGAAGCTTGTTAGCTGCCAAGTTGCATTATCAGAGGGATGTTTAATGGAGGCTGAGATGTGCCATGAGGTGTAGTTTAGAACTTCAACCTCTAAAGAGGAATTCCATAATAGGGCCAAGCCCTCACTTCGACCTTTGCTAGCTACACAGAAACAATTTTCAAAATCCAATTTCAGTCTAACTTTTTCCATTTTGTCTAGGTTACACTTGGTTTCTATAAGGAAAACCAAGTAGGGTTGCTTAGACCTCACCAGTTGGTGAAGATCATGAACTGTTCAAGGGTTCCCAAACCCTCGACAGTTCCAGCTCCAACAATTCATTGGGGCTGGTGGGACTACATAGCAGTCTCCACCAAAGTGTCCTGGTTTTGGTCCTCATCAAGGTTGAGCAGATGCTTTGGTTTTTTGCACATGCTCCAAGCACGCATGGTAACAATGTAGAGGTTCAAATGTAGTTGGTCACATCTGAAAGGGCAATGGTAGAGCCTCTAGCTTTCATTTTCCAGGTACTACCTATCACTGGTTTGGTAATTTTGGGGTCGTTGATTTCGGGCTCCATAACAGTAGTGCCAAAGCGATTGATGGGGATGTTTGGCTTTATGTTATCTATTCTTGGCAAGACTTCAGAAATCATCGTGTCCTCACCCATAGGAAAATTGTAGGGGGGTAGTGGACTTACCTGAGCTAGCGAGGGACCAGGTTCTATAGGACAACTGTTTTGGTCTGTGCCATGTAGGTCTTCTAGTGGGTAGGGCATGAGATCCTTAGCACATGGGGTCTGACTCTTTTTGAAAGCCACATTCTTAGCACTAAAAAAGGCAATACCCCGATAATCTACTGAGTGGCTCGAGACATGGGTCCCTCTTCCCACCATTGGTTGGGAGTTGTCACCTTTGGTGTTGCCACAATCTTCCTCCGTTTGGCTCCACCTCCAAGAGGAGCTATGGTGGTCCCGAGCAATTGAGCCACCGTATTTTTTGGGGGAAGAAGATTTGATTCTAGGTGGTTGCGCATGTAGCCATTGTCGATACTGTTCTTTTGCCTGAGGATTAGAAGACGAACCTGAACAGCTTCCTCTACCATGCATCAAAAGGCCACATTTTAGCATATTGTAGTCAGGCATTCATATTTAAAGTCTAGCCAATGTTGATGAGCTCCAAACTTGAGAAAGTGACCGCGTGGGAGAGCTTTGGTTATATTTACTTCAACCCGAGCTCTTAAGTAGCTACCCTAGTCGTAACCATCTGTGTCAACCTCAATCTCGAGCACTTTTCCTAGGCTAGAGGCAAGCAGGTTCCCAATATCTCTATTCATCCCTGCAAAGGGGAGGTTGTGGATTTGTACCCATAAAGGTTTAGACATGAACTGCACCTCTAAGGGGGAAAGGCCGCCATCAAAGTTATTGAAACAGATCAGGTGTCTATCAAAAGACCATGGTCTTCCTTGACATGAGTTTTTCCTTATCTATGTGTAATTGGAACTCCAAGAGGAACTTGTTTGCACCAAACTCCTTGAAAGTTAACCAGCCTTCTAGGTTCCAAATGTTTTCCATGGTAGACTGGAACGCTTCCCTATTGACAACCCTGTCATTGAATATCATAGTAAGGAGGCAATGCTACCCTTCGATACTAGCTAAGAGAGTTGCCTCGATAGGTAAGGTGAGCTCCTCTTTCTCGTCTTCAATTAGCTTGAAAGTTTCCCAGGGCCATGTAATCTCATCGGTCATCATGTCACACACTCACTAGACACCAGCTTTGTCAAAGACAAAGCAGAACCCTCATTTATTGGAGGAGAAAGCCTCAACCTTCAACGAGGAGAGGACGCCACAAGAAACTTCGTTCACCTAGATGGTACTTGATTTCTCACTAATAATTGCTTATTGTATCTAGCCATCTCCTTTATCTCATATTGAGTTTCGTTTAGGTGAAGAGATGTATCAAAATCTTGTGATTCATGTACACTTTACATGATTCTCCATATAGATAATGCTACCAAATTGTGAGTTGGGTAGTTCTTCTTATGATCCTCCAGTTGTCTCGACACATAAGCTATTACCATTCCTTCTTACATTAGAGCGCATCGTAGTCCATATTTTGAATCTTGATGCCTCAATGTATACAAGAATGGTTTATGGGATTACAGTAATGACAACACAAGGTTTGGGGTCAACCTCCTTTTTAGTTTCTCAATACTTGCTCACACATCTCAGTCCAAATGAACTTGGTGTTTTTCCCAGTCAACAGCATGAGAGGGCTTGATAATCTGGAGAATCCTTCCACGAATCTCATGTAGTAATAAGCTAATTCCAATAAACTCCTAACTTTGTGCATTGTGGTAGAACACTGCCAATCCATGACTACTTAAATCTTACCTGGGTCTACCATGACTCATTCCCTAGATATCACGTGACAAGTAACTTAACTTATTCCGACCGAAACTCACATTTGTTGTGTTTGGTGAACAACGTATGTTCCCTAAGTTTCCCCAGTACCAACCTTAGGTGGTTTCCTTGGTCATTGACATTCTTGAATTACACTAGGATATCATCTACGAACACTACTATAAACAAGTTCAAGAATGGTTTGAACACCTTATTCATGATGTCCATGAATGACATTGAGGCATTAGTTAATCCGAACGGCGTCATCATAAATTCAAAATGACCATAATTCGTTCAAAATGCAATTTTCAGTATGTTGCCCTCCTTGATTCTTAATTGATGATAACAAGACCTAAGATCAATTTTAGAAATTGTTGCAGCTCCTTGAAACTAATAAAAAAAATAATCTTTTCTGGGTAAGAGAAACCTATTCTTTACAGTTACATTATTCAATTCCCGATAATCAATGCACATCCTAAGGGTCCCGTCTCTCTTCGTAACAAATAGTAATGATGTTATCCAAGGCAATATCCTTGGCCTAATAAATCCTTTCATCATCAATTCTTGTAATTGACTCTTTAGTTCTTTTAGCTCTAATGGGGCCATCCTATAAGGTGCCTTGTGTACGGGAACTATTCTAAGTTCCAGTTCGATTGAAAATTCAACTTCCTTAGCGGGTGGTAATCTTGTTAATTCACCAAATACTTCAGGGAACTCGTCCATTACAGGTATTCCTCGTACTTCCTTAAACGCATTCGTCTTAACCACTAAATGCACTAAATAAGCTTCCGCTCCACTTGCCAAATCTTTCTTGGCTTATAACGAGGTAATCATTCTTGACAATGACTGTATTTTACTATCTTGGAATACTCTACGTTCCATCCTAGGGACTTAAGATGTTACTATTTGTTGTCAATAGTTAATACTTACAAAATGTCGAATCCATACCTAGGATAATAATAAACCCATATAGGTTAAACACTATCAAGTTTGCCTCTATGATGACTTCACCTATTTTTAAAATACAATTCGCAACCATCTTAGTGCATAATACTACTTCTCCATTTGGTAGCACTACGGAGATCTTCTGTTGCATTCACTCCACCCAAAGGCCTATTATTTTAGCAAACTAGTAGACACGAATGATTGGGACGCACCCTATTCAAACAAAGTACTTGCATAGTGTTCAAACATCCTAACTCACCCTGAAACAACCAAATAAACATGATTCTTAAGACTACGCTCCTAAAATTGCTAGCTAGTGAACTAAGGTTGGGGTTCTGTACATGTTATAAAGCCTGCCTCTTGAGTCATCGGGGCGTCTTCATCGACTTTTCCCTGCCTTAAGTTGTACACTCTCACTAGTACAACCTATCTCTGACAATCAGAATAATTAGTCCAGTAGTATTTGAAATGAGATACCCTAACAATCAGAATAACTATCTCAGGAGTATTTTAAATAAGATACCCTAACAATCAGAATGATTATGCTAAGAGTATCTAATAATACTTTGACAATCAGAATGATTACATCATGAGCATTTAAGTAGATATATTCGAACAATCAGAATGATTACGCCAGTAGTATCTTGCATGAATTATCAAAGGAGATACTAGAGACATGACACCAATAGTACCTTGCGTGAATTATCAAATGATAGATGACTTGATGTAATGTAATGTGACATGTACGTGAAATAAATGGCATGGCATAACGTTAAACAAATGAACATTTTGTGACATGTAATAACGTGTAACAGATAACATTTCATGACATGACATGACATAACATGTAGCAAATGAATATTTCGTGATATGGCATAATGTGTAACATATAAACATGATTTCGTAATGTAATATAATGTGTAGGACTGTTTGCCTAGGTTTCGAGCTGGGTACCTGGGTGTACTCAGGCCAGGAACTTGATTTAAAACCTGGGCATGGTATGTGCTTGAATTTACTCGGGTTATGACCAGGGACGGTATCGGGTTGTACCTAGTTTTTTTTTTTTAATGTGAAAAGCCTATTATTTCATAATCATTTTTTCAATGAAAAAGATAAATAGAAAACTATAGGTTAAATTTTTAATCCATTTTTATTATGTTGACTAGAAAACTAAATTTTATTATATATATTATTTTAATAAAAGCCGATATTTTTTAAATTTTTTTTCAAGAAGTCATGTTGAAAAGCATATTCCTAATGCATTGAACATTCTCTATAAAAATAAAAATATATCAAATTAAAAAACTAAATTTTATGTAGAAAATAACTAAAACTAGATACAACTAATTAGCTTTTTAACTAAATGCATGTAAAAAAAAATCAATATTCATCATGTAACATGCATGCAATCCATTACATATTACATTATTTGGTATTTATACATTACATTACAAAACACAAAATTACAATAAAGGAGTTACAAAATCAGTAGTGGGGTCTACCATTGGTGAGTTAAGCACACCAAATAGCAACTTCAAATGAGAGAAGAAAAACATGTAGCCAAATAGTCCATTGTCGTTTCGTGTAGCCAAGAAGTCAAAATGCTCACTATCTAGTTTTGCTTATTATATTCAAGTAGGAATATTAAACAAGGGTATTGAAAATGAGTATAAGTATCATCCACACAGTTCTCTTGAACTGCCTCATTTGCAATTTGCTTCATTATTGTTCTTCAATCCCTATAGCTATCACCAAACACCACAGTTTGAGATCCATCAACAAGGCAATCCATGCAATAGTCATCATTAGCCAGTGTAGGACCCCATTATGCTGAACTCACAATCATTTAGCACATCCCAAGGAAAATCCATTATGTTAAAGGAATCAGATTCAATGCCCCAAAGAAAAATCAACATATGGCCTTTAGTATAACCCAAAGAAAACACACAAATTCAATGCCAAAAAGCAATGATTGAACTTGATCTTTCAATCATTCCAACAAACATTAAAGGTAGGTCAGCATGGCAGTAACAATCTTGCGGAAGTTATGGCCCTTCAGACAGGTCTTCAATATTGTAAACGATGGGGGTTCAATAACCTTATTCTTGAAATGGACTTTTTAATAGTAGTGAATTGGATTAAAAACGGAATATGTACTCTTTGGTACCTAGAGGACTTTTGGGAAGACATAGTAAATATGTTGGCAGAGATTAACTTTTATGTTAATCACATCTATGGAGAAGGAAATAAGGCTGCTGACTTTTTGGCCCTGCTTGGAAGTAGTGGTGTCTCACATGAATGGTTAGGATAGATAGAACTTCCTCATCTACTTAAAGGGATCATCAAAACAGATTCATGTGGGTTAGCTCAGCTTAGGAAGTGTTGAAAGTTCTGGTATGAGTGTGGTAATCTGGCTTGTGAAATGTTGCTTGAGGCTTTGTTCACTGCAGACGTTGTGATTTGGTTTTGTTTATAGGTAGTCTGGTTTTGATAGGTATTCTTGATATAGTTTTTTTTGGTACTTGGGGTTTTTATTTTATTTTTGTTCTATATTCTTTGTAAAATCCAAGTATTGTGATTACTACTACGGTATTCATCTGCCACAAGTGAGGGCTTATTAATAAATTTGAGCATGGGTCACTATTGGACATATGACTACCTTCTCTTAAAAAAAAAAAAAAAAAAGGCAGGTTCTGGACAATTTCCCAAATAGTGTTTGCTTAACCAAGTGGACTTCCTCCCCCTAGGAGTCATGATTAACTATGACCCAAATCAAATTCTTCCCTGACAGTGCCCTTGGCAAACCTATATGAAATCCATAGATACATCTTCTCACTTCCATTCTGGGATCGGCAATGGTTGTTATTCTCCAACCGGTCTCTAATGCTCAGCCTTTACCAACTGGCAAATTGAATATTTCCCAACAAATTCAGCCACGACTCTTTTTATTCCATCCTCCAAAATTGTCCTTCCAAGCCGCAATACATTTTGGTACTACCAAGATGAGCAGTATATAGTGTAAAATGGGCTTCCTTCATAATCCTTTCCTTTAATTTAGGAACATTAGGAATCATTTTCCTTTCCTTGTAATGTAACATCCTATCCTTGCCAATCGAGAAGTGTTGCAGTCCATCAGATTTCTAAATTTTCTGTCAAAATTTCTTCAGTTTATCATCCTTGCTCTATCCTTTGATGATTTCCTTGTCAGTCAATGGCACGATCTCTTATACCACCGTTAATCTGACATCTCTTGGCGGCTTTCCTATTACCAATTCCCTTATTTATGAAAAAAGTGATTGCATGTCGGCCTAGGTCTTACGACTAAGAGCATCTACTACCACATTGACTTTTCCGGGATGATACTTGATCTCATACTGATAATTGCTGGTCATCTTCACCCATCGCTGATCATCTCCACCCACTAAAATTGAGCATGAGTTCGTGATGAACTTATTAAAAACCGAAACTTCATCTCTCAATGCCGTGTCTGTGTGTGAAATAGAAGGGTAATTTTGGCTTCATACCTTCTATGACTCTATTCTTGGAAGTATCTTCTAGCTTTGCTTACCCTCCAAATGATATTGTGTGAGAAAAGAATAATGTGAGACTGTTTCGATGGTGAGAAAATGTGGAGAGTGTTTCTATGATGAGAAAATGGTGGAAAGTTGGAGAGAAAGGTGGTGGCCGAATACTTCAAAAGAAATTCACCAAATGACTAAAAGACAAAAAAAGCTTCTTGCACAAGCCAATGCTCATTGCATGGATGCCAAGTGGCGTCCCACCTTAAGGCCTCTTCCTACTTCCTCATCATTTGATTGTGTTGGAAACACAATAGGATCTTTTTGGAGAAGTGGTGCCTCCTTTCTCAAACTGAAACCTCCTTCCCATTTTGCCCCTTCACCTCATGTCTTGGTTCAATGAACCTTGTGGCTAAATAGTGTTTGTCAAGCTAAAAAGCTTCCTCAATCTCTTACATGTGTGCATGTGTGCCAAGTGGCATGTAAGGTGTGTGTGTGTGTCTGTGTGTCTGTGTGCATGGTAGCTGCCGAAACCTCCATCTTTTCTCAAGAAGATTTTCATTCACCAAACTTTTGAACAAGCATGTGACTGGTCATAGTTGGTGGCAAAAATGCACAAACTCCCTTACCCTAGCCATCCATCTCAAGTATGTCTTTCACAAGATTCTTCTAGAATCCTCCTAGACATGTAGATCTTCTCTTCCCAAGCATGATTTTGCCATTTCCCAAGATAAAACTCTTCACCTTCCTTTTGCATGCGTGACACATAACAAAAAGAAAATCTTCCTTTTCTATGGTTGTCGTGCATGCCCTTTGGGCCTCCCTCCTATTTCTAACTTTTTATGTCTCTTCATCTTCCTTCTAGAAGCTCTCCCCATAGTAACAAGTGTCACAAAACTTCTTTCTACAAGTAAGGCTTTTTGCATGCATGAAACATGGCTAGAAAGTGGGTGATCTTTTATGGTAGTCGTGCAAGGCCAAAACCCTAAATTTCTCTAACCTCTCTTCCCTTAATTCCATCTAGATTCATCGAGTCCTAGACTTATGCTCCATTGGATGACATGTGGCGTTCAAAATACATGAGTTGGATGTGAGCCCTAGTTTCATTGGGCTTCAAACCTTAATTTCCTATAAAGGCCGAAAGATTCGTGGGCTTGGGCCCTTTTCAAATCCAAACCAACTCTAATTGGTTTTACTCCACCTCTCTTGGCTCATATAATAATATATATATATATATATATATATATATATATATATATATATTTCGCAAAAAGCCTAGAAAATCCTTTGTCTCACAGTTTTGGTTGGCTTCTAATAGTTTGGGATTTCATTTGGGTTGAAACCCTTTTTTGGTTGACCAAATAGTATTTAATTGGATGGAATGGTGTTTGGTGGAAGAGACATGATGACAAGCTTGAACCACACTCAATTTCTTCACATTTGTTCTCCCCTTGACATGTGTCCTAGGGTTTCCAATTGGATGGCTAGGATTGTGAAATGTGTCCAATTATAGTCCATAATAAAGCTGCATGTAAATGGAGTGATTGGTCAAGCAAGGCATCATATGTGACCACACTTATTTCCCACAAATATTTTTTAACTCATGAACCAAGGGTCTTAGATACACATCAATGTCATTTCCAAGAGATTTTGGACTTGGGATAAGCAACTTAAACATGAGGTACGGTTATTTCATACATAACCAGGGAGGTAGATTATAAGGTACCAATACAGCTAGTCAAGTGTTGTAAGGCTTGCTCACACCTACCCGTATCCTTATCATATGGGATGTCACAACATCATCCTGGATAACACAAAATGGCATCCTCATAATTCAGAGTAGAGAATGCCAACACCAATTACAAAAGTTAAATTGAAGGGACGAACAGAGAGAACAAATCAATAGCATAATCTAAAAATCAAATTACTATAAATGAGAGGGACAAAATGATATCATCTTAATTCGTCCAAATGAAAGGTCAACAGAGTTGAACATAAAATTGATCGAAGGAAAAAAAAAAGGGGTACAACAGCATGAAACAAATCAGTATGCAATTAAGGAAAATGAGCTGCTAGCCGCACAAGCTATTCCACTACAAGCTTATACAGACTGCATTTCAGACTGCACTACCATGTCAAAGCCACCTAAGGCCACATTTCAGACTGCATAGCATTAACATGTCAGTCTTTTTTTAAAAGCCATCTAATACCACAACACTCTCTTACCTCTGTGCACGATTTTGTTTGTCTACTACATTTTTAAGATCAAGCTCTCTCTCTCTCTCTCTCTCTCTCTCTCTCTCTCACTTATTTTACTATATGAGAGGTACTTTAATCCAACAAATCCTGCAAAGCAAACAAACTAAAATTTCTCAAACTGCATACATTATCCTAACTTGTAAAACCCATGTAGAGTTTCATAACGGATCTGAATAGCTGAATTTATAGTAGAAGGCAACTAAAGGCAAGACACTTACTTTGCTACAGGAACTTCAATGCCCAAAAATAACAATTATTAAGAAAAGCTACATCCTTCGTTTAAATTCCATGCACATGCGTCTTCCCCCTTCAGGTCTTCAAATACATTAGATATGTGACAGCACTCTTTTGAGAGCTGCACATGAGTATGCTCTACAAGCAAGACGCCTCAACAGCAAGCTCATCAAGTAATTTCTGAGAATGCATCCATATCTGATAAATCATTCAATAATTCAATGGAACTCAGTTCTTCACCTCTAACTCCAGAAAACTTAAGCTATTTTCCTCTCTTTAGTCATGTAATTTATAGCAACTCTCAAGTCCATTAGCGCCAAAAACCAATGTAATGTATTGCACATCACATGCCCTGCAACTTTAGCATTACCCGTTATCTTCCTAATCCAGTGGCTGGTTTTACCCAATGGAAATCCATAATTTGATACACAGTTTTCTCTCATTATTCTGATGCCCTCTTTTATTTTGCTTATCAAAAAAAGTTCTCTCTCATTATTCTAGTTGCAGTACAACATTTCAATTACAATCACAGCATTCACCAACAGCATGTGCAACTGACTGTTAAGAAACCATGATGAATTAAAATCCTTTAAAGCTAACCAAAACATAAAGGCAAGTATCCACATCCACATCTGCTAGGTATCTCATAGAGTAAACCATGAAACATAATATATAAATCAGAACCGAATAAAATTTAAATGCAAATATCAAATCCCACGCATAGTTCAGATATTAACTAATAAATTTTAAGAGGCACAATGGTAGAGAAAAAACGGTCGAAGTTAATAATTGATGCTGAACAAAAATGAAAAGACTACTCTTCAATCAGATATACAGACTTCCACCACACCGATAGCCTTCATAAGACATAATACACACACATATACACACAACCCAGATCCCAATTCACTCTATCTAGACAATTAACACGTTGATTGGCCGCGTGAAGAAATCAGACTATGCACCTCCGTACTTAAAACCAAATTCACAAAAGCCACATTAAAGGCAGCGACGCCCAATAAAATAACCGCATAGTCTACAATAGCAATAATCCCAAGACAGAATTCAGTCAAATATACATAATGTATTAAGAACAAAGCATCATACACATATCACAATCTCATAATAAGAAGTCATCAACAAGCAGTCTCATTGTTAATTCGATCGATTACCCTCTGGCCTTAAGCTCGGCGAGGCGCCTCGAGAGGTCGTCCTCGTCGACCTTCTCGGTTTCCTTGGCCGCCAGAGCGTGGGCGGCAGGCTGAGGCAGCCCCACGGAGACCTCAAGGCCGTAATCATCGGCGACCTGCTGCATAAGGCTGTTGACCTCTCCCTCCGGCGTAGAGAGGGAGGTAGAGCCAGCCATGGAGCTCTCCATGAACTCGGCCTGGACCTCCATGTTGACGAACTGCTTCTCGAACTGGTCCATGGTCTCGGACATCTTCTGGAGATTGCCGGTGGCGAGCGTCGACTCGAGGGACTTGACGATGTTGGACATGGACTTGTTGATGGTGGTCATCTTGGCCTGGGTGTCAAGGCGAGCAACGACGGCGTCGAGGCGAGAGGCGAGGCGGAGGTAGTTCATCTGCTCGGAGCGCTTCCGGATGGCGTTCTCGGCGTAGATTCTGGCGCCGTCCATGTTGCCCTTCTCCATGGCCTTCTTGATTTTAAGCTTCTCGGATTTCTCATCCTTCTCGCACTTCTTAGCTTGGCGTTGGAGAGATTTGGCGGTGAATTTAAGCTCCATTATCTGATTCAAGAGCTTCTCCGTGTTTCCCATGGTGGTACGATCGGGGCAGCCCTGATGCGGATTTCGATTTTTGGATTCTAAATTTCTAGGGCTTTGAACATAACATTTAGGAAAGAGCTCTGCTACAGCACGAGTTGGTCCCGAGAAAGAATAATTTTTTTTTCATTCATATTTTTTTATATTCTTAAATATTTTTTAAAAAAGAAACATCATTACAAAATACATTATTAATCACTAAGCAAAAAAAAAAAATTTAAAATTTAGACAAATCTTCGGGACACTTTATCAGGTGATTTAGCATTTCCGTTTAGAAAAATGCTCACCATAGTTATAAAACAAGAAATGACGCACTTTTCACATCAGCACAAATGAAATATCCAATCTATCCTCTTTTAAAACACAACCTCATGTGTTTTTAGACCATCCTCACCCATGAACATCAATCATATTTCTCACCCATCAGACCCTTTTCGGCCATGGATGTTGTTGCATCTGCATCAGACCAACGTCTACTCTATTTTTGCACCCACAAAATCGAAGTTCTACCTCCCCTATTAGCTCCACTAATTCTTTAGGTACTTCAATCATTCCATTCTTTTACTCCCTTATGCATTTTTGTGTGTGTATGCCGAATCATTTCATTTCTTACTCCTCTATTTGATTCTAGAATTTCCCCTGACCTCTATGTGTGAATGTGTACACGTATACATGTGATTTCGATAAACATTTTTCTGAAAAATCAAGCGGCCTTGGAGAAATTAGGGGAGAATTTTAGCTTTAACCTAATTTTTATCTAGATGTGAATTTGGTAGGGATGTGTATACAAATTGATCATGTGTTTTTCTTTTTTTCTTTATAGAATTCTTTAGAAGGGACTTGTATCTTGCTAGTTTATTTTGTCTTGTTTAGTTTATTTTTGTAAATGTGAGTATGTCTTTTCTATCTTTAGTTTTATTGGGAACATGTACGGTCCATTGGATGTTTGGTTAGTTTTATGCATAATATATTATTTTGCTAATATATCTTGTTCCTGATAATTGAGGTGTGTGCAGCAAAGTGTATGAAAACTTTTTGATGTTGGTCTTTATCCTTTTCGAGGATATAAAATTTCATGGGAGAAGCTTATCATTATGCCCTCCTTATATGCAGTACTTGCCACTAAATTTACACTTGATTTCACACTCCACCTTGTTCTTACGAGGGAAGAATATGCCATTGAGCCAAAGCTAAAATTTATTTGACATGATCCAAATTCTTTTTTTTTTATTATTTGTTTGCTCATACCAGTATCACAACATTTTGAGCTCCCAAGTAATAATGAAAAATGATCATTATTTGACATACTAAGCTTATGGATTTCTTCTTCTTCTTCTTTTTTATGAACCTGCAATGCTATATATGTTAAGAAAATAAACTTAGTTTATTCTTCTCATTTTATTATTTGTCTTTGAGCAGCTCCTTCAAAACTTCAAAGTGAGTTTTGTACCTGTTAGGATTGTCATGGGTTACCTATTGAGTTGAAAGGCAAGTCTTGAAAAGAGTTTCATAAAATAGATGATAAAGTCTTAAAGAGAGAAGAAGAGAGTGCTAATTAATGTATTGTATTAAGCATATTTTGTACTAATTAGTTTTAGACTGAGGACTCATGATCATTCTCATCACTATAAAAAGTGTTAATTAATGCATTGTATTAGGCGTATTTTGTACTAATCAGTTTCAGATTGAGGACTCATCAATTTCAGACAATCATTGTACTTTTTTACATTTCATTTTCGTAGAAAGTGATTAAATTGTCATGACTATTGTTCGTTCAACTTCTTTTCATTTTTTGTGGTATTTTTTCCTTTCTATTATGAAGCCACAGAGCTTTTAGCATGCATACATGCAGTGTTTATTTCCTAAAGTTTCAAGTTATATTAAACTCCAAAAAACACACCAATAAACCAATGATCATAAGCTGCTCTAGTTGTGCAAGCAAAGAAAGAAAAAACATGCTTATGTTACAATAGACTTTCAAAAACTATTTCATCACAACCCATCATGCTTAAATAATTGTTCAACGTAAATTTCAGTTCTAAAAACACATCAAATAACAAGCTTTTTATTGTTCAATACAAATTCCAGTAGGACAACTAGAAACCATCCAAGTGATGGAAAGAATATAAGACGATCTCCTCTAGGCACCAGTGGGTGTTGAACCAGTCTATGCAAGCCTGTGCTTAATATCTCTTGCTATTGAGAAGAAAACTTCCTCCATGTCTTGATAGCCTGTTACCCACTAACAATTCAAAAACTTGGTGCCATATTCATCAGGAAGAGCTTGACCCTTAGAGGTAGGCACAATCTAAGAAAACAAAGAAAATTTCTTTCGAGTCAACAATGTAGAACACGTTTGCTTTAATCCATGTAGCCATCCATGCAATTTTATGCTCAATTTATGAATTCAAAATCCAGCCCAACTTGTGAAAAAGAAGCATTTTTTGCTAATCAAAGGAAAAAAAATATAGAACCTACTCCACTAGGACCAGTGGGTGTTGAACATTCTTCCTACACAGTTGAAGCAAAAAATTTATTAGTAAGGAGTATAGAAGCATAGAAAAGTATAACAGAAGATCATACCGTATAAACTGTGCTAACTTGAGTTGGAGGAATTGGTTGTATTTCATTTGATCCACTTAATTGGATGGGCCGGTAGAAATTAAAAGTGTCAATATAACAAAATCTATGCACTAGTAACAAAGTAAATTAAAAACTATAAAGAGAGTTTCAGACCTTTTGTTTCTTACTGTTATTTTTCTTTCTTTTTTTTATAGACTTTTCAACCGTGGAAACTTTCCGTCGTATCGGCGGCCTTCCTTAACCTCTCACAACATTCAGACTAATGACTTTTTTACCCTTTTCTGCACTTCTATTAGTGGTAACTATTTGTTTTGAAGGCTTTGGTTCACACATTAAGTCACTACATTGGTCTTTGACATCGAGTAAATGGTCCACCATGTTCGAGTTACGCTCCTCATTTCCTGATATAAGTTTTACTCCCTCAAAAAAAAAAAAACTCATAAGATGATTATGCCTCTATGTATAAGGACTGGTATGTAAATCGTCATAACTACTCTTAATAAATGTGTAGTTGCACGTCAAGTCCTTCCTCCAATAGTCTAAGATATACTTAGACGATAATGATGTGTCACCGCATTGGGCTCTAAAAATAGAAAATGCATGCCTACATAAAATGCCTTGAGTCTCAAACAAAGTGCAAGTACATTTCAGCTCGAACTCCTTAATATTGAAATAAACTCAAACCTTTACGTCTTTGGTAAAGTTTTCAATCTACACACTGTCAGATACCTCATAGGTTGAGATTGCACCCTCATTTTTTTATAAGTGAGCAGTTACAGTAAATCATTCACATTATCTCCCTTTGCACCTCCTTGAATTTCTCATTAGTGTACACACTTTGGGACTGCTTCTCTATTTTTCAAATTGAAACACATGGTATTGTGGCATTGAAGGAGTTAAAGTCGGTAAATTGCTCATTCTCAACTTTTTTTTAGGGACATTGTCAAATTAATCAACAAAATCTTTAAGTGTAGTATCCAAATGTACGAATCCATCAAAGAAAGCATTCATGTTTTTGCTCCATTGGGTAGTACTCATCTTAACCCAAAATACATCTTTCAAATAAACTAGCACCCAAAATGTACTATGCTCATATAACCCACTCAGTCATGCATTATCATGAAGCTGATATGTATCCAATAGCCTCCCCCAAATTTTCTCAAATTGAACACATGTTTGAAAATCATACACACACTCCAGAACGAAAGATTTTAGACTACAATTGTAAATTGAATGTGAGCCAAGCTTTTTTTAGAGTTGTTTTAATATGTGATATAGACAATATCTATGTCTTGTTTCTGGGAAGACAATTGCAATCACACTCTTCATTGCACGATCCTGATCTGTTATGATTGCAACTGGTGCTTGACAATCCATACACTTTAACCACGCTCGAAACAACCATAATATGTGTGTTTTCACTAGATATCAACCATGTACCTAGAATTATGGATTGACCATGATGATTTACACAGACAAAAGGTGTAAATGGCATCATGTACCTATTAGTCAAATAAGTCATATCAAATGTTACAACATTCTCAAAATATAGGTACGATGCTCTACTATGTGCATCAACCCAAGATACATTTTTTAATCTAGATTCCTCCTCATTCAATTCCATAGTAGAGTAAAAGTCATGATTCATATCACGTATCCTCTCAAAATATTCTAGAAGTGCCACGCCACCTCCTTTTCCAAGGCGAATGTGTCTTGCCTTATCAATGAAATTTTTGTAATCTTTTTCTATGTCAAGGTGGGTTGTCAAAGCCTCTTACTTCAACAACAAATGAATAATAATTCTTATTCATCCTTATCCCAGCTCTGTCATTCAATTCTAGCTTCCATTTAGCGAGTTTATATTCCGATGGCATCTAAAATATCTAGACACCAGTGGGTTCAATCTATGATTGTGGGTAAGTTCTATACTAGTCAGGCACCACTCACCATTATCGAGCCGAGCATTGATTTTCGCCTTACATTCTGTCTTTGTTGTTGGATGTGGCTTCGATACATTACTACTACTACTTGTATGTTTTCCACCCCTTCAACAACCAAGTGTAATATACTTCACTATCCCATTTTACTCTCGTTTAGTCCTTTGTGTCCTCACCCAAAATTTCTCTTGTTTTGCATATAGCTTGTAATATGCACTTAGTGCAGCTTCATCCTTGAAAGTCATCTCAGACTTGGGTTCATCAACAGGCACAGATTCTTGATTTATCGCACTACCATCCTCATCAATACCCCCTTAGCCTTAACTCACAATCTTCTTCTGTCATTACATAACAACCATATATAGTTAAATAACCAAGCATTCAATCCACAATTTTTAAAATTTGAATTCTTACATTTAACTCATCAATTTGAATAGTGCAATGCACTTGTTCAATATCATGCTCGTTTGAGTGCAAACTTGTACCTTCTTTATTTGTAGGGAGATCCGCAGTCACACTTTCATTAATTGTTTTTGAAGTCTCACCCTATAACGCCCTAATGGAATGCTCAAATTACATAGCCTATGCTCCAAAAAGACCAGTCAATGATATAATTGGAACCCCATTGAAACCTTATAAAGAGCAAGAACTTCTCCTTACCAAACAATGTGGGATCCTATACATCACCTACCCTTATCTTTATCATATGGGGTATAACAATCTACCCTCTTAAATTCTCGACGTCCTTGTCGGGCCATTCCATCGTAGGTGGCACGACTCAAGTCCTATATTTCTAGTTGGGATAAACTCTGATATCATTTGTAAAACCTCAATAGAAGGCCCAAACCACATGACCTATACTCCTAAAAAACTAGTCAATGATTCAATTGGAGTCTCATTGAAACCTTATAAAAAGTAAGAACTTCTCATTTCCAAGTAATGTAGGATCTCATACACTACCTACTCTTATCCTTATCGTATGGATTATAACACACCCTACCCACTTTTAACAAATTCTGTAATATCCCGTATTTTAATGTATTTTAATTAAATAATTATTTTAATTAATTTAAATATTGGTTCTCTTGTTTTAATATTATGGAGGTTTTATTATATTATTTTATAATATTTTAAGTTGCAAAAATTATTTTTTTATGTGCTTTCTTAATATTAATTATTTTTTATGAATTTTATTATTATTTTATTGAAGCCTTTTACTATGTTTAAATTATTTTTATTTAAATTACAGTTTTAAAATCATTTTCGTTGGATCATTTTTGTGACCTAACTTATGAGGATTGGATTTCATTTCTTTCCCTCTATTTTTCTCTTCCTCTTTTTCTTTTCTTTCTTTCTTTTCTCTTATTTCCTCTCGGTTTCCCTCCCTCACAGCCAACCCCCTCTCTCGTCTCTTTCTTTCTCCCCGTGTATTTTTCGTCCCTCCTTCCAGCCACCGCCACACGCCGCCATGGTCGTCACCGCCGAGCCCAATCACTTCCCCAGCCGCCGGCAACCCCATCCCTCCAACCTCAACCTCTCCCGCGCCGTCATTTGCCCGCACTCCCCGTCTAAAGCCGCACGGCTTTTGAGCTCTAGCGCCGCCATCCAGCCACCTCCGGCCACCATTTCTTCATCACTTCTTTCTCAACCTCACAGCTACCTAATGGACTAAATCCCAGCTTCGATCCGTCACCGGTGAAGCCCCATTGTGTACGTCTCCGATTTCACCCTTTTTGGCCTTAAACCATCTCTTTCGCCACCACCCACGGCCAAAGGCCACCACCATTAGCTTCACCTACATCTCTAGGTCCTACCCTTATAATTTCAAGTCTTCATTTGACCCCATTCAAAATTCACTATTTTTGACCCACGACCACAGTGTATTTTACACTACTCAGTTGCTGTTTTGTCGCTTCTAGCTCATCCGTGATCTTTCAAAAATTACTATATAGTGCAGTAAGTATTTTTTCAAACATCTTTTGAGATTTAAATATATTTTGCACTAACTCATTTCATTGTATTCTGGTTGGTTGTTCCGGACTGAGTTCAAGGAGTAAGGGGGTCAGATGGATTGGAGGATGGAGTTATTTGTGTGATTGGTTATATTGTGTTTTGGTTGATTGTTGGATATTGAGGTTATGTCTGATACATTGCATGTGCACGCATGTTCATGTTTATAAATGAAAATTAGATTTTCAGGTAATTGAATTCATGTTTATGTGGATATTTGAAAACTGAGTTTTCATATGTGGAATGGCTTTTGGGTGCGTGCGTATCACAACCCCAAGCCGAGATAGGCATTATCTAGGTGGAGCTCCTCTGGTCACTCGGGAGCGAAATATACTGAGTGACGTCCCCTAGGTTGTCGCCGGGCGACAATGGGATTGACGGGTTTCGTGCCGACTCCATGGCCCCTTTGCTAGCGGGGGGCTAGAGGATACTTGACCACGAACGCACTGGGTGTGGAACTGGGTATCGCTAGTTATGAAGTCAGGGTATGCGGATGATCCCTAAGGGAGATCATGGTGCCTACAGATAAAATGGATAATGGATATTTTCTAGAAAAATGACTTGTGTTGAATAATGGATTTTGTGTGAGTCATTTTCTGGAAAAATGATGGATTATGGTTTTGGGCCATTTTCAGGAAAAATGGTGGAAATGTTTTATTGGAAATGTTTTTGGGCCAAAATGGGATTTTGGCGTGTATTGAAAAAATATCCATTTTTGGAGAAAATGATATTTTTAGATCTGGTGCATAGTACATCATATGCATGCATGGTTGGTTGCATTAAATGTGTTTATCTCAAGGTTGGTTGGATTATAACTTACATGCGGTACCATTTAATGGTATCGTAGATTTTGATCTTGATGATGCAGATGCTGAGCTTGAAGATTTTGCTCCGTTGGAGGAGTGATTTGGGATCACTCGTGTTATGTTTTTTCAGCTCTTATATTATTTTGGGACATTTGGTTTTTGCTTTAAAATGCTTGTATTTGGATATTTGTATTAAAGAAATTCTGGTGCTAGTTGAGTTATTTATATTATCCGCTGCTTATTTTTTTATTGTACAATATTGCTTGTACACACACTTGGCACATATCGTTGGGATGCATGACTCATGTTGTCATCATCCTGACGTCACGATTTCTGAGATTTTTCGTAAGTGGGAGTCGGGGCATCACAAATTCCTCAACTTCTCTTGATGTACCCGTGCTATATGACCAAAATGGTTGGATAATTGGGGGCTAAATGGGCGGAAGGTAATAAGTTAATTAACTTTAAACATAATGTATGATATAAAAGAAGGTGTTATATTCATCTGACAACCCTATATAATAATGTGTGCTTGTGGAATGAGCATTATGATTTGTAGGAGTAGCACATGGGTTTGGAGGTGGAGATGGGGATTTGGATACGTGTAGAGATTTTTATTAGTGTGGGTATTAGGGGTTGGTGGAGCATATGGAGGTTGTGTCCCAACAAATGGTGGAACCGAATTATGTTGACATGGCATCATAATAAGTCAAAATAAAAAGCACAAGAAAAATCATTAATTTCAGTTTTCCAACAATAACAAAAATAAGGTTCACTAAAGAAATCTAAACTAAGCCATCACCTTCATAGAGATTGAACAATCTATCAAGGATATATTTGACAGGTCCTACTTTCGCCCATCGAGCTATTGAACTAAAAATACTCCTTCTCACTACTCTGCTCATTTATTTCATATAATTAGATAACTAACAATGCTAGAAGTCAAAGGCCAATCCATAAAACACATTTCTCTGTCCAAAATCAAACTAAAATCATATATGTTTTTATCTAATCCATTAGAATAAGATCTGTTTTTTACTCTTCCTTCCAATTTCACATCAAATCCATACAACTAGAAACCATCAAGTCAACTTTAAAATTCAAGAATGTACATAAAAAAGATTTCTTTAAGAAAAAAGCTATTGCAAATCTTAGCCATGGCTGCTGCTTTGCATTTTTTTTTCAAATTTTTTAAGCTGCAAAAGGCCTAAATTATACACATACAAATGAAGATAAAATGGATGCTATCAATTTAGTTAAAAATCACTAAGTACACATACAAATGAAGATAAAATGCAAAGAGGGTAATCTTAGATTGTCCAAAAAAAAATGTTTACAAATCACTTACACATGTATTTTACCCAAAACAATATGTTTATAAATTCCTTCCCTTATACATGTATTACATAGACCAAGGAGAGAGAGAGAGAGAGAGAGAGAGAGAGGGAGGTGATTACCTTCTCTTGGACGCGTGAAATGATGCAGAAGGATGGACAAATCTTTAGTGCAAGAGAAGTTTTATTTATTTGTTTTTGTGAACCTGAGCGAGAGGATGAAAGAGCGATACAGAAGAGGGAGAAAAGCAAAAAGTCATTAAGAAGCTTCCATTTTGACTTTTTATTGTTTTGTTTTATTTTTTATTTTATTTTTCCTGTACTTATCCACCTTGGCACCATTCGTGCGTTTCATGCACTACAAGAGGCTTTCCTGTAACAACACTTTGAATAAAATATTGTTAAAATATTATTTTTTAATATTATTATTATTTTGAGATTTATAAAAGTTGAATTGTTTATTATATTTTGTGTAAAAATTTGAAGAAATTGTAATGATGAGATGATATGAAATGAAACACTTTCGCTATCCAAATGAGTCTTAGTTATCCATGCGTTGCAACAATTTTACTTTTTATGCACCGTGTGTATATGTTAAGAGTGGGTCTCAGTCAAAGACGATGAATGCGGGCAGAGCTCATAATAGAATATGAGTAGTTGGAAATATGCATCGTTCGTTCTTCATTACGCATTGGGAATTATCAACTTTGCATCAGTATTAGCATTGTTGTAGTTAAAGTTAAAAAAAATAAAAAAATAAAAAATTTTTTGGACAAAATAGTGCATTTAGTATTTTTGTCAGCGCATAATAATTTTGGTATCATACTAGTTATAATAATAAAATAATATTATTTTTTAAATTTTTTATCTACTCTTTAATATATATCTTTTATATCTTTTTGGAACTAATTTTTTATTTTATTTTCATAATTTTCAATAATCTACACATCAAAATAAAATAACCATAAATTAACTTAATTGTCAAATACAAAGTATCAAAATATATACAAAATCAACTTGGGACATTCATATCCAACAACCTAGATGACAACATATTTAAAAATATTTAACTGCAACCAAATAATTTGCTGCCCAAAACAATTGCAAACTATGTATCAAACTATACACTTTGTTGTCCTATCCTATACAAACTAAACCATATATCAACCAATCAAAGAAAACCAACAATATAAACTAATCTCAAAGGATCAAGAAATTTACCCAAATCAACAAGTAGCAAGTCATTTAAAAAAAAAAAAAAAAAAACTACATGTTTGTCTATATTTTTATAGATTTGTCTATATTTTTATAGCTCTGTCGAGCCAATGTGATTTAAGCATATACATAAAATAAAACTATACATATGTCCAGGCACTATGGTCAAATTATGCATAAAAATATTAGCATATACATTTGTCCAGCCACTATGCTCATGATATACATAAACAAACAACACATCTATCCAACCACTATGCTCAAAGTATGCATCAAAAGTTGAAGTTACCATGCATCAAAAGTTGAAGTCCTAGCCTTACTTGAAAATCCTATGATAGACCTTGTCTAAGTTAAGAACACTAGGCCTAGCCGAAAACACGAGGATGACTAGGGCCTCGTTTGAATAGCTATCACAACCATCTCATGTCATCTAATTTCTTTTCCAAAATGAGTATGACTAAGACCTCATTTGAATAACTATCTCATCTCATCTCATCTCATTTCTTTCCCTCACATAACTTAAGCACAAACACTTTTCAATTTTAAATTTTCATCTTTTCTATCGAATCATTATTTAATTATTACAACTTTTTCAAACTTCTAAACAAAACACAAAAAATAATTCAAATCTTTTCAATCCTAAAACAGAAATAATATTAAAGAATTACATTCTAATAATATTTTAAATTTATAATTTTTTTATTCAATTTTTTTCTCTTTCCCAAAACTTAATAAAACATCTTAATTCAAATCATTTCACTACCATTCACATATTTTTCATCTCATCTCAACATCCAAACGAGACCTAAGATACAAAGCATGTTTTGGATTCCCCTAGGGCAACATATTAGAAGTCTACTCCCACTTGGACCTACATCTCACAAACTTTATATATATAGACCCTAAACTCAGTGCGCACACACTTCATTCCTCTCATTGGTGCCACACACCCCTTTTGACTCAATAAAAAATGAGCAATACAAAGGCTATTCCAAGTGCAGGAGAGTGTCACGTAATAATTAGGAATAAATTCCTAAATCGTTTCCTCAGGGAAAGTGCTTAAAAATCAAACTCGTTTAAAATGGTAAAAATATTTACAATGAGAAAATAAAAATAAAAGTGATGATATGTACAATGAATGGAGAGGTGCAATAAAAAAGAAAATTTACTGGTCATGAACCAGATTCATGTTTGTTGGATTTTTGAATGCAGTGGTGAAAAGTAAGGAATTAAAGTGTAAGACAGTAAATTGAAATTGCTGAAAATTAAATGACTGAAATTTAAAGGAGCGAGAAAATTAAATGACATTAAATTAAAGTGCAAGAAAATTAAATGGCATTAATTTAAATTTCAGAAATTAAAAGTGCAAAAAAAATAAATGACAGTAATTTAAATGCTGAAATTAAAAGTGCAGGAAAAGTAAATGACATTAATTTAAATGAAGAGAAATTTAAAGTGCAAGGAATAATTTGTCATAAACTTCAAACTTAAATAAAATTGAAAGTGGAGGCTACAGGTAAAAGAGGAAAGCTCGGCAACAATAGTTGGTCCATTAGGCCATCAACTGTGTTATCGTACTTCCTCACTTCACCCGAGCTTTATTCAAAAATAAAGACAAGACTATCTATTCTACTCCTACTCTTAAAATCTAACGAATTTCTTCATCCGTTTACAAGCATTATATAGGCTTCAAAAGTCACTGCATTACATACGCCCGTGATGTGCGTCCCACGTGAAAAATAATGTTATGCATCCCTAAAACCAAACAAGTTCTAAAACCCTAAAACTGAGCATGTTATAGAATTGAGTATGTCACAAGTATAACAGCCCACTAGAAATTCAGTAGATGAATTTCTTTAGTCTTTAGTAACATTGTGAAAATCCCAGAAATGTGTCACGAATTGAGCAATTGCATAGGATTGAATCTGTCAGCATAGTCAATTTCTTTTTTTTTTTTGATAAGTATCAGCATAGTCAATTTCTAGCCCACTTAAGTGTAGAAATGCATTTTTATTAATTTGAAGTACCTAAGAATTGGAGAATGAGAAAAGACCTATGTCATTAGTCTTAGTCTCAAATGAATATTTAAGATTTTACAGTGCAAAAAAAGATTTTTATTTTCTAGACAACAGTTGTTCAAAAATACGTTTTGATTTGATCGAAGCACTTAGAAGTCGAATTTTGTGAAGCGAAGTATGCTCCTAGTTTTGTAGGATTATTTAAAATTTTATGGTGCAAAGTTATTTTCACCATTTTTAGAGTGAATAGTAACACCAATGTTAACATGCAGTCCACTCGTTTTCATATATAATGTGGAATGTCTAAATCAGTCTAGAGAAGTTGCATTTAAACACTTGGCAAGATCTTAGACATACTGGGTGAATATTATAGGATACTTGGCACCAAGAAGAATCATGAGATGGAAATGTGAAGAAAAGGAAGGAAAAATAAAGTTTTATAATCATGCTACCTAAGCCAAACATTATTCCATCCAACCATTTAGTAAAATGCCAAAACCAAAACCCTAAATGATTTTCTCAAACTCCAAATGGTTTCCCAAAACCCTAAATTATAGCCAATTTTAGCTTAGTGCTTAATCACTTAATTAAATCACTTTCACATGCTATTAACCCTTCAAATTCATATCATTACACCCTTATCCATTCTTTTATACCATACTATTTTCATTGGGCCAAGAAAATCTGGATTTGGGATTAATAGAAACAAAAACCCCAAACCAAACCCTATTGAAACCCCAAATGAGGCCTAATCGATTTAGGCCCATTAAGGCCCACGAATTGCACCACCAATGCAAGGCTTCTAGAGAAAGTTTACCCCTGCCATGAGTGTCCTTTCATTACTCAAGTCAACCTCAAATAGTGCTTGGATGGAAGGCCAAGAAGCAAACTCAAAACCACAACCCTTCATGGCCAACAGTAACCCAAAACCATGCACAGTATGGCACACAATTCTCATCAGTCTTGGTTGACAATCCATCACCAAAAGGTCACCCTCACATCCCCTTTCAACCCCTCCAACAGTATAGTGTTGTCCATGGTCATTCCCTTAGTCTCTTGTCACTTTTGAAATACTTTCTTGGAGAGAACTCAAGGAGGAGCTTGAGACAACTCTTCTAACCTTTTTTGCTCAAATTTTTCGAAATCTTTGTAAGTATATTGTTGTGATAACCCAAACTTAGCCAAGTCTTCGTTCATATTTCCGTTATCAGGCTATGTATGGTTGTTGGGCCATGCAAGATGGTAGAGGATACTTAGGAAACTTTGGACCTGATGCATTAGGCATCTAAGCCCATAAGAGAGGCCTATAAGGCTCATAGATTTCAGCCATCACATAGGTTTAGGGTTTTGGAAACCCTAGTGGACCTTAGGGCACACACCCAACTCATTTAGTGCCACATGTCACTATACTCGTGTCCTGCACTAGGTGTAATGAACCTAGACGTGATATTGAGAAAAAAAGGGTGATAAACTTTAGGGTTTCGGTAACCCAAAAGCTCCACATGCTTCTCAGAAGTTGCTTACCTACCTTATGCCACTTGTCACTCATGCAGAAGGTTTTTGCTTGGAGGAAACCACCTGACTTGACACTCATCACCAATGCAGAAGACTTCTATAGGAAGGAAAATGATGAGACACATGGAGAAGGCCAAGGATTACTCGGCCAATGCACCCCTCACCAAACCACTCATGTTTGCATGCCCCTTGTCAAGACCATGTAAGTTTCAAAAAGATCTCATAGGGAAGTGGTGTCTAGGGGAGTTCAAAAGGCTAAGGCATGACCCACTATGGAGATAGGGTTTCAGTTTCAAGAGAGTGTCACGCCTATCAAGGAGTTTCAACTACTTTTTGCTAATTGTCACTCATGCATGGCTTTCTAGAAGATTTGATTGGAAAGTGGAAGAGTTGCATGGGATGAGGTGAAATACTAGTCGTTAGGTTTCAGCCAACACACACACTCCCTCACACATGCCACTTTTCACTCACTTGGAAACCCTAGAGGAAGAATCATAGGGAAAAGGAAAGGTTGCTTGGGAAATAACACACTCATGCCTCTTAAGGATTCTAGAATAATCATGATGGGAAATGGAGGCAAGAGGAAGAGAGAGGGTCAGCTAAGGCAATGAGCCTTGTACATGCCACCTAACCACCCAGGGAATCAACCACACGCCACCCTAGATCTAGGAAGAAGAAAGGGATTTTCAGCTAACACACCCACCAACGCATCACTTGCCAAATGGCAAGCATCCAAACATGTAGTTGCCCAAGGATGATTTATAGTTGAGTTTTTGACATTTTTTCCATCAAGTACAATAAACCTAGACACATGGAAGAGGGTATATGTGGAAATTAGAACAAGAAAACTTAATAAGATATATTATCAATGGTTGATTGAGTTATTGGAAAAAAAAAAAAAAAGACCAAAACTATGGAGAAAAATATCAATATCTTAAAACACTAAAGCTTCGCGATTCGCACACAACACATCTAATGATAGTTTCAAAAATCTATTCCATAACTTAACTAAAATTCATATGAAAGATGATCTTAGTTGGATGATTTAGCCATTAAAGCACATATTACTTTTCAAAGATAGTTTCATGAATTGAATTGATTTTAGGCAAAATAGAGCTAGAGAATTTATGAGCATGGGAGTCTAAGCATTCAACGTACCTGGAGTCTACGACAAATCAAAAAATTATACAGAATAAATCTCTTTTCTAGAATGGTAAATCAATCAGAAAACACCAAAAGAAAAGCACCTAGGACAGAGTGCGGCCCAAGTCCTTCGACCGCCTGAATACTACACCAAGGAACGCAAACATCAACAACATGGTAAAAAGCAGCAATCACATTGCATCATAGGCCAAAGAGCCCAGGTTTGTGAAGTCTAACTCCTACAAAACTAAGGATAAAGTTATGATGACATTCTTATCTTCCAATCAGGAATTAAATACACAATGTCAATTGGCGGGAGAAGGTCTAGTCCCAAACTACTTGGACAACCTACCTCCCCGAGGACCAAGAAGACAGGTTGAGCTAGAGGCCACTTTGTCTCCCCACAGCGGAGAGCGAGACCAATCCCACAACTACCTGAATAACCTACCCCGGCTCCCATTGCAGCAAAGAGCACCTGGTCTAACCTACGCCTTATATAGGCAAGCTTGACAGTTGACATATCGAGGCAGTAGAAACCCATGCACCCACGGAATACCAGAGTCCCACGATCGCCGCGATTCTAGCAGATCGTATCCAATGATGCGAAATGGGAAATAAATAACTGCCTGACACGAGTACTAAGGAAGGGACTGAAGCGACGCCATTTAATGCAGAAAGGAACCGTCGAAGTACAACCATACAAGTTGAAAGCGAACCATTGCCAGATATTGTGTAAAGACGAAAAGGCCACTCAAGTATAGCTAGGAACCAGAAGTGCGACACATGGGTACCTAGAAATCCACAACCCCTCATCCCGAGAAGGAGAGGGCCGCCTAGCCACAACTGCAAAAGTTGATTAACCATGGAAGGAAAGACTGAGAACGTACCTTTGATCTTCTGACATGGGAATATCAATGGACTACCAAAAATACCAGCAGGGTAAGGCAAATCGGGGAACCACGCCGTATTAATGGCACCACTATCTGAGCTACACGCAACATTAATGACGTCGTCACAAAGGCACACCACATTAAAGGACTTTAACAAAAAGAATAGTAAAAAAGACATGGTCTCCATGGGGGCAAATACGATCTGTTTCTCTCAGACTCCTGGTATAAATAGCAACTTCCAGGTATGAGAAAGACTCTTTGATTCTTAAACTCTTTCATTATTTACAAATTTCTAAAGTATGCTATTAACTTTGGCATCGGAGACTCCATGGCCCTAAGACTACCCTCTCCCAGCCTCTTTCTTCTCTATTTTCACAACTTAATTTCGAATACCAGAATTGGTGGAACCTGATCCAAAAGCATACGAAACATGATGTTAACATTTAGTATCAATTAATCCAGCCATTACGCTATATAATGAAGTGTCCATTTGGTCATTTATTTCATGTAGGAGAGAGGCCAAGTCGTGCCGGCCACTATTGGGCACCGCCTCTTTATTACATTAATGGATTAATAAGTATGGCTTATTTTGCCCCACTTAGCCGTAAATAATAAAGTTACCTCTATGAGACAACCATTTATTAGCGTGTTAAAATTAAGAGCCATCCTTCGGTATAATTCCCCAGTTTGATTGTGTTGTGTACGACTTTTATTCATCCACAACTCGTTATATGCTGTCCATGTGAGAATAAATTCACCTCTAATTTCTTTTAATACATTTTGCATTGTAATCGTTATTTTCTTTCTAACGTCCCAAATTTATAACGGGCTGAGTTCTGTCTAAAATATAGACTTGTCCCCTGTTTATTAAACTAATTTTAATGCAAGCATTCTTTACATTAATATCCAACTATAATAAAATACCCCATCATGATATTTCTTGCCTGTAGAAGATATAGAAAAATGCCAACGTAGTGTGAAAGGGCAAGATTGAGGTTCAGAAAGTAGCTTTTGCACGATTACGAAAAACAGAAAACAAAAGAAAAGTAGCTTTGCATAATCTTTTAGCCCTAAAACGAGGAACATGAATATGGCCTTGTTTATCCGTGCCTAAACAAAAGAAGCCATTTCCACTCTCTTATTAAATTCCATCGAACTACCCTACGTCTCGTAAGTGAAATAGGTTGGGAAATTCTTAAAAATTTTCATAATTTTTTTCTTAAATATCAATTAAATAAAAAATATTTTTTAATTTCAAATTTTTAACTTTTTCATATAATTATTACAACGTTTACAAATTTTAAAAGAAAACACAAAAAATTAATGAAAAAATTCCAAACTTCAAAACAAAAATAATATAAGGATATGTTTGGAGGATGAGATGAGAATTTTGTGTTTTGTTTTAAAGTTTAAAATATTATTTTTTAGTTTTGAGATTTGAAAAAATTGAATTAGAATTTGAAAAAGTTATATTGGGATTTGAAAAAGTTGAATTATTTATTATATTTTGTATGGGGATTTGAAAAAGTGTAAAGATGAGATGAGATGAAGATGAAAATTTTGAGTGAAACATGTTTTCCAAACATATCCAAATCATTTCTCTTATTTCCTAACCTTTTTATTTTTATTTTTCAAAACCCAATAAAACATCTTAACTCAAAAGTATTTTATTATTAACTAAATTATAAAATATTGTAAATGTACAAACCAACCCTACAAGTTGGTAGTTCATAATCTATAAAGGATTGTAAAGTTACTTTTATTAACATGATTTGATGTAGTTTGATAAATTATAAAGTTACTGTTCTTATAAAAATACGTCAAATTATAAAATTATTTTATGTAATTCTTTCGTAGCTATAACAATTATCTAACACATAAGATCACCGAGGTATAATATATTAAAAAAATATTAGCTTGTTGTAAGCTATAATTTTCTGATATATGTATTATTTCTCCCCGTTACTTGAAAAAAAAAAAAAAGATTATGAATATATTTGACTTTTATGGGATGAGATTTCAAAGCCATTATATATTGTGATAATTCAGATTTCTCATGTTCAGCTGTTTTATTCTTTAAATTATAAAACACTTCTAGTACGTATACTAAAAGTTAAATAAAATGTATCACATGAAATAATGATGTATCAAGAATGATAATAAATTCATAAGGAATTTTAAATTTTAAAAATGATCATGTATGATCTCAGTTAATTATGATTTTTGTTACATTTTTAGTATGTTTTTATTAAAAAAATATTATATACTATTCTCATATTACTCAGATATTGCTGTGAAAATATGATCTGATGCATTAATACTTGAATTTGTGATTTTAAAAAATAAAAACTAATTTAATGATCCATAAAAATTTAATAGTGATTATTGTCATATATATATATATATATATATATATATATATATATATATATATATATTAATAGAGTTGAGTGAAGGTGATATTAAAATGAAAAATTATGTTCATCAGTCACTATTTATCACTCTACACCCTATAAAAAAAGCTCTTACATTCTATTAAAAACACATCCACACTCTATAAAAAAAAAAATTTCACTTTATATATGAACTGTGTGATGTGAATAGTTACTAATTTGTAACAAACCTCTATTAAAATACACTACATGGCCAAAAAGGAAAAGTAAGGAAAGAGTGCGAAATATAGTCTAACCTGTTCACAATTGCTTCTCGATAAACGTACGTAGATAAAAAAAAATCTTGCTTATTATCATTTTAATCATTATTATTTTGATAATCATTTAATAATTGATAAATGAATGAATATTATAAATGTACATCAAAATGCCAAGTAGATGTGATAAAAAAATTCTAAACAATGTAAAGAATTGCTCGATCCATATAAAGATCTTATAAAAATAAATTTATATAATGATGTAGTTTAATATGATACTTTTGATCAAATTTATAATAAAAAGTATTTTTTAATTTAATTTACCATATCAAAATATGCCATGTTGTAAATTTAATTTTGTAAGGACACATAGACCAATTTTTTTTTAAAAAAAACATTAATAGATTGCTCTTATGTAGGCTTGGAAGACGTGTGCAAATGGTTTTTCCTGTCTCAGCAAGCCTGAGAATTACAACTAAGTGGACATGTAACGTCCGTCTTTGGGGTGGGTCTTTTTTAAAAAACACGACGGAAATTACCATCTGATTTAAAACCTTTTCACTGTCCTTCCCAGGATGCAAGACTCTACGTTATAAAATAAAATATTTTTTTATAATAAAAGAGGTTTACGAGTTAAAAGAGTGGAAAATATAAATTTTTAAAATAAAAATGACATTTCGTACATTTAAAACCTTCATGCCTAGACTTCCGTGCTCTTCTCCTTTGGTTGTGTCCCTCCTGAGCGTACTGCTCATTCAGTTCCTGTAGGGGGAGGGACACACATAAAAACTAAAATGAGTCGAATACTCAATAATAATTACTTCATACCGTTAAAATATAACAACATAGGTTTTCAGTCATGTATTCATCATTCCATACATACTATACGTACATGCATACATGCTTTCGTTCGTAAATATCAGTAGACGGGGATTTTCATCTTTAAACATGCTTTTCTTTTCGTAAAACATTCTCCCGTCACTGCCTTCATTTCTTAAAGAATGTCATACATTCATACATTCTTTTCCTTTCACTTTCATAGGCCAGTGCACACTGTTACGCCCCGCGTGCTAGGGTTAGCGACCCTATGGCCAATGGATTCGCTCGTGGCCATGGGTTGGAATCCCATTCCATCAGGGATGCAGCACTCGGTACTCGGTGCACTACCATATCCTACCGCCCGACATTGCAATCTGCCTATTTATTCATTTGGATACCCCATTCATTCATTCATGTGGCCGTTATGTAACTTCATACATTCATACATGCTCATGTCTTTCTTTCATTCTTTCTTTACGTTCATTCATTCATGGCAGCTCTAGAGAGCTACAGCTTTCATTCATTTTATATGCATGAGCATGCCTTTCATTTCTTTTCATTTCATTTCATGCTTTCATAAGAAAACGTCTTTTTGTGAGAAAACATTCGTTTCGTAAGAAAACGTCGTTTGGGGCGAGAGTCTGAAAAAACATCTTTTTGTACATCGTCTTTTCTTTGAAAATACATACAATAGATATTACGTATAGTCATCCATTCACATGCGTACAATTAATACTTTTGGGTGCGTGAATAGGGACTGCCAAAGAGGGCCGTACATACTTATACTTTAAAGACGTTACTTTTCGTTCTTCTTTTTCGTAAAATGTCTGCCCTTGAAAAGAGAAAACATTTCTATTCTTTGTTTTTCATAAGGAAAAGCCTTTCGTTTTCTTTTTCATATCTTTAGAAAACTCTAGAAGAGTATGAACGTAATACTTACCTAGACTCCATGCTACTTTCATACCATACAATCCATTCATGCGCGTGTCAGATGGCAACCTACATGCATACATAACCTCAATGTTATTTTCTATCTAGTGCATAAGCAACTGAATAGAAATAGAGTTATGCTTTACTTAGAACACTCTCATTCTATCCCGTGCTCTTTCACGTTCCTTACTATGATAAACCCTTGGAAACCCATTACGGTCTCTACTTCTTTCAACCTTGACGTTCTATTTCGAATGCTTGCTCACTAAGGTGAACCCATGATTCACCTTAGGATTAAGACATTATGACCTTTGCCTTATTCTTCTTATTAACTACATTCCGACGCATGACTTAGATATACTAAGTTACGCATCCCATTTTTAGACAGTACCTTCATCACTACCTTTATGTATCTTAACTCACTCTACTTCTCATGACCATCCATACACATCACACAGCTCTAAGCTACTCCAAAGTTTAAGTACCGTGTCATCATACTTAGGATAGATTACCCATTATATACGGTAAATCCGTCCGGCACATGTGTCTAACCAGACAACACACGTACCTTACCCCTTTATTCTCAGGGACCCACATACTTTATATTGGTCATCGGGTCATATGGACAAGCGTCATACTCCGATACCAATCTTTTCTTACCCGGCTAGCACGACTCTCCGTGCTACTCGAACCTCATGACAGTTCATCCCAACACTTGACACGATGAGACTTTGTTCATAACTACACTTTACGTTACGCCATATAGCTCGAGACTATTCCCAAGCTACACCGTGACCTTATCACATCACCTCACATATATCTTAGGTCATCACAGCGCAACTCCATGATGGACCACGTCACTTCATGACGTTGCCCAATCATGCTTCCGCTGCACCGCTCTGATACTTTCTAGCCACTTCGCACTTACTCCCGACGAGTGTGCCAATCACATGGCGACACGCGTTGCCTTGGACTACAGCCATACTTCACAGCCATTTTGGGACACTACTCCACAGTTCCCGACACCATACACCACGTTCTTCTCCTATCAACTACGCAACCATCCATATCTTTGTGACACGCCATACGGTGTATCGTTGCACCTCATGGAGTACACTCCACGCATACTCCCTTCACAACACTACGCCACATCACCGCTATGGCACACACGCCATATGGTGTATCGTCTCACCACATGGAGTACACTCCACGTGTACTCCATTCATAACACTACTCCACATCACCATTATGGCACACACGCCATATGGTGCATCATCCCATCACATGGAGTACACTCCACGTGTACTCCATTCACAATACTACACCATATCACCATTATGGCACACACGCCATATGGTGCATCGTCTCACCACATGAAGTACACTCCATGTGTACTCCATTCACATGCTACGTCACATCACTATTATGGCATACACGCCATATGATGTATTGTTTCACCACATGAGTACACTCCACGTGTACTCCATCCACAAGATTACATCACATCACCATTATGGTACACATACCATATGGTGCATTGTCTCACCACATGGAATACACTCCATGTGTACTCCATTCACATGCTACGCCACATCACCATTATGGCATACACGCCATATGGTGTATTGTCTCACCACATGGAGTACACTCCACGTGTACTCTATCCACAGCACTACGCCACATCACCATTATGGCACACACGCCATATGGTATACCATCCTATCACATGGAGTACACTCCAGGTGTACTCCATTCACATGCTACGCCACATCACCATTATGACATACACGCCATATGGTGTACTGTCTCACCTCATGGAGTACACTCCACGTGTACTCCATTCACATCACTACGCCACATCACAACTATGGCGTACACGCCATGTGGTGCATCGTTCCACCGCATAGAGTACACTCCACATGTACTCCATTCACGACACTCCACCACATCACCATTATGGCACACACGCCATATGGTGTATTGTCTCACCACATGGAGTACACTCCACATGTACTCCATCCACAGCACTATGCCATATCACCATTATGGCACACACGCCATATGGTGTACCATCCCATCACATGGAGTACACTTTAGGTGTACTCCATTCACATGCTACGCCACATCACCATTATGGCATACACGCCATATGGTGTACTGCCTCACCGCATAGAGTACACTCCACGTGTACTCCATTCACAGCGTTACGCCACATCACCACTATGGCATACACGCCATGTAGTACATCGTTCCACCACATGGAGTACACTCCACATGTACTCCATTCACGACACTCCTCCACGTCATCATTGTGGCACACACGCCATATGATGTATCGTTCCACCACATGGAATACACTCCACATGTACTCCATTCACAACACTCCGCCACATTACCAATATGTCACACACGCCATATGGTGTACCATTCCACCACATGGAGTATACCTCGCGTACACTCCATTCACGACACTACGCCACGTCACTATTACTGCACATATATCACAACCACACTTCACAGCACAGTTCACAACACTACACAGCACAGTCCACAATACCAACAGCACAGTCCACAACACTACACAGCACACTTCCCAATACGCCCAACACTTCACGTCACAGTCCACACCATCATACTACATAGCTATTCCATAATTACTAACAGCACAGTCCACAACCTAGTCAACTAACTAGCATCTAACATAAATAACGAGGGATAGAGAATTATACCATCGACGGGATAACCCATGCGTCGCTCGTTGACCATCACAGCGATAACGTCGGAGGAACGTACGGGGTGGCTACACCACGTACAGTGACTGTTTATGCGTTTGGATAGCTAGGTGTGGTCTTGGAAGGGCCTAAGGTGGCCTTGATGATGATGGCAAGGAGCGTATCACGGCGGATCTTGCCGTGTACAGTGGCGGTCAGTCACGTGCAGTGACTGTCCATCACGTGCAGTGATTACCCACCACATAAAGTGGTGGTTTAGGCTTGGGCTAGGCTAGGGGAGGTTGATGGTGGAGCTGTGGAGGCTCGGTGGTGGTCGGCACGGTGGTCCACGGTGGCGAAAATGGGTTGGCAGTGCACTGTGAGGGAAGAGAAGCCGTGGGAGAGTGAGAGAGAGTGTGGGGCAGAGTATGGAAAATCGGGGCCGTGGGTGGTACGGTTGGCTTCGTGGTGGCCTGAGGGTACCGGAGAGGGCGGCCACTCGCCGTGGGTGGCGGCGTATGGCGGCGGAGGAGGGGAAAACCGTGCGTGATAGCGGGAGACATCGGGAGGTGGAGGAGGGGTCTACCGGCCATGGGTTTACAGGAGGAGGAAGGGGGAGACCTGAGGAGTCTCGTGGTGGTGTTCGGTGGCCGAGATGGCCGCGCACGGCGGCGCTAGGAGGCTGCACAGTGAACCCGTGTGTGGAGGAGCTTGTGCTCGTGCATGGGAGGAATGTGGCTGCATGTGAGGGGTTGAGCTCGCTGGAGGGGGCCTGTCGGTGGCCGGGGAGGCTGCCTTGGGAGTGGTGGCGCCGGAGGACGGCGCACGGCGGTGCTGGAAGCACCAAGCCCGTTCAGGCTGTGCATGGCCGAGGGAGAGGAGAGGCGAGCGTGGGGAGGAGCTGCCAGCATGGGGAGACTCGCCGGAGGGAGAGGAGGCCGGTGGTATGGGCAGTGAAGCTCACCAGCGCATAGCGGCGCCGGGCTGGGGCTGGAACCATTCGGGCGAGAGAGAGGTTGCGTGCAATGCAAATCGAGAGGGAGGAGAGAGAGAGAGGGCTGGGGGAAAAGTGAGGGAGAAAGAGAGAGGGCTGGGGTTTTATCCTAAAACCCGACGTCTGTAGATCAATAAAATGATCTACGATGACCCTTAAATACTAATTTGAAAATACGTAAACAATAAATTAATTAAAAGCACTGAGAGGAATTAAGATAAAATATTATTTAAAATAATATTCCTTCATCATTTATAAAATGATGAAGTCTTACTTAAAATATTTAAAAGAATAAAACTATTAAATTAATTAAAGATTCCATCATTATTTAAATCATATAATATTTTAAATAACTGGAATTATTTATATAAAATGATTTCCTACAATTATAATATTTTTAGAGCTCTTCAAAGATATTATAATTGAGTTATTTAAAATATTCTTTAGTTAAATAATAATAGGAATCTTTCATTTAAAATACACATAACTTTAAAACACAAAACTAACTTTATAAATTACATAGTATCTTTTAAAATACGCCATCGGAGTTTGGCACGCATAACGAGACTCTTAGACACTATAAAGAGGAGTGGGCAGGCTGACGCATCTGACGTAATTGCTTACGTCAGAAGAAAGAAGAAGTAGGGTATTACAGGACAAGAAGCAAAGGTCCAGCGTAGAACAAGTAGACTCTTTGGCCTTACCCACAGGTAGGTTTTTCTATATGCTACTTGCGCGAGTGAACGTGCTGCAGGGGGATGAGACTTGCTGACCTGAGGACCCCTCGAATAGTATCCAGTCCTTGAGTGTTTGTTTGTGTAATGGGCGGAAAGTATGAGGGACCCTCAATCCTCTAACATGGGAGGCATCAACGAACCACGAAGGACTCCAGCAGAGTGAGGCAAATCGGAGAACCACGCAGTATTAATAGCACCACTACCGGAGTTACACGCCACATTAATGACATCATTGTAGAGCCACGACGCATTAAAAGAATTTGACAACATGAACATTATGAAAGACACGGACTCCATAGGGACAAACACGATCTGTCCCCCCAGACTCCTAGTATAAATAGCAACACCCAGGTACGAGAAATTATCTCTGATCTCTAAACTCTTACTTATTTACAAACTTCCAAGAGATTTTACTGATTTTGGTATTGGAAACTCCCCAGTCCTAAAGCCACTCTCTCCTAGTTGCCTTCCTTCTCTATTTTTGTAGGCCAAATTCTAAAAACTTAAGTTGCTGGAACCTGACACAAAGACGTACGAAATACGACGTTAACAACATATATAATGTTAAACTTGATTTATAATATTAATCTTAAAGAGTTATTATGTTCTTAAGATGTAATGTAAAACACACTATATATATTATTTAAATAATAAGATTTGATTTATAATATTTAAATTTTAATATTTTTTTATAAATTAAATTATGTTATATAAATATTTTATTAAACTTGTATTAAAGATGACTGATAAATTTTCTCCTTCAACTGTCTAAAGTACGCCTACTCGTAGCTCCCAACCATTCATTCCTCTCCTCGTCACCTTCCAATGCCTACACCCTACCTCCTTTGCCTTTCCATGCCCTCTATATATTCCCCTCAACCCCTTCACGTTCTCTACGCTCACTTTCCCTTCCTTCTTCACCATCCTCAAGATTTGGTTGGTTGGATTCCCGCTGCTGCTGCTTCTTATTCTGCAGAAACATGAAACAGCTGACTGGCCGGCTATCCCGAGTCTCCGACTCTCCCCAGTACAGCTTGCTCCGGTGCGATTCGCATCATGCCCACAAAGGGGCCAGACAGCCGAGCCGGGGGGAGACTTTCAGAGCAAAGCTGTGCCGGTCCTCTTCAAAATCCCAGATGGTCCCCCAGGGGCATGTGCCGGTCTACGTGGGCGATGAGCTAGAGCGGTTCGTGGTGTCTGCGGAGCTGCTCAACCACCCGATCTTCGTCAGGCTGCTTAACAAGTCGGCTCAGGAGTACGGCTACGAGCAGAAGGGCGTCCTCCACATCCCCTGTTATGTCGACGTCTTTGAGCGCGCCCTCGAGGCCCTCCGCCTCGCCCAAGACCGCTCATGTGACCTCCTCCATTCCATGTCCTCCGACGACTTCTTCTAAATATTTCGTGTTTAATTTTCTTTATGGTCATTTTTAATATTTCATAGACTAATGTGTCGATTAAGGGAGGTCGTTTCTTTTGTTCATTTTTTTTTTTTTCTCCCGTAAATATTCTTTGTCATCATCAGATATAAAGAACAAGATGCAGAAAACTATGGTTTTATTTCCGTACTAGTAGTACTTGTACTGTTGTACAGTAATATTTAAATTACGTAAACATCTACAGTAGTATTGCGCATTAATACTTTTTTTTTTTTTTTTGCCTTTGTTTATTACTTGTTTATCTTCTTCTTCTTTTTTCTCTTTTTTTTTTTTTTTCCTATTTGTCATATATATATTGGTGTCTGGTATAGATTAGGGCTGAGCTTCAACTAGTCGGAGTTGACGTTTCTGAACTCTAACTCCGATAGGAGTCGAAGGAAAATTTTTACTCTAACTTTGACTCCAAACGGAATTGGAGTTTGACTCCGATCAAAAGTTGGAGCTTCGACTGTTTATTAGGTTAAATGAATGCCCTTTTTCGACTTTTAGACTCACCAAAGCTCAAGTCCAAACTTATAAAAAAAAATACTAAAAGATTAAAAAAAAAACTTAAATACAATAGTTTAAAAACTAAATAAAATGTAGCCATAAGTTATAACAATTTCATTTATAGCAACATTGACTTTAGCCTTTAAAAATAACTAAATAAATATTAAACACAAATTTCACTTAAATCTCAATGGTCCATTAGTTATGCCTGAAATGAAGATAGAAAGTTGCAATCAATAAAAGAAAAAACTGATAATAAAAAGTTGAACATGGTTAAGTAGAATTTGATTCTTATCAAGAAAGGGGGTCTCCATAGTCCATAGTCTCTTAACTCCATCCCAACTCTCAAGGGGCATCTGTTTTAGACTCTCAGTCATCGGCAATTATGTTAGAGTTCACAATTAGGTTTATAAAATCATAAAAGGTAGAAGTTAGAAATTTTAAAAGTAATTAAATAATCATTTAAAAGTATAAAATTACTCGATTCAAGCCTATAACTCTAGGTATCAACGTCGACGGTATCTAGTCCAATGAGCATTTCACTTATATAATTTTGTGTGCAAACGAGAGCCTCCACGGTTGACGGTGACAATGGACTCCAATAAGCATCCAACACGCGACCTCTAGTACTAAACGCCGACTCTGAGGCAACCGTAGTGACAGGAATGGCTAGCATATCTCAGACTATACGAGAAAAGACTGGATACTTGGTGGAATTAACCTTCCACCAAGTTATAAACTGAAATACACCATTAAGTGCCTCGACAGCTTCCATAAAATATCGTTCAACCTTAGACGTACACTGCATAATATTTCTCGTTGCAATGAATTGATGATATTGCTGCATAATAAGATTGCCTATAACCTCAGTATCATCTAAGGAAGCTGTCGACCCCATCGGCTTCGAATGTGAGGAGCTACCAGCTACAGATGAAGGTTGACAACTATTACTATAGTGACTCTATACGTCATCAATATCACTTTTTAACACTCTAATAAACTTTGCAGCCTTCACTATCCCGATGACAGAATTTACCCAAAATTCTTGAACGGCCAACTTATATCAGAGGTCAAGGATCACAGTCACAAATAGTAATCTATTTATCTTCTCAATATTATCTTAATATTTATCATATTTGGTCTCCATCCTCATAATTATAATAGATAACAATCCCCTAGACTCAGCATAACTATTTTGCAAGTGGAGGTCAAGCCCCGAGAGCTAGCTGAAGTACAAGTTCGCAATCTTTTTGATCCAGATATCCGCATGGTTATGTCATGAAAAATTTTCAAAAATTGAACAAAATATCTCACATTAGTCCAATCATGTGCGTCCGACGCATCTAGCCCCTGTCCTGCTGGCTCCAACAAAGTATACCTCAAGTCCCCATCCTCGACCTCCATCCGCTTGAACGCTTTTTGATACTTCTGTGCTACATCCAACATCATGTATATAGAGTTCCATCGAGTCAAAACGTCCAAGCACAACATACTAGAACATCCAATCTAAAGATCTTCTGTTATTGCCTTAAACTTGGCAAGCTTTTAAGGGAAACCCCTCACATATCACACAATATTGCGGACTTGGGTAATATAATCATCAATCTCTTTTAACCATTCAGCAACTATGAGGTTGATGATATGAGCACAATATCGAACAAGAATAAACTTGTGGGTCTGAATGACATCATCTTTCACCGTCATGTTCCGCTTGAACCAATCAATTGCTATTTTGTTGGCACTAGCATTGTCAACTGTAATACACTGCACTTTTCGAATTCTCCAATCCTTTATACAATCATCCATCTTCACCCCAATAGATGCACCTTTATGATCCATAATTTCTTTGAAGCCAATAATTCTTTTATGCAAAATCCACTCACTGTCAATGTTGTGTGCTGTGATACACATATAGCAGACGCTCTGTATGGACGTCCATGTGTTAGTCATAAATGACACTCTTTGGCTAGTAGTAACAAACATCTTCCTCATCTCCGTCTTATTCTTCGCATACCTCTTCATACAATTTTGCATTACCGTATACTATGATGGATTGGGAAATCATGGCTCAATACTTTGTACAAACTTTCAGAAGCCTCTTTTGTTGACTGTGCTAAAGGGCATCTTATTAGTAATTATCATCTCTGCAAGCATGTCCCTCAACATCTTCTCATTGTATTGAGGGATGACCAATTTCTTAGCCTGTGTATCATAAGTGACCGTAGAAGTTTCGTAACTGAGGTTGGTCTGATCAGTGGCTGACAATCCCTTTGCAATCTTATATCGTTAGCAACTATTTAGATGTGTTATTAACACACTGGTGCCTTGCTTCTTCGAATGGCATCCACAAAGTTGCCCACAGTGATGGCATATTGCGTGCGTATTCACAATATCACTAGAAATTTTGGTAAAATGCTCGCATGTCCACGACCTTTTTTTAGAAGGCCGTGGTGGTTGATTGTGCTCAATGGGCATCTCTTTCTCTTCGTTGAACATATATTCATCCTCTATATCTACTAGGAGTGGGAGTCGACTACTTGCACAAGGTGTAGCTGCTCTAGATGTAGGTTCCCTAGATGTTGCTCTAGGGATGAAAGTACCCACCGGTGTAGGAGCTGTAGCATTGGTATCCACCACATCCCCTTGTGGACGATCGTTTCCACTAGATTTAGGATCCATATGACAATTGAAGAAGCTGAAAAAATAAATTAGAAGCAAAAAATTAGTTTAAAAAATAACTAGGCTGTATTAAAAGGGATCAACTCATTTAAGATAGAGAAAAATAAATTAGAAGCTAAACATAAATAAACATAGATGAAAACAGACATCAATTCATTAAAAGGCATCAACTCATTTAAGATGGGGTGTCTTGTGACCACTGAAATGAATCATAACTCACGTTCGCTGCCTAATATGCATGATATTTTCCTTCATATATTATTAGGGGTGAGCATCGGTCGGTCTGGACCGAGAAAACCAAACCGGACCAGACCGGTCATTTTGGACCGAACCTTGGTCCGGTCCGGCTCGGTCCAATTTTTTTTTACCGAATTCATTCGGTCCGGTCCACGGTCCAGCTGTTTTTAGGACTGGACCGGACCGAATGTATTTCTATATATTTTTTTATATATAATGAATTATATATATAATTATACTATATTATAGTTAAGTATAGACTATTAATACTATTATATATTTATATAGTTATACTAATGGTTATATTAGTTGTTATATGAGTTTAGTTATACTATATTATAGTGATTTATTATAAGTTATAAGTTTATAAGAAATTATAACTATATTATATATTAGTATAAGTTATAATGATTTAGTATAGTTATAAGTATAGACTATAAACTATAGTTATACTTATACAATTATACTTATATTAATATTACTAATATATAGCTATAGCCTATACTATATTACTAATAGTCTAATACTTTATACTAATACTATTATATAGTTATATTAATAGTTATATTAGTTTAGTTATACTATATTATAGTGATTTATTATAACTATATTATATATTAGTATAAGTTATAATGATTTAGTATAGTTATAACTATTAACTATAGACTATAGTTATACTTATACAATTATACTTATACTAATATTACTAATATATAGCTACACTATATTACTAATAGTCTAATACTTTATACTAATACTATTATATAGTTATACTAATAATTATATTAGTTGTTATATTAGTTTAGTTATACTATATTATAGTGATTTATTATAACTATATTATATATTAGTATAGGTTATAATGATTTAATATAGTTATAACTATTAACTATAGACTATAGTTATACTTATACAATTATACTTATACTAATATTACTAATATATAGCTATAGCCTATACTATATTACTAATAGTCTAATACTTTATACTAATACTATTATATAGTTATACTATAATTGTCATTATAGTATTAGAATCATAAATTATAATATTTATAATACATTGAATTTGAGTCATTTACATACTCTAAGTTAGTAACAAATTATATAATTTTCATCTAACCTAATCCTATCACTAACTAATATATAATTATACTATATTATAATTAAGTATAGACTATAGTTATACAATTATACTTATAATAATATTACTAATATATAGCTATACTATATTACTAATAGTCTAATGCTTTATACTAATACTATTATATAATTATACTAATCATGATTCATAATAACTAATCACTATAAGTCTATCACTATATATATTTAGTATCAATGTATTAATATATTCTTTAATGTATTACTAATACTATTAAGTATTAAGAGTTATAGTATAAATTATAATATATGTATAATTTATAAATTTATAATAGTATGTATAATTAAATATTTTATTCTTATTTATAATAATATGTATATTTCTCAATTATGGATATAATATGTATGGATAATTAAATTATTCATGCTTATTGCTTTATATACAAAATGTTAAAAGTTGTATATGGCTCATTATGCATTAACATATTTAAGTTAGTAATAAAGTAATAATTAACATCATCCATAATGTAATTTTCATCTAATTTATTATTATTGACCATATAAAATATTTTTTTATTGAGTTTGTTACATAATCCACATTAATAAGTCACTAGTTTAATTTAGTATTGTAAATAATTTTTTTTATTAATTGATTTAAAAAAAAAAAGCCGGACCAAATGGACCGGACCGGACCGATAGCTACCGGTCCGGTCCGGTCCTCTTGGGTGTTCGGTCCGGTCCAATTGATGGACCGAAAACCTTCGGTCCATCGCCGAACCGGACCGTGTGCATCTCTAGTTGATATTATTACTTGATGATCACCTCTCACACAACCCCTTCCTTTTTTTATCCTTTTTTTTAATCAACTCAGTTTCAAAGGCGGAAGCCATGCAAGCTCCTGATTTTTCTACTGAGCTTAAAAGACCGAGAAGTGTTTATATATCTGAGAATCAGATTTCCAAGCCCTGATTAGTACCTTCAAACATTGTTCGTGAGGATAAAACAAATACCATGAAGTGATGAACAAGGGGCTACCTAAAAGGCCTACCATTTTTTGCACAAAGTGCCACTAGCAAGGAAATATCAAGCCATAATTTAATGAAGAATGGTGACATTCATAAAAACTTTGAATTACTAAAACAAATGTCGGAGCTTGTCTATTAAATCCTCTACCGAATGCCTCCCATTTGCAGGCCAGGCAGAGCTTCGACACTATGAGAACCAAAACTAAAAGTGGAGAGAGACTGTGAGATTAATTCTTGAAAAGTGCTATTTTCTAGAAAATCTTGAATATTCTGTAATGGAAAGTAATTCTATTTTTCAACCGTTCAATGCTTTATTTCAACAGGTTTAACGTGGTTTAACCGTTGAATGTTCAACCAACTGCATTAAAATGTAGAACAAAAGGTCAGATTTAAATAATAAATGTTTTACAGCTTTATGGCTTTATCTCTTCGTTCATTGGGATTTTATCATTATAATTTAAATAAATATCTGACAAAATGTTCTTCAAATCTAAACCCAATAAGCATACTTATGCTATGATGGATAAGAAATACTAATATGAAATAAATAGTAATCGATCAGTTCAATTATCCTCCACACCATTCTTCACCTCTTAACTTTGATTTGCTTCAAATAATTAAATTTAAGTAAATAAAATATATATTAAGCATCTCTTACACATTTTATCAAACACATTGCATGCATAGTGGTTCGCACGGTCCGTTGTCATCAACCATTTTTAATTTTATTACATTTCCTTACTACAACACAACTTCACAAGAATCACAACAATTAGACCCAAAACAACTAATTCTAGGCAACCCAACAACATAGAAAAAAAAAAAGAAAACATAAAATTTAATTTCCTTGATTTAATTTAGGATTCGGAGTCGGACAACTTACCAGACGCTAAAGCTAAATGGAGGCTGGCTTGAGAAGTGAAGGGGAATGGAGTCAAAGCACTGCGGAGGCGCAAAGAGGCAACGGCGGCAACAGAGAGTGAATGAGTCTGTAAGTCGTAGAGATCCGAAAGATTCAAAGAAAAAGGAGAAGGAAGAAGGGAAGGAAGGTCCTGCGTTTTGGACCTCCCGTGTGATAAAACGACGTCATTCCACATTAAGTGAAACGGCGTCGTTTAATATATTTTTTAAATCCAGATGTAAAACGACGTCGGAGTTCGAAGTTCGGAGCTCCGAACTCTGACGCCGACTCTGTCTACTTATTCGAAGCTACTCCAATTTCGAATCTGATTTCTGACCACCCCATCTCTGTCGAAGTCAGAATCGGAGTGGAAGTCGGACGGAGTCGAAATTTTCAAAGGTTTGCATAGCCTTACTATAAATGATGATAATGTGACCAACCACTCATTTTCCTATCGGATTGGCCACTAGCCCCGCTTAATTGTTTTAGATCTCAAATCTTTATTTAAATTTAGCAAATAATTTTTAAATTGAGTCAAGTATTTTAAAGTCTTCCAAATATTTTAAAAGTCTAAAAATAATTTTAAATGGAATATCTTCAGTGTTATTGAACCAAACCTCCAAACCTAATTTTCAAATAAGTCTCTCAAAATTTTGAAGTCCCAAAAATATTATACTTTTAAAAAATCATTTTATTTAAATGATTTTATTTTTTAAGAATATTATTTAATATTCATCAATTTATTTTATGTTAAAAACTCTCCTTATTTATATGACTTTATTCTCCTAAGAAATATTTATTAAAACTCATTATTTCATTTTATAATGAAAAATATTATTTTTGATTAAGAATAAAAAGTTTGGCTTTAAAATTAGTGTTTTTTCTTTGCAATTATTCTTACTTTTTATTTTTTATTAGTCTTTTACTTCAGCTAAATTTATCTCCATCGTTGAATTTAAATTAGTAACCCTAAGTTGTAATGCTAGAATTGGTTTTTGTACAAAACCCTAATTCCTCTTATTCTTTCCTCTCTCTCTCTTTTCCTCCCTCAACCCCCACCCCCAACCCACCTGCATCTTCACCCTCCTGTAGCCCCCATGCTCGCCTCTGCCGCAACCCAGCCACACTATTGCCAACAACACCATCTCAGACAGCCGCCGACAATCCTTTCTGGTCAACCACCCCCCCAACCTATGTCGAATGCCTCCTTTTTCCCCTTTTGTTTCTCTTATCTTTGCCGTTGTGCCATGACCTTCTAACGCCACCTCAACTTCAAGCACGTCGCTGTTGACCATCACCACCACCACCACCACCTTTACTCCTCCGTAAAGTGCCAATGTTTTGCCCAACAAAACTTCTCTCTGGTACCTTTCGATCTCCCTACGCCCTTTCTTTTTCTCTCATTTTCGGCCGCCACCCACAGCAGCTTATAGCACCGCCAGACACCACCTCAAACCACCATTATGAGATTGGAATTGAGGCACTTCTAGCATTTACAAATCCACAAGCCACTGTCTCATGCCCCTTTTCCTCACCAAAGCTCCCAGCTCCTCCATGCCTAGCTACCAACCACCATCTTCAACGTCAATCCACAGCAGCCAAACCCCAACCCCACCATCTCTTTAACCCTCAGACCACCGAAACCAACATCACTAGAAATGCCCAAAGCTCATGATGATTCCCTGTCTTGGTAACTAGGAACAGAGCATAATCGTGAAGCCCCTCGCCCACCTCAGGCCACTATGAGTAGTGGCAAGGAGAATAAAATAGTGTTACGTACCATCTTCCTCACTCCAACTTCCCCACACACTAGAACCCAGTAGAATGAATGGCAGATGCCGAGATGCAATGCAGAATGAAGAACAACTAACAAGGAACAAGGAAGAGAAAATGAACCAATAATAAGCTCTTAAACAAACCAGTTTCTGCAAATCATTCAGATGAATCTGTGAATACAAGAGACCTCCTTTTTATACTACAAGTTTTTGTAACTAACTAACTGATTTTCTATTACAAGCAAAATAAGAAAATGACGTCGCCCAACTTATCTGCAACGGACCATATTGATTAGTCTTGCATTCCCCATATCATGATCTTAACACGTACCGTTTCATTAAAATACTAAAATGCCCCGTTTGGAATGGTAGTTATTTTAGTTGCCCACGAATCTTCATCCTCAACTACCGAATACACACTACCCTCCACAACCTTCCACCTTTAATCAGAACACACTTCACATCCCCCCCCTCTTAAAGGACTTGTCCACAAGGCCTTCAACCAGAACACACTTCATAGCACAATTCCCACCAGATGTGGGTAGAGTTGCCTTAATTTCCAAAAGCTCTCCTAAGATGAATCCTCAACTGTAGTTCCGACCCAACTCATAAGCACTTCCGTCACAACTTGATTGCCCTGCTTTTGAATTCGTCTGTCCAGAATCTTTTGGGGCTCGGGTTGTAGCTGTCCACTAGAATCAGTAGGGGTATAATGTTGGCAAGGGTATTACATTCTAACCAATTTTTCCTTTTAAACAAGAAACATGGAAAACTGGATGTATTTTAGATGAGTTAGACAAATTGAGTCTGTAAGCAATAGACCCCAATTTCTTCACAATCTAGAAAAGGCCATAAAATCTCAAGGCTAGTTTCGTATTGTGCTTCATTGCCACTATTTTCTACCTATAAGTTTGGAGTCTTAAGAAGACCCAATCACCCTCTTGGAAAGATCTTTCACTTCAGTTTCTGTTAGCATAAAATTCCATTCTATGTTGTGCCTTCTTCATGTTATCTCTCAGTAAGCCCCATAATTCTTCCCTTGACTTTAACTGTCTATCAACAAAATCATTAGAGGAGGTACCTGGCAGATAAGCCAACAATTTAGGAGGGTCATACCCATAAAGGGCTTCAAATTGGGTTATTTTAATGGAAGAGTGCATAGTAGTGTTGTAACACTACTTAGCCATTGGTAACCAAGAAGTCCATTCCTTAGGTCTCTGACTGCAATAACACCTTAAGTATCCTTCTAAGCACTTATTCAATACTTCTGTTTGGCCATCTAATTGAGGATGGTAGGAGGAACTCAAATCCAAAGACACTCCTTGCAACTGAAATAACTGTCTCCAAAAGGAACTAGTGAAGACTGCATCTCGATCAGAAACAATTAATCTGGGTAGTCCATGCAATTTGAATACCCCAGCAAAAAATACTTGAGCTACCTTAGCAACTATATAAGGATGTGAAAGAGCAAAGAAATGGGCAAACTTGATCAATTTGCCCACCACAGAGAACCCATTAGAAAGGAGCGGGCCGTCAATGAAATTCATGGATATGTCTAACCATGAAGGTTCAGGTATAGACAATGGTTGTAAAAGACCACGGTATCGCACAATTTCACTCTTACTGACTTAACAAATCTCACACTCACTTACCAATCTTCTAATATCTTTTATCATACGTTCCCACCAAAAATCTCTCATTGCCCTCTGCAAAGTCTTGTAATAACCCATATGACTTGCTTGTGGGTTGTTATGGATGAAGTACAAAATCTTGGATTGAATTGAAGAAGAATGAATGACTACCAGCTTACTCTTGCTCGGCGACAATCCTTGTTGAATAGAGAAATGCTTAGGTGCTTCCTCACCTTGTTGCAACTTAGTAACTAATTCAGAAAATTTTGGACACAAATAATAACTCCCCTTCAACTCTTCAATCCACAAGGGAGTTGAAATTGAAATCATTGCAACCACTACTGGTTCTTCCTCATTTCTTCTCGAGAGAGCATCAGCTACTAAATTCTATTTTCCCCTCTTGTAATCAATTGAAAAATCATAGCCAATTAATTTAGATACCCACTTATGCTGTGACTAAGTGCCAATCTTCTGTTCCACCAAAAACTTGAAAACATGTTGATCAATTTTGATTTTAAAGGGATGGCTCAATAAGTAAGGCCTCCATCTCTAGACAGCAAAAACTAGAGCTAAAAGTTCTTTCTTATATGTAGACAACAATAGTACTTTTCTCTTCATCCAACATATGGTAAATCTGTCCGATACATGCATCCAACCAATTCAAACATGTATCATATCCTTTTATCACCTAAGATCAACATATAATTTACCCAAACACCCACTTATTTTTACAAGCTTCATACTAGCCAATACAATCACAACCAACATAACACTTCACACAACACATACAACTACATAGCTTATCCCGACACCTCATACGACATACCACCAAATCACAAATACACCACATCTCATCACGTCACATAGTTCACATCCACCTTCCAAACTGCACAATGATCCCATCACTTCACATGGCATCTGACCACTTCACAAATTGCACAGAGCACATTCACCATAGTCCCGCTACTTCACAATCACAACCCTATCACAATTTCACCATTCACAATCACAATCACAATACAACTTTGCATTTAATCCCAACACTTCATAATAGACCAACATATCGCCAACTATATCACAACTGCACAACAATCTCATCACTTCACACTAGTTACTGCCACAACATAACTACACAACAATCCCTGTCACTTCACACTCCATAGCCAAATCACGACTACTCCATTCACAATTCACAATTATCAACAATAGCGCACCATTCACAACACCAATTAAGCTTCACAAACATAATCAATTATCGAGGGAAAGAGATAGAAACTATACCATGGTGAGGGGTTGAAATTCTTGTGTCGCTTTCTGTCTAGCAAGGTCATGTGGTGGTGGCTACATATGTGCAAGGACGAGATGAGTTGAGGCTTGGTGGTCACTGTTGTGACTTTAAAAACAGGGGTTGTTTGGGTGGCTGACTACCGACTTGACATGAAGGTCGTGGGTACGCTACTTTGGCTTGAAAGCTAGTAAGCTCGGTGGCGATGGGGTTGAAGGTTGTGAAGGACGGTAGTGCTAGGTAGTCCCATGTCTGTTGATTGGTGGTTGGTCATGAAAGAGAGAGAGAGAGAGAGAGAGAGAGAGAGAGAGAGAGAGAGAGAGAGATGGAGGCAGTTGGGCTCACGGCAGGAGGAGGGTTGTCAACTATAGAGGGCTGGGTTGCTCATGGTGGGGTGAATGGGAAGGCAAAGCTATGGTGGCGGTCAGTGGTAACAAAGAATAAAAAAGGGAAAGAGAGAGTGCATGCGAGGAAGGAGAGATCTGAGAGAGGGAGAGTGAAACTGAGATGGATGAGAGGAGGGGGTGCTTGAGAGAAACAAAGAAGGAGAGAGAGAGAGAGACGTGGGGGCAGGGGTGCACAACAATGGGCTACGACGCCATAGTGGGTGCTATGCCAGTAGCTTGCAATGGTGCGACATCCTTTGTGGCGACAACGCTAGGTTACCGAGAGAGAAGAGAGAAATCGAGGGAATGAGATGCAGAGGGGAAGAGAGGGATTAAGAAGGGAAGAAGCCATGATGGAGAAGGGGTTGTTTTCGACGACGTGCTCGTGGAGGGAATGCTGCCTACGGTAATGACGCGAGCTAGTTGCGGTGGAGGCATATAGGGATGTTCAGCTGGGGGGGGGGGAACGGTGCAGGAGGGAGAAGTGAGGAAAGAAAAAGGATTAAGATTTTTGGGCAATCTGATCCTAACCCTACATCTAGAGGATCCTAACTCTAATCCAAAGATGGAGATTAATCATGGACAAATAAACTAACCAAATAATAAGAAAATGAAATAGAAATGCAATGGAATTAAATTTAAAATCAAACTTTGTTTTATTGATCTAAATAATATTTTTCATCATAAAATAAAATTATGAGTTTTCATAACTATTTCTAAGAGAAATTAAACCATCTAAATAAATAGTTTTTAATATAGAATAAAATGATGAATATAAATTAATAATCCTAAAGAAAGAAAATCATTTAAATAAAATGACTTTCTAAAACTATATTATTTTTGGGGCTCCAAAATTATAATGTGGCTTACTTTAAAAATTAGGCTTGGTTTAATAATACTAAAAACACCCCATTTAAAATAATTTTGGCCCTTTAAAATATTTTGTAGATTTTAAAATACTCAACTCACTGTAAAAATCATCTACTAAATTTAAAACACAAATTCAAGATTTAAAACGTAAAGGTGAGACTCGTGACCAATCATGAGAAAAATTAGTTGGTCACAGTTGAAGCCCTCATTTGCACCCAAAATTGGTTAATGACCAAACTAGTTGATAATTGAGAGTTGGAAGAATACGTACAATCGATGAAATTTGAAACTTTAAATCTTGTTTGTATTAGTTTATTATCTATTTAAATTTTAACTCAATTTTTTAATATTTTGTTTAGATGATCATTCAGCTTCATCTTCGACCGAGCATTGAGTATCCAACCCAATTACACAAAAACACTTCTTAAAAAGCTTGGAAGTGTAAGTATATGTAAGTTTGATATGCTCTCTTACATGTGCTTGGAAGTCATATTCTTGTCTCCATTTTCACTTTCATTTGTGGTTAATATCCTTCTCAACCTTCAGGGTTGGTTTCCTTCAACCTTCATATATGTATCTAGTGACTTTTTTTTGGTACTGTTTCTGATGTTACAAGTCATAATATTATTAATAAAAACTTGGGGTGGGATTGTGGCATGACAGGCTATGATTTGCTCAAGAAATTTAAGGTAGGTTTTTGGTTTCTATTGCTTTGTCTTCTTTCTCATCCATCAAATATTCAATTGCTTATCTCTATCTTTCCCATTGAGATGATTTTTTTTCCTTGTCATGAGACACTAATCATTGTCCAGCTTTTTCCAAATTGAAATTTTGCATTCCAAATTGATATGCTTTTGAAGATTTGCCATCTGCGTCCTTGTGTCAGCACTTGCTCAAGTAAAAATCTCTTTGGCATATTGTCCCACCCACTTTTCACCCTAACAAATCAGGTTCATGATATTCCCAAAGACTTGTTTGCTTTATCACGGGTTTTTCTCATTTATGGGGTTTTTTCTAATTTTACAGTAGTCTTCATCCTTGAGAAACATACCGGTGGTGATTATGTCATCTGAGAATGTGCCTTCAAGGATCAGCAGGTAAATATTTTATTTTATTTTATTTATTCCTTAGGAATTTGATTTCTTCTAGGCAATCATACTAATGTGTATAATTGGCAATAGATGCTTGGAGGAAGGAGGAAGGATCAACAAGAAGATAAACAAGAAAACAAAGAAGGAGAATTAGGAAAACCAGAGTTTCAATCATGAGAAGAAAAAAGAAGAACAGTAGCAGCAACAAGACCACCATCTCCAACAACATTCCAATAGCAACAATAGAAAAGCCTTGGAAGAAGGGCTTTCTCCTGACAGAACAAGACCCAAATACAACAACAGCCTCACCATTGTGGTCTGATGACAAAAATGATGGAAATAGATTTTCTCCTTTACTCAACAATTGTAGTTTTTTTTGTAATGTTCTTAGCAAATTAGTTCAAATAATGTAATATGTAGTGGATTGTATCATATATGTCGCATGCAATTTACGTGATGAATATTGATTTTTTTTTTTTTTACATGCATTTAGTTAAAAAGTTAATTAGTTGTTTATAGGCTTATAGCTTTAGCTATTTTTAACATAAATTTAGTTTTTTTTTTTATATCTTTTTAGTTTTCTACATTTTTTTTTTCTTGAAAATTTGTAATAAATATAGGCTTTTAGATTAAAAAAAATGCTTTTCAACACTATATTTTTTCCTTGAAAAAAAAGTAATAACATATAAGCTTTTGTAGTAAAAGAAAAAAACCCGGGTATAGCCTGGAACCCGGATTTACCCAAGGACCCGGTCTGGAACCCGGGTGAATAGTCCTAACACCTACATCGACGATACAGACATCCACAGCCTACACCTATGTCTATAGCTACTTCTTGTGTAAGTAGTCAAGCACCCGCAGCGAATGAGTCAAGTAGAGTGTGGTCAACAACCATGATCTAAGAAGATAAGGTCATGGGCATGGAGCCATTTCAAAAAAGTGGACACTGAACATGAAAATCAGCAAGCAAGATGTAACCATTGTTGAATGAGTTTTGGTTGTCACTCTAAGAAGCAAGGCATGCCAATTTTTATTACATATTTGAACGGTTGTATACTTGTAACAACTCGATTTAGTGTTATTGGAGATGCAATATAGATAAATTTATTGACCCTAAATTATGTTTAATGGGCCAATACTTTGAGAGATCCAAATGAGGTTATTGAATAATTTTGAATAGATCACGGACCCAAAAGTTATTTAAATGAATTATAGAAATTTTAGTAAGCTCAATAATTGGATTTACGCCCAATTGGTATTTTATGGATTAAATAGATCCAAGTATATATTTATAAGACCAAAGATAATTATTAGACGAGTTAGACTCATTTTAAAATTTAAGGTCAAAAATTAAAATTTTTCTCAATTTAAACTCATCATTGAGTGAGGTCCCTGTACAGCTTAGTCACTCCCAATCCTACCTTAAATGAACTGCTGAAGTGTGTTGTTAAATTCCAAACTCTTTAGATGATCGGCCATCACATTCCTCAGTATCTCTCTCTCCTTGGTTGATCACTACTCGAGTCCAAATCAAACTCTATATCACCCACCTCTCTTTTCAGGTAACATGATTGGATTTTGACTTATAGCAGCCACTATTAGTCTCCAAATCGAACACGCCGAACACCTCCCCTATCTTCAAATTCTTGTCATTCGGCAATCTCAAATCTGGAGTGATTCTCGAATCACCCTACAACAACCAGTGATTGAATTCGAATTTAACACATTAAAGCCTCTCTTTCGTCTTTATATACCCTCTACTCTCTGTAAATTCTCCACAAAATTTCCTTCCTCATGCAAACAAGCCCTCACGGCCAGACCTTCAGCAATTTCCCCCCAAAAAATTCGCAGCAACTCTCCCCTTACAATTTTTCCATCTTCAACCAATGGCATACATCAAACAACCACCAAAGTGAAACCAAACAACCTGAGACACCCATTATTTTTCTAGCCAACCCACTCACGACAAAACTGAGATACTTACCTTGTTGAAGTCAGTTGCTGAAGACGCCTAAGAAACTATCGACCCGACTCCACTCAAAGCCGCCACATGTCCCTGCCCTTCTATCGCACAGTAATCAGCTGTGAAGTGAGATTTTGGAAGCAATGCCATGAGGTGACCAACTGCGAATTGAGATTTTGGAAGCAGCGCCACGAGGTAAGTAGTTTGATCATAAAATTAAGATTTGCAAACGTCAGCTATTTAGATATATTATTATTAAAACTAGTTTTTTAGAAGCCAATGTTTATGTACCACGCATGTCATGATATTTTTAAGCACTTTATTCATCATAATTCATGATCATATTTCATTTAGCATATTATAGTTATGTATGTAATATGCATGTCATGCATTTCATATTGCATAAAATACGTAAGCTTTCACAAGACAAGTATAAAATACAGATTCAGATTAATCAAATGGTCATTCAGATGATAGTACCAATGCAGTTGGGGTGGAAGTGTAAGCCACAGACTTAAGTGTAGTCCACCACAATATTATTATCAGATCAGATTAATGATTCCCCTTGTGGCCATAAGATGTAGGACTGATGCACAACTTTGCACACAAAATTAAGTGTGTTAGCCAGTCAGACAAGTTAGATCAAACCAATAATTCAGATAATTCAGACCAGTCAGATAAAGAAGATAATTAAAGACAAGTCATGCATGTCATAAGCATATGTGTGAACAATCATCATTTTAAATTCTCAACATGAAATAATTTATGAAAAACCTTCTGTTTAGTATGTTTACGTTATGATTGATTTCCTATTTAGTCTTCGACTCATTTTAGTTTTGTTTTATTTTTTAAAACCATCCCTAGTGAGAACATTTCTTCAGATAGAGCTGCAGGACGGGACTTAATCAAGGAGGCGTGGTAGAGGCCTAGATCATACAAAAAAGCTTTTTTAAGTTATTTTTATGGAAAATGACAGGGTTACTAACTTACTACTCTCCTACTACTTATTTACTACTCTTTTATATTTGATTTTTTTAAAATTTTTTATTTTACTTAACAGTTAAGGAAGTGGCTATTAGTAATTTTTTCTTAATGGTTAAGGATGTTAAAATAATACTTAAAAGAAAATGATAAAAAAAATAAAAAAAACTTGAAATGAACTATGAGTAGTATATAGGTAGTAAGGAAAAATCTAGTTGTAAGCGATTCTATGCACTAATACGCACACTCATTCAATATGATTGGTAAGAAAGTAGATTTTATTGAAAACAATGCTAATTTGAATTTAGATTATAAAGATAACAACATTAGTACGCAGATTGGTACGAAAATTTGCTTGTACATAGCAAAACTCGGGTAGTAACCCTATCACTACCCTATTTTTATAGTACAAAATTTAAGAAATTTTTATAAGTGCTTCCGCATAGTTTCTTTTATATTTTTAGTATTTTCATAAAGAAAGATTTTATTTATTATATGGAATCTTTTGTATCTAGAGCTTTACTTAGAACAAAAGAAAATAAATTTTAAAGTTAAGGTTAGTAGTAGCACACCAATTCTCCAAGATTTAAAAAATGATATCGTTCTTAATCGTGGGGGAGCGGGGTGTTATAATGCTGTGTCACCTCACATGATATATAAGTGTAGGTGGCGTATCGGATCCCACATTATTCGGGAACGAGAAATTATTATTCTTTATAATGATTTTAATGAGGTTCGAATTATATCATTAATTAGTCCTTTCGAGATATAAGCCATGTGATTTGAGTTTTCTATTAAGTTGTCACAAAGACTAGTTAGGAAAATGTCCAATTCTATTGTTGAATCCGTCCCAACACCGGAATGGATTCCAACTCTGGCAACTCCAAACGGAAAGTAGAATGGGTTCCCCATTGGAGTTTGAGGCGAAGTCCAAAATGAGCTCCTCTCATCAGGCTAGAGTTGGGGAATGCAACTCCATCGAAGTTGTAGACCAACCCTAGTACTTGGGTATGGATTCTGGGTATTTGTTTATATAAAAAATCGGTTGGTACCTGCCCGTGCGACACAAGTTTACAAGTTCTAGACCGGATTAAGAAAGAACCCGATCCGAATGAACCATACTCTTTCACCTTCTCTTAATTTTATGTTTTATAAAATAGAATTTTTCTCTTCCTAAATTAATGTATAGAGTCCATTTATCATATTATTTAAATAATAAAATTTAATTTATATGATTAAAATTTAATTTGTTTTTAAATCAAATTATCTCGTGCACTTTCTAGATGTGCTATTTATACTATGCTTATAAATAATTTTTTCTCTCTAAAATTTAACTTGTCGAACTCGGCCATCGGGAGTACGGTAATATGCTGCGCCAAGATGAACTCTGCATTGCGAGCTCGGTACTGATGCTCTAAGTAGTCGTTCCGACGAGGTCGCAACCACTTATAAAAGAGGCCAATGAGTATAGGGAAATTGGGAACTTCTGTGCAAAATCTCAAAACAGAAAGTGGGATCTCAAATAACTTGGGACGGTTTTAGGTAGGGAGCTTTGGTATTTTGTTTGGAAATGGAGAACAGCTTGGAGCAGACTCTGCAAGATGGGAAACTATATAGGCAGCTTAATTCTCTCATCGTAGCTCATCTTCGCGACAACAATCTCAATCAGGCAAGCACTTGTACATGTTTTTTTTATTTTGTTTTTTTTACCGATCAAACAAAAATTGTTGGGCTTCTGAGAAAAGATGGGGAAGTACAATAAGGTACGTTATCAAGCCCTATTTTGTATGTTTTGGTTGCTGAAGAATTAAGAATTGGACAAATACTTAGTCTGTTTGGTTACCGGGAAAATGTGGGACAAGAAAAGAAAATATATGTGGGTTTCTGTATTTTTTTCATATGTGGAGTTCTGTATTTATAACTGGTCTGACTGATAGATGGGAAAAATTGAATCAGCCGGCCTTGAACAACAGAACAAGTAATTAGCTCAGCGAACTGTTCTTTAATTCTTCAGTATGGTTATGGGAATAACGAGGAAATGATAAAAAAAAAATAGAAGTTGTGGCTCCTAATCCTAAGGAATGAAAGACAACTAATTTCGACAATGCAAAATAGTTGGCATGCCAATTAGTGAGGGAATTTGCGAATTGATTATTTCATTTGATCTGCCACTTTTTCCCGGAGACTAAACAGCGTAAGGGCTTGAATGATTTTCTCTTTTCTGATGTTTGTCAAACAGATAGTTACGGTGTTTTAACTTTTGTGATTCCTACTCTTTTCTTATCTTTTTTTTTTTTTAAATAATTTTCCAACTCTTTCCTAGGCTGCAAGTGCAGTTGCTTCTGCAACTATGACGCCTTTGAATGCTGAAGCCCCACCTAATAAGCTTCTCGAGCTATTTGCAAAGGTTCTTATTCGTTTTCTGTGTATTTTATCCTCTCTTTGGTTCTTCATCCATTGTTGTTAAGAAATAGAAAGAATATTTTTTTTGGCTCTGAGGTGTAACAGGGTCTTGCAGTGGAGAAAGATGAGATTTTAAGAGGCATTACATCATCTGCATATTATGATTTGGGTGCATCACTACCTGCATCATATGGTTCAATCCCTGCTCCTCGCGCTGCTGCTGTTGATTTCAGGCAATCACTTGTTTTTCCTAAATAACTCTGTCTGTTTGTCTAAGCCAATTTGTCTAATTTTTATTTGAATACATTTTTGTTTTCCATAATGAATTACATGGATTTTAACTGTCATCAGGCAGTGGATTCTTACTGAAAAGAGGCTTTTCTTAAAATAAATAGCTATCTTAGTTTTCATTTTTTTTGAAGTTGCTAAAAGCTTTGTGCCCCATTAAAAATAGCCTTCCCCCTTCTTTTTGAAAAAAGGGTATTAAAGATTATAGGAAATGAAGGTATTTTTATTAAATAGAATAATTCTTGGCCTTTGTAATTTTTAAAATGTAATTTTAAGCTGTTGTCTGTTAGCCCAATTTGAGATTAGGAGAGAAACTAAGTTAATGGCAGGTTATTTTTTTGAGGAAAAATTAATGATAGGTTAGATAGTTTTTTTGTCTTGTATTTGGAGAAAGAGGTACATTCTTTACTTTTTTCTTTCATTTTGTGCCATATATCAAGCATAAATATCCAATACACTTGCTCATAGAAAAGGCCACTCCACTTTTCCCAATTTAAATGAAATTTTTTCATGGTGTGGGAAATGTTTATGGAATTTCCGCGTGATGGTTCCTCAGCATTTTTTGTAACTTCTATTTACAACTTATAATAAATAATGCCTATGCTTTCTTTTTCTGCGCAATTCATCCTTTTCTCTTGCTTGGCAAGCTTTAAACTGACCACTAACTCACCTCACCCTCTGCCATATGATTAAACGCTATGCTTTGCTCTAGCCTAATCATGGACACTTCTTGACAACAGTTCCTGCATCCATCCATAAATTGGAGTTAAAAAAGGGATTAAGCTGCACTTTTTACTGAGTATTATGAACCTGCATAAACTACCATTGGGTTTAAATTGACACTTATCACTTGTCCAAAAATGCGTGCGCATATTATTTTTCTCCCATTTGTTAATTTATTTATTGGTTTTCAGCTGTAGTTCCTTCTCTGCTTAACATGCTTGTATGCAACTGCATGCGTATACGGGGTTGTAACGCCCCAAAAGAAATTCTAACGGAAAGAATTTCTTTTTTTTAGACAATTGATATGCCATGAAAACTTAGGGGCTGTTTGGGAATAGGTTTCATCTCATCCCATCCCATCCCATCTCATCTCATCTCATCTCATTTCCTTCTCAAACATCACTCAAACACATACACTTTTCAATTTCAAACATTCAAAATTTTCATCTAATCATTACAACTTTTCCAAACTTTCAAACAAAACACAAAAATAATTCAACTTTTTCAAATTCCAAAACAAAAATAATATTAAAAAAAATATATATTTTTTTTTGATAATTAATAAACTTTATTGATCAAATGCAACTAGGCAAAGCCCATGTCCACAGGACGTATACAAAAGAGACACCTAATTACACTCTAGCAAGTTGATAGGAAAGTAAAAACTCATGAACACTCCCCCCCTTTAATACAATAGCAGAAAACCATTGGACCAAAGAAGATACAATAAAGTTCCAGATTTCCCCCACTGATCTTTCCTTGTTGTTGAAGCATCTCTCATTCCTTTCCAACCAAATACACCACAGTAGACACAAGGGGACCATCCGCCACGTCGCAGCCAGCTGTGGGTTTTGGTGTTGTCTATTCCAACATGCTAGGAGATCCACCACACTCTTAGGCATAACCCAAGACAACCCAGCCCTACTGATAATGCCATTCCATAACTCCCTCGCCACCTCACAATGCAGAAAAATGTGATCAATCGATTCTCCATCCTTTTTACACAAGTAACACCACTCTATTACGATCAGCCCTCTTCTTCTTAGGTTGTCGGCCGTCAAAATCCTACCCAAGGCAGCTGTCCAAGTAAAGAAGGCAACTTTAGGTGGCACTGGAACTCTCCATATTCCCTTCCATGGGAACACTACGGGCTGATTGTCTAGCAACACCTTATAGAAGGAATTGACAGAAAATTTCCTGTGCGCTGAATGTTTCCACAGCATTCTATCGACCCCACTCCCTCCTAACTTCCTGGCATAAAGAAAGCTAAAAAATCCGGCTATGTCCTCAACTTCCCAATCCTACAGGTTCCTGGAAAAAGTCAGATCCCAGTGCACTGTGCCATTGGCTCGGCATAAAACTTCTGAAACAGCCGCCTGCTGATTTCCAACTAATCTGAAAACTCTGGGAAATGCAGAAAACAGTGCTTCCTCACCACTCCATTTATCAAACCAGAAACTTATTCTTGAGCCGTCACCAACCTCCAAGCTTGTATGTGTTACAAACACCTGCCACCCTTTTCTGATAAACTTCCAAAGACTCACTCCATAGGCCCCTCTACCCTCCTTAGAACACCAATCCCCCCGATCGCAGCCATACTTCCTGGCCACTACCATTCTCCACAACGAATCCTCTTCCAATTGAAATCTCCACAACCACTTACCTAATAAGGCTTTATTGAAAGTGATCAAATTACGCACCCCCAAGCCTCCCGTCTCCTTTGGACTACACACTTTTGACCAACCCACCAAATGAAACTTGTGTTCCTCACCCAAACCGCCCCACAAAAAGGCCCTGAAAATTTTTTCAATCCAATTAGCTACCCCCGCCGGTAAAGGGAATAAAGAGAGATAATATGTTGGTAAATTGGAGAGGGTACTTTTAATGAGAGTTACTCTCCCACCTTTAGAAAGGTATAGTCGCTTCCACCCAGACAATCTTTTTTCAACCTTTTCTATCACTCCATCCCAAATAGATATTGCTTTGAAGGAAGCTCCCAAAGGTAGTCCGAGGTAACTCATAGGAAGTGCAGCCACCTTGCAACCCAACAACTCCGCTAGATAGTTAATGTGCCCCACCGGAACCATTTTCGACTTTCCTAGGTTCACCTTGAGGCCCGAGACCGTTTCGAAACACAAGAGAACAACCCTTAAAGCTTGTATATTGCCGCTATCTGCATCACAGAAAATTAAAGTGTCATCCGCATACAATAAATGTGTAATGGATAACCCATCATTATTGTTCCCTACTGAAAAACCAGCAAGGAAACCACCCCTTACAGCCGTTTCCATCATACGACTCAAAGCCTCCATCACTAAAACAAATAGGAAAGGAGATAGCGGGTCCCCTTGCCTCAAACCCCTCGAACTCTGAAAAAATCCGCAAGGGTTGCCATTGACTAACACGGAAAACCGGGCGGTCGAGACACAGTGCTTAATCCAATCACACCACCTATCACCGAAACCACATCTCCTTACCACATAAATCAGGAAGTCCCAACTCACATGGTCATAGGCCTTCTCCATATCCAGCTTGCAGAGAACTCCCGGAATACCCTCCCTCAACCTACTGTCCAGGCATTCATTTGCTATCAAAACTGAATCCAAAATTTGTCTACCCAGAACAAAGGCATTTTGGGGTTTGGATATTATCTTATCCATCACCAAACCCATATGATTTGCTAGCACTTTCGCAATGATCTTATAAATCCCACCTACCAGACTTATAGGTCGAAAATCTCTCAATTCCATGGCCCCCATGATCTTAGGGATGAGAGCAATAAAAGTGGCATTAAGGGACTTCTCGAACTTGTGACCATGATGAAACTCATGAAAAACCTGCATCACCTCATCCTTCACTACTTCCCAGCACTCTTGAAAAAAAGCTAAGGAGAATCCATCCGGGCCAGGGGCTTTGTCTTTACACATACTACATATCACTTGATGTACTTCGGAATCCTCAAAGGGTCTCTCTAACCAACTTGCCATACTACTATCAAGCTGGTCAAAAGATAACCCATCCAATTTAGGACGCCACTCTGCCGTCTCTGTGAGAAGCTCTTCATAAAAGCCCACTATATGGTCTTGAACTTCCTCGGGGGACTGATACACCGTGTCACCGCTATGGATCGCCTCAATTACATTATTACGCCTGTGTGAGTTCGCCATTTTGTGAAAGAACTTGGTACATTTATCACCCTCCTTCAACCATGTCATCCTGGATTTTTGTCTCCAAGAAGTTTCTTCCATTAACAAAACCTTTTCAATCTCCGCCACCACTTCAATCTTTCTTAGTGCGGACGCTTCATTAACCCCCCCAGCTTCTAGGGAATTCAACTCTTCCCAGAGAAGACTCTTTTGCTCATCTGTATGCCTGAAAACCTCAATATTCCACTGTTTTAAGTCCATCTCAAGTGCTTTAAGCTTCCTAGCCACAAAATGACTAGATGTGCCCTGAAATGAATAGGAAGCCCACCAGTTCTTCACCCTCTCCTTGAAACCAGTCACTTGTAGCCACATATTCTCAAATTTGAAATAACGTCTACCCCCATGGATGCCCCCGCAATCTAACAAAATGGGAAAATGATCTGAGCATACCCGTGACAATCTCCTCTGGCACACCTCCGGATACTGAGACTCCCAAGAAGTGGAGATTAGAAACCTGTCCAGCCTTGATCCCCCTCTACTGTTAGACCATGTAAAGCTCCCCCCAACCAAAGGGAGATCAATCAAATTGAGATCAAATATCAACTCTGAAAATTCTTCCATTGCCCTTGTCAACGTAGCCAACCCCTCCCTCTCACTAGGGAAACGAACAACATTAAAGTCCCCACATACAACCCAAGGGAGTTCCCATATAGAGTATAAACCTGCCAGTTCCTCCCACAGGTAACTTCTCTCGCTATCAACATTAGGCCCGTACACTCCCGCGAGCGCCCATCCCCCCCCATCCTCAATATTCTTGAATGAGCCAGCAATAGAGTAATCCCCGATGCAAACCTCTACTAATTCCACCATTCTCCTATCCCACATCAACAACACCCCTCCTGAGGCCCCCAAAGAGGCTAAATAGCTCCACCCCACAAACGAACAGCCCCATAAACTACGAATTATATTTCTGTCCACAAGTTGCAATTTAGTCTCTTGAAGACACACAATATCAACTTTCCAACTCCGAAGAAGGGATCGAATGCGAAGTCTCTTATTAATATCATTGATCCCCCTAACATTCCAAGATAAAATTTTAGGCTTCATAAGATAGGCAACTTCCCCTCCCCTTCAACCTTTCCCTCCCAACACTACCCTCTTTATTATCATAATTAATGGTGCACAACAATTTTTTCAGCTCTCGATCCTTTTTAGCCGCTGACTTCAAAGCCGTAGATCTGCCGGCTTCGATAGCTACCAAGAGTGCCTTAAATTGCTCCTCGTAGCCCTCACAAGAAATCCCTACACATTGCTGTAACTCTGCTACCTTTTTCAGCACCCAATCCGATGATAGAGGAATCGGTTTAGGTGGGATAGCGCATAGAGGGACTGGGCTGCCCAGTTCCTTTAGGACTTCGTCTCCCCCTCCCTCTACAATCTCTAAGTATCCATCTGCCCCTACGGCCCCTGTTGCTCCACCACCTTCCTCCTCCTCCATCTGGATATCAGCTGCCTGAAGCTGTGACTCACCTAACTGAGCCCCTATTGAGCTCCCGAAGCCTCCCTCACCGTACAGACCACTCACCAAACAAAGCTCCATTGGCTGTGACTGTGCACTCAAACCACCCAGCCATGGAACTAACTCCCTCGAAGGATCCATCCCTACTGAAAGCTCCACAGTTGGCTGATTCACCGCAGAGACCTCCCGGGCTTCGGATTCCTCTAACAACTCTCCATCCTCGATTTCCTCACGCCTAAGAGACTGTTCCAGTACACCGTGAGGTTCGCCGGCGTCCGGCGACACTTTCTGCGCCGGTATGGGCACCGGCTGGTCGAGTGCCGGCGTCGCAGGAGGGAGAAGAACACTCGGGTCCGAAATATCGGCTTGCACCCGGTTCTTCCGTTTCCAGCACTTCTGTGGGCTTAAACCCGAGTCCGGCCCAACACCCTTGGACGACCCGGCCTGCGCCTCAGCTGCGGGCTGCCCCCTGCTTAAGCTAAAGCCCAATTCCCGGCCCATTCCCTTCTGAGTTGCCTCCTGACCCGATTCAGTTGTTCCCTCTTTAATCCCCTTCCCCTTTACGCACCGTTTAAGCCTCCCTATATCTTCCAGTAATACCCTTAATTTTACCTCCATATCAGCCAGCTCCTTCAACAATATTTCCTCATTCGGGCCGACCATTCCTCTGCCATCTCCCATACTCTGAGTGACATCGGGATAAGCCGAGCATGGCTTCTCTGACTTTCCTGCATGCTGCACACCTCGAGACAGCGCACTCTGGGCTTGCGACGCATCTCTGTACGACCGAGAGCCCTCTGTCATCGTCGGAGGTAGAACAGTCCATGCTGGTGCTCCACCTTCTCCTCCAGTAGCCACTCTGTTTTTCACTCCCACAACAGAGGAAGGAGTAAGAATCTCCTTCACAGTGTCCCCGAAACTCCTCCACCCCTCCCCCTTCCTCCCTTCCGGCACCACTATCAATCCTCTCCTCTTCTCGTTGCCATAAACAGACAGAGAAAAGAACCTTCCATAATAGTTGAGATGTCTCTGCACCACAAGTACTTGATTCCCCCTTCTGCGAGTTCTAAGAAACTCAGAGGATCCCCCCGAGGCTAAACATTCCTTCACCTTTGCTCCCAACCATACCAAAGCTTCTTGATCAATGAAGATGTACTTCACTATCCGACGGCTACTTTCCGTGATTCTCCACCACCTATCATTTTCCTTCTTAAACTCAAACTGCTTAAAATCAATAATAACAGATCTGCACAACCCCATCGCAAAAAAAATATTTTAACTTTATAATATTTTTATTCAATTTTTTCTCTTATTTCCCAAAACCCAATAAAACATCATAACTCAAACTATTTTACTACTATTCACAAACCATTTACTACTATTCACAGATTTCTCATCTCATCTCATTATCCAAGCATCCCCTTAGGATAAATTCGTGGATTTAGAACTCTTTACGTTTTCAGTTTGGTAGCATATTTCGAATTATGATCCGCTAAGGGAATGAAATGCCTTTCAGATTTTTTTTAGGTACTCAAGATCATAATTAGATAAAATGGATTGCACCGTTGGATTCGTGTGAATTTTTTGGATTTTATGGTGCAATAAAAAGTTTCGTGATTTTCATGTGCCAAATGGGCCAATCTAAGAGTGCCACGTGGGGTCTAGCTCGCCACGTCATCAACTAGCTGCCACCTCGTCATGTAGGATGCCCAAGTCAGCCTAGGAACACTAGGGAACCTCATGGACACACGGGGCCATCACCATCCTCCATTTGGACCTCATTTACACATGTCAAGCCTACACACGTGTTAGGAGATTGAGTATGAAACAAGTCAAACCCATGCCTTCTTACAAAGCCTTGCACCTCTTTCACACCATACCGTTCCACTTACCCCCTTGTACCACCCTCAACCAGCCCACTCATTAGGTTTGGATTTTAAACCCCAAAACCGAGCCAACCCTAGCCCTCACCCACTCAGTTTTGTCCTTCCTTCCACCCACAACTTGAACACTTTTGGCTAGCAACCAAGACACCCCCTTGTACCGCCAACATAGTCCCATGCCCTGCCCATGTGGGCAGCTTTTTCTGCCCTTAAAGCATCTCCCACCCTCAAGCAAAAACCGCCCCTCCCTTTCCCCATGAAATCGGTCAAGTCTCACCCACCAAGAATTTTGTACAAGTCCACAAGTAACCCTCCCATCACTCAATGCCTTGCTCCACCGAACACAACAGCCCTCCCCTCTCTCTCTTTTTGTTCCACACTTCCTCCCTAGCTTCCCTCTCACTTGCACACAAGCAAACACACCACACTCTGCACTTTGAGAGCAAACCGAGTAAGTGAGGGTGTGTGTAGAGGAAAACCAACCTCTTCCAAGTGCTAGATCTTGGTAAGTTCTCTTTCCCTATCACTTCTCCTTTTACTTCTATTGCTTTAGTTAGGAACATGTTAGTTTGGATGTTTGAGTATTTTCCTTAAGATTAAATGGTTGAAGTTGGTGGAATTGGAAGATGTTGTGTTCGGCTACCATGATATTGGTTGTTTGGAGTTTTGACTTGAAATGCCATATATTCTTAGGTTTTATTTGATGGTTTCGGTTTTGATGGAGTTAGTGACATGTATGGTGTATCAACCCTTGGTTTGAGCTTGTAACACAAGTGCTTTCATTCAAAAGGTTGCATGCACCAATTAAGGTTAGTAAAACCGAAAACTAGCATGAATTTCTTTGAAGATTTGATTTTTTTGAACTCTTAAGAGTTTGGTTTGGTGAGTGGACCTTCAAAACCCTTTTTAATGGAGTTAGATCTATGTGTTAAGCCTTGTGTTGAACCATGAAACTAGGATTTGAGTTGAATCTTTGATGAATACTTAAAGATGTATGATTTTGGTGTAAGGTTTGAGGTTCTTGCCTATTGTTTGATTTAATCTTGAAGTTTGGTCATGACATGATTAAAATAGAGTTAAAACCTAGCTAGGGCTTGAATATGATGATCATGGGTGAGTTATTTCAAGGGAATTAGCATGCTACATAAGGATTTAGTCAAATTATTCTAGATTGAAAGACAAGCATATTTCGGTTTTAGGGTTTGTGGCATGATTGATTTTCTATCTCTTGATATCATGAACAAGTTGCTTAGGATTGTGTAATACGATCAAGAAATGAGTTCTTAGCATGCTAGAAGTTAGGATGTATGACTCTTTGAAGTTCTTGATATTCATTTGCAAAAGAAATGCTAAAGAACACCATACTAGTTTCAGGTTGCGAAGTTTGATGATGTATTTGTGTTGGTTAATTCATATGATGGATATATGGCCATGAGAAATATAAATCGAGTGACTTAACATGTTATTAAGCTCGGGTTTAGAATGTGTTTAAGTGCTAAATTCGGATTAAGTCTCCAATGGTATGCAAATAGGCCTAAAATCACATAGTGAAATTTAGGGTTTTAAGTGTTTCGTTCATGATAGGTTTCTTATAGTAGATGCATGATTTCTTAATTTCTAAGTTCAAAAATGGATTTAGAATAGAACACATAAGGTTTGTGAAGTTTGGTGAAGTTTGGAGCCCAATTGCAATTATTGAAAGTTTAGGGGCTTATTTGCAAATTTCAAAGAGTTAAAGGGGAAATTTTGCAAATAGATTCTGAGTTTTCCTCGTTAATGAGATTTCCTGACCTTAGTATATCTCAGTTAGCTTCTAACTTACTCTCGGTATATGTTAGAATGATAGATAATAAATGCGATGCCAAATGATCCATGTTTCATTTAAATTCTCGTAATATTCCAAATATTTATGTTGTACCATGATACCATATGTCACAAGCATGAATATTTGTCACATAGCATGAACATTTGTCATGAAGCATGCAAATCTGTCATGAATTTTGAGTTGAGCATGGAAGTTAAGTTTTTATCACGACCTCAAATACTAGGATGGGGGATTATCCTAGTGGAACTCCCTTATCTACTCTTGAATGAATAAAATACTGATGGTGTAGGGATTCTACTTTGTCTGAGTATCTCTGATGAAATGAATAAAATACTCATGGCGTAGGCATTGTACTCTGTCTGAGTATATTTGATGAAATGAATAAATACTCATGGCATAGATATTCTGCTCTGTCTGAGTATCTATGATGAAATGAATAAAATACTCATGGCGTAGCCATTTGGCTCTATTTGAGTATCTTTGATGATATGTGTAAGAACAAGAATATGAATGAACAAAATTTGTTTTATGAAAGCAAACATGTTATGAAGTATGAAAATTCTGATGTCATTGAAGTTAAGTTTTGTAAAAGCAAGTCCATGTCAATCATGCATACATGCCATGTTTGTTATTGTGCATGCTTTATAAACTGATAGTAGTTTAGTTGTATAACTTGCTGAGATTGAAAAATCTCATCGTGGTAGTCCTAACTACCATTTTCACCTGGAATGGTAGAAGTTGTGATAGGTTTGCATGGAGCAGAACATCCCAGCCTGGATGAGGTCAAATAGAGAGGGTTTGGACTTGGAGGAGTTCATGGAGATCTTACTCCAATTTTTGAATGTCATTGTCACTTATAGCTGAGCTGCACAACCGGCTTAATGTATAGTTAAGAGACGATGTTGGAGACTATTTTGGTGCAACTTATGTTTGAACAACAAAACTTTCAGCTGCACAAAAATTTTCGCTGCAATTATTGCATATTGCTAGAAGCATGCTAAGACGTTTTGCACATTATGTATCATGAACAGGGGTATATAACCTTGTGATGAATGTCCCGACACTTCAGTCTTTGTCAAATCCCAAGCGGAGGATGGGGGCATCATAGGGGTCATGGGAAATTACTACTATAGTAGTGTATTTGTGGATAATCCTGTGATAAATTTTCGAGCAAACTGTAATAGAAACATCTAATGTTTCAAGTTCTAAAGCAAATACTTGGGGCATGGATGACATACAGCAACTGTATCACTTATATTAATGTATTTTCAATATTTAATTAAATTAATCCATGTTAAAAAAACTGAAATAACACGTCTTTTATTGAAGCAGTGCTGTGCAGGACACAAAAGGTTCATCAAAGAGTTTTCCAAAGCATGAGACACGGCATCTTTCAGAGCACAAGGTATATATTTGATTAATTTTAAATACTATGATCTGCTTTAGTTTAGTGTTGTCAGTACACCGAATATTTCACTTCTGGGCTTCTCATTTGACTGACGGTCTAAATTTTCTAGAATATAGCCAGATGTGCAAGATTTTGTCGTGATGGGAGGTTTGTTGCCACAGGAAGTGCAGATACATCGATAAAGCTCTTTGAGGTGTTGATTTTGTTTTTACATTTGATCGGTTTTTTCCCATATTCAAGATTTTACTCAGTTTGCCATTTTTTCTTTCAGGTTGCAAAAATTAAGCAAATGATGCTGCCAGATGCAAGAGATGGTCCTGTTCGGCCTGTCATACGGACATTTTATGACCATATACAAGTAAACTTATCTTTGTTGATACTTATTGGGAAAAAAATATAGATATATATATCTATCTTTGTTGACATTCTGTTGAATTGTACCTATGGCCATCTTAAATGGTGCAAGAGAACTTTTTTTTTTCTATAAGCAAGGAGAACTATTTTGTTAAGGTTTTGCTTGTTCTTTAATCAGATTACTCATCACAAAACATCACACATCAAGAGTTTATAATTTTCCTCTGTATAATATCTCAAAGTTAAGGTTTAGGCTTGATTTAGATCAGAATGTTCATGGTTAGATCAAGTTTGTTCTAATCACTAAATGAGCTTTAGCATTTCATCTTTTTTGCCATTTGTCTTGTTTTGGAATATAAATAGATGACGTCATCATGCCTGCCCACATATATTCTAATGCTTTTCTAATGCAATTGCAGCCAATCAATGATTTGGATTTTCATCCTCAAAATACTGTTCTGATATCTGGGGCCAAAGATCACACTATAAAGTATGAATTTTGTTGTTTAATCATATCTGAAGCTGTCTTCATTTTTAGCTATAATATATTTTCTTCTTCCTTAAACACTACAATCTTCATTTGTTGAAAAACAATACTTGACTTGGACTTTGACATCCATCATTCACTGTTACATTCTCAGGTTCTTTGATTTTTCCAAAATGACCGCAAAGAGGGCATTCAGAGTCATCCAGGTCTTGCTTGTAATTTTGATAGAAGCATGGTTCTTGAATTTGGCTTCAAATTTATAATTTAAGAATAGGTTGGCATTCTTTTCATAATTTGTTTTTATTTGTAGCAATGCAGGATACACATAATGTGCGTTCTGTATCTTTTCATCCTTCTGGAGATTTTCTTTTAGCAGGTAATACGTTCTCCATTCATATATTTATATTTGATAACTACACATCTTTTGAACTATTTGATTTTTAATTCACTACATTAGTTGATGTTTAATCAAAATTCTATGAAAAACACGTGTGCAGTCAACCTAATTTATGATGAACTATGGAACACAGCAAATTTTTTTTTGATGTTGTTGTGAAGTTGTAGTGAGGCTGGATTCTATTTCTGTTGTAGAAATCTAATCATGCATCACTCTTAATCTGCTGGTAAAAATAAAGAACGCTGGCGGGTTAAGCAACCCGGCCTCGGCGACCACACAGAGAGCATCGCCGGAAGTATGCAACATGGTGGGAGGAACCCTTGACAATGGGTTGCTAGAGTTGAGGTCGGTGATGGAGCTTGAAGCTGAGAATGGCTATGGTGGGGTGTTTGTTGGGGGGGGGGGGGGTGTTGCTGGACGTTGGCCTTGCCAAAGTTGACGTCGCCAATGGCATTAGAAGGCGAGAAAGCTCATTTCCAACTGAAAGTGGCTCTCGGGCAGAGGAAGAGAGGCAGAACGAGTTGGCAACCTTCTTTGTCACAGAGGGAAGGCCCACTACTGCGCTTTGTGCATTGGAACATCAAAGGGTTATTGAGATGCCAATGGAGGACCATAATGAGACATTGGGTGTTCAGGATACCCAAGCCGAGACTGGCACTTTGGTAATACTCACACCTAGAGTCTCCAAACACAATAATAAGGAGGTGGTTGTGGCAGATGATATGAATATGGAATTCAAGGATGAGCCTACCCCTTTGAATTCAATCATCCCACTAAAAGACCAGACTTTAGCTTCAGATTGGGTCCTACTTAAAGCCAAGGAGATTCAAATGTGTGTAGGACTCCCATGCATTGGCTTTGAAGATCAGTTTTTGGCTCTACTTGTTGCGATTGAAGCTGGATAGTTCAGTTCGGCTAGGAAATGCCACTCAGACAAGAAGAGGGCAAGCGAATTGAAGCGACTTGCTTGGTGAATTACGAAAGAAGTGCATGTTGTGGCGGTATGAAGGGTAGGGCAAAATTGGTGATTTTATGAAGCTCAAAATAGTCTCGTGGAATGTAAGGGGGTTGAATGAGATAGAGAAGCACACCAAAGTCAAAAATCAGTTTTGTGGCTGGAAAGCGGATGTGGTATGTTTACAAGAGACAAAAATGGAACTCATCTCCCTAACCATAATACAGAGTTTGTGGAATTGTTGTCATGTGGGGTGGTTGTATTTGCCATCTAATGGGGCTTCGGGAGGTATTTTGATAATGTGGGATAAAATGGTGGTTGAAAAGACGGATGAGTGTGTGATACGGTGGCTACTTCTTTCAAGAATATCAAAGATGGCTACCAATGGTCTTTCACTGGTATTTATTGTCCTAATTCTAATACCAAGAGAAGAGGCTTGTGGGATGAATTGGCTGGACTTTGTAGCCTATGGAGATTTCCTTGGTGCATTGGGGGAGATTTTAATGTCACACACTTTCCAAGCGAACGAGTAGGAGGTCCTAGCTCTAGTTCAACAATGGCGGTTTTTCCCGACTTTATCTATGAGCAAGACCTTCTAGACATCCCTCTAGTTGGTGGCAATTTCACATGGTCCAGCAGTAGAGAATATCCAGCTTGGTCAAGACTTGATAGATTTCTCATTTCGACAGGGCAACCCTAGTTATGTGCTGGCCTGCAAGCTAAAAGCTCTCAAGGAGGACTTGAAAAAATGGAATGAACAGGTTTTTGGAAATGTGGAACACCAAAAAAAGTCCCTCTTCAACGAATTACAAGTTTTGGAGGACGTGGAGGAGGAGAGGGGTCTCACAGAAGAATAAAAGACTCACAAACAGCAAGTGGCATCGGATATTGAAAGAATGGCTTTAATGGAAGAGACTTCATGGCGACAAAAATCAAGGGCTTTATGGCTAAAAGAAGGGGATAAATGCACCAAGTTATTCCATCGCATGGCTAACTCACATGGAAGGCACAATGTCATTGAGTCATTATTAGTAGATGGGAGGATTACATTGAATCCATCTAAGATTGCTGATCATATTACCAACTTCTATGAATACTTTCGGAACAATTCTCTTGGAGACCATGTCTGGAAGGTCTTATTTTTTAGTCGATCAATCACCATGAAGCAAGTTGGCTAGAGAGACCATTTGAGGAGGTGGACATTTGCAATGTAGTGCGAAATATGGCAGGTGATAAAGCTCCAGGTCTGGATGTGATTACCATGACTTTCTTTAAGGCATGCTGGGAAGTGGTGGGGATTAAGGATTTTCGCCCTATTAGCTTGGTGAGTGGAATGTACAAAATTCTTTCCAAGGTTTTGGCTAATAGATTGAGTACGGTATTGGAGAAGATCATTTCCAAGCCCCAGAATGTCTTCATACGAGGTCGGCAAATCCTTGATTCTATCCTCATTGCTAATGAATGCTTGGAGAGTCGCATCAAGTCGGATGTTCCAGGGTTATTTTGCAAACTTAACATTGGGAAGACATATGATCGAGTAAAGTGGAATTTTTTGTTACACATGCTTGAGAGGTGTGGACTTAGAGGGAGATGGTGCTCTTGGATCAAATTTTGTGTATCCACCGTACGCTCCTCCATTTTGGTGAATGGTACTCCAATGGGCTTCTTCGGAAGCTCAAGGGGATTGAGGCAAGGTGATCTCCTATCCCCACTATTGTTTGTTTTCATAATGGAAGCTTTTAGTAAAATGATTGTAGGTCTTGTGGAAGATGGATTTCTATCTGGCTTTGTAATAGGGGATGCAATATTCGGCACACTTGAGATGACCCACCTCCTATTTGCGGATAATACTCTTATATTTTTTGGCTGGTCACAATCACATTCAAGTTTTGAGGGCTCTTTTACTTTGTTTTGAAGCGGCATCAGGATTGAATGTGAATCTCAAAGTCTTCACCTTGCCACTAAAGTATCTCGGTCTACCCTTGGGCCTCCTTTAAGTTGCAAAACATCTGGGCGGGGTGTTGGAAAAAATGGAGCGGAAGCTGGCGAGTTGAAAGAGCATTTATTTGTCCATAGGTGGCAGAGTTACGTTGATAAAAAGTACTCTTTCCAACTTACCTGCCTACTTATCTCTTTTTCCAATACCATGCAAAGGTGGTTTATCGGTTAGAGAAGTTGCAACGAGCTTTCCTATGGGGGGAATAGATGAAGAATTCAAGTTTCACTTAGAGAATTGGGCTACGGTCTGTACCCCAATACGTGAAGGTGGGCTGGGAATTCAGAATTTGTTGATTTTCAACAAGGCTTTATTGGGTAAGTGGTTATGGAGATACCACAAGGAGAGGGGAGCTTTGTGGAGATTGGCATAAATTTAAAATATGGTGGATTATAGGGAGGATGGTGCTCGAATGAGGTGAGTGGACCACATTGGTTGGGGTTTTGGAAACACATCAGAAGAGGTTGGATAAACATTCATTGATACGCACGTTTTGCAGTTGGGGATAGTTTCAGAATTAAATTCTGGGCTGATCAATGGTGTGGCGATCAATCCTTCAAAAAGCTTATCCAACAATATACAACATTGCACGAAAACAGGAGGCTTTAGTAGCAGAACTCATGGATCTCTCTAGTGGCTCTCCCCAATGGAATATCACGTTCTTCAGAGCTGCCCGAGACTGGGAAATTGACACATATACAGATTTCTTCAATCTTGTGTATAATTGTAGAGTGAACGGAGGAGCTGATACGATTTTGTGGTCTCCGTCCAAGAAGGGAAGATTTACTGTACAGTCCTATTATAAGTCACTTATGAAACTTTCTACAAGAATGTTCCAATGGAAGAACATAGGGAGGATTAAGGCCCCCCCAAAAACTTCCTTTTTTGTATGGACAACTTCGTTAGGGAAGATTCTCACCTTAGATAACCTACGGAAACGCCGACTCATTATGTTGGATTGGTGTTGTATGTGCAAGAATAGTGGAGAGTCAGTGGATCATTTATTACTGCATTGTGGCGTAGCCATAAATTTGTTGAATGATATATATTTGCTAGAGCAGGGTTACACTGGGTGATGCCATGAAGGGTTGCGGATTTTTTGGCCAGCTGGCAAGGCATCCCGAGGTACCACTCAAATTGCAGCTACGTGGAAGATGATACTGATCTAGCTATGGTGGTGCATATGGATGGAGAGGAATGGTTCAAGTTGTGAGAATCGTAAACAGACAATGGACGAGATTAGAACTTTATTTTTTCATACTCTTCCATTAGCCTATTGTAATAGACTTTAATGGCATGAACGTACATGATTTCCTTGTATCTTTAGACACTCATGCATAGGTGTCGCTCTTGTGTGTCCCATGTTCTTGGCTTCGCCTATTTTAATAAAATTCTTATTTACTGATTAAAAAAATCTGCTGGTAAAAAACAAAATACAGGAACTGACCATCCAATTCCACACCTGTACGATGTGAATACCTTTCAATGCTATCTATCATCGAATGTTCCCGAGATTGGTGTTAATGGAGCCATAAATCAGGCATGGTCAACTCCCAATCATCTTCATGCTCACAAGCATCAGTTTTCCAAATTTCACCTATAAAATCGGCGGCATTAAGTGAGTCAATTCTATGTATTTGGTCATGCAGGTCAGGTGTTCATCTACGGGTGGCATGTATGTTACAGCATCTAAAGATGGTGCTGTTCGGTTATGGGATGGAGTCACTGCCAATTGTGTGCGCTCTATAGTCAGTGCACATGGAATGGCTGAGGCCACTAGTGCAAATTTTACAAAAGATCAAAGGTATGCATCGTGGACTGGCTCTGAGTCATCATGCAAAATGAATGTGTGCTGGTGGATGCATGTGTAGAAATTGAGGTATTCAGCTTTAGAGGCACCACTGGAACTGGAATGAGAAAGATATTTGTTGTAAAAGCAGATGTTAATAAGGCAGTGATGTTATTAACAAGGATTCTAAATTTGACTCCTTGTGCTTTCTTACTCTTGCAGGCATTTTTTTCATGATTGTAATAAGCTTTCATTTTCAAAGTCTAGTTGTTTTTTGCTTTATGTATTGCTGTGAATGAAAAACATGGTCCCCGCTTACTCATCAAAAACAAAAAATCAAAACAAAAGAAAATAAAAACATGGTCATAGTTTACAGGATGTCCCTTAGAGTTTGTGTCAGTAAAGACCAGAGCACAGAAACGTAATGGATGGGGGATACATGTACTTCATTGGCAATCACTTCTATGGACGCGATATGCATTGCTAGTCTGCCTTTATCCTGACTTGTTAAATACATTAAGATTTGCTTTTGCAACTGTTGCATATGTGCTTTAGAATATGACTCACATGTTGCCCTTTAGGTTTGTTCTCTCTTGCGGGAAGGATTCTACCGTGAAGCTTTGGGAAGTTGGCACTGGAAGATTGGTAAAACAATATGTTGGAGCTACACATATGCAGTTACGAAGCCAGGTATGTACAGAAAGCCTTCATTGAAGGGTTTATACTGAGCTTCCTTGGCACTGGGCATCTATGTGTCTGGGTTCTTTTATTGTTGACTCATTCTATTGATTTCCTTGGGAGAAAGACACTCTTTGTAGCTAAGATCTGTTTCCTAAGCATGTAGATTTTCATGATTATGCGGAAACGTTTCTCTGTTTTAATTTCTAGCAAAGAAGTCCCAGCCTTCGACCCTCAAATGGAGTGTAAAAATGAGGTGGCTTTCTCAAAGTAGTTTTCTACAGAGAAGGGTGGCATGATTCTCAAAGTAGTTTTCAAAGAATTTGTCCGGTATGAGTGAACTGAGAGCCCATTGCAGTTTATATTTTGCAATTGATTTATAAAATTGGAAGCAAGGATCTGATTAATAATGTGGTGTATAGACTTGGGAGAACTTGAATTTCCAGGTGTCAAACTAGAATTTTGTTGCTAGTGTGGTTTTCATAACCCGTCTTAGTATAGACTGTCTATACATAAAAGGGACAATGTATTGATTAATCGAATCCAATTAAAATGGGCAATTTTTGCCTTACGCAGCAAAGATCTGCTAGCTTGATTGGTGAGACAAACCTGCAGGCTAGTTGCTGTGAGTAGTAGTAATAATGTTTTCAAAAAATCCAGTGGAAAGGGATTTAATTACGTACTAAAAAATGTCCATCACACAATATTCCCTTTTTTCTTTTGCTTTTGGCCTTCACACAATATTCCATCATGGCAATCATTTTTCTTTTGAAGATCCAAGTAATCCATATTTCTTATTGTTATTTGAGAAATTGCAAGGTTGGTACTGTAGTTTTTATGGATCATGTGTCCATATTAACAGATGTGTTGAACTTTTCTTTGCAGGCTGTTTTCAATGACACTGAAGAATTTGTTCTATCCATTGATGAACCGAGCAATGAGGTTTGTGCTGCTCTGTGTTTTTAGTTCAATAACTAGTCGTCGACCCGTGCAATGCGTGGGAATAATTAAAATATAATGGTTAAGAGGTGGGGAAGTCAAATAGGTGAATAACAATAAGTCAATATCTACAACAAGATGAATAGTTGTTTTTCTTTATTGGAAAATTAATAATGAAAGTGAAATGATAGAGAAGAGTAAGTGTGGGAAAGTCAAAGAGACAAGTAATATAGGAAATTAATAACCGCTATAAGATCAAGTTTTTTTTTTCCTCTCTATTGAATTAGCAAGCATAAATGGTAGGTTACAATTCTCGTCTTGAAACATTTTTTTTTTCTATCTCAATGTCAAAAAATCAAGTGGGTTTATTGTGGTAATAAAGACAATACAATGAAAAGTTTTTTTAGCATGTGAAGGGTTTGGATAGGTCAATAAAGTAAAATGAAAAATTAATTAAAGAAAATGATGAGGTGGCTCAATAAAATAGACAGAGGATGCTTCGTAAATTATAGAAGTTTTGAGCTTCAACTGATGAATATTGGATGGATGCAGATTGTAATTTGGGATGCTATGACGGCGGAGAAAGTAGCAAGGTGGCCTTCTAATCATATTGGGGCACCCCGCTGGCTCGAGCACTCACCAACAGAGGCAGCCTTTGTTTCCTCTGGGACTGATAGATCTATCCGGTTCTGGAAGGAAGTTCTGTAGGTATGTTTGTAGAGGATGGGATTGATGCTCTTCCTAATCCAAGAACTTGAGAGGATTACTAAAAATGTGTTGGAGAAGAATTTTTCTGTTTTTAAGAACAACAACAATTTTTCCGCATATTTATCTATTACGATATGTGATTTTCGAAGCATTACTTCTGGTCATCCACGGCATCGTCCATCCTCTATCTCATGACTTTGGATTAAATGTTAAGATGCCTTTTTCATGAAGTATTATCCTAGAGCCAAATTTTTGTAACAGAGTATGTCCTTCCTTACGAGTCCTAATATATGTATTGATAACAGAGCAACTCATAAGTTATAGTTGTATAACATATTATTATAATATATATAAATTATGAATATGTTATATCATGCATTACTAATTAATATATGACATAATTATATAGTTATAGTATACAAGTTATTATAAATATATTATTGTACAAGTATATACCATGGTAACTTTTTTTAATAACTTTTTTTGACAAAACTTGCCTATTATTAGAACCAAGAAATAACATTATATTGGATGGATAGATGAAGTTGGGATATGTGGCTTGATCCATGGTCGGAAACAACAAGAGATAAGAAAGAAGATACCAAGCCGAAGGAATGATGGATCCATAGAACGCATTGTGTACCCCACACAATAATAAAAACTTTGAAGTTGTTTTGTTTAAATTTTTTTCTAAATTGCATCTGTTATGCAAGTTGCCACGGCATGGGCCGAGTCCGGCCAGACAGTGATGCCAAGAACTCTTTAGTTGATTCCACACCACCAAGCATTCCAGAAGCTCATCCATGAACAGTGCATGGTGTACCTCACCACATGAATCCCGAATCTCAGAGACGGGGCATATGTGTTCACCGTCTTTTCACGAAGGGAGGGCTCCCGCTCGATGCACTAGGCTAAGTAGACAGCAACGGCTGAACTGTTTCCAATCCTCCCTCACCTCCACACATACTAAAAGTTAGAGAGAGGACCTTGCCAGCAATCTTAGGGTGGAAGTTCATGCCTGCCATGCCTAAATCGATTGGCGATGATTTTTGTCACTAAAGGTAGGCCTACAACACATTGAAAGCCATGTGGGTGATCTCCTGCCAACTACGTGCATGCCCATGGCGGCATAGGGACACCAGCAGCCATGGGGCTTGCCATGAGAGGCCTCAGAAATTGCCGGTGGTGGTTTTTGTTGCCACTCACCATTGGTTTTAAAAACTCTACTTATTTAAATGATTTTATTTCTCCTAAAAAATATTCATTAAAACTCATTATTTTATTTTATGATGAAAAATATTATTTTTAGATCAAGAATAAAAATTTTGGTTTTAAAACTTAGTGTATTTCCCTTCCAATTATTTTCTACTCTTTATTTTTTGTTAGTCTTTTATATTTGTTGGATTTATCTCCACCATTGGATTTAAATCAACCACAAATGTAGGGCTAGGATGAGTTTGCCCAAAACCCTAATCCCCTCCCCTTCATTCATTCTTCTCTCTTTCCTTTTCTTTTCCCCTGTCCCACCGTCTCCTAACTCGTGCCCCTACACTCCCTTTCTCCCTTCTCTCGCTCCAACCACCACTCTCAGTCGCTATGCTGTCGATGCACAACCTTAGACCTCTACCGCCATGCCTCTCTCTCCCTTCCTCCCGATCCCTCTCTTCCCCTCCATATCTCACTCCCTCTATTCCTCTCTTTCTCTCTCTTGGCTACAACCCCACAATCTCCCAACACAACTATGAGCACATTGGTGGCCAAAACCTCCATGGTTGTCCAGCCACCGCAAGACACGCACGAAAGTTCCCTCCTTCCCTGTTCTTCCTCTTCCTTGGCCCATTGTCCTCCTTCTAGCTCTCTCTTCTCCTTCATGTTCTCCTCAGCCACGACAAAACCACTAGTAGCCCGTAGCCTTTGCCCGCCGCAACCAACAGCTGCCACCACGATGAGTCTCTTCCTAGGCCAAACCACCATTGCACAAACATTCCAACGATAATCTAACAACCGCAACAACATGTTATATGTCCAATGTGGTTAAGTGTCTTGTGTTTAAGTTGCTTGTGTTGTCTTCGTGGTGAGCATTTGTTTAATGTGTTGGTCTGCCTTTACTTTGCTCTCTATCCATTTATTTTGTTGTTATGTCAGTCTGAGCCATAGGTTGTTGAGTAGTGTGATGGTCTTATAGAATAGAACTGGTCTTTAGGATTAACAGGTTTAGTGGCCTATAAGTCTATTATTATTTGAAGTGGGTTAATGGGTTAGTGGATTAGTTGTTGTCAGTTAATTATCAAGTTATTTGAGAGTTCGTGCACTTTAAATATTGAGTAGCTGTTAGGGTTTAAAGAGGGTTTGGTTAAGGTTTGAGATGCTATTAAGCCCAAATTCGATTTTTCTTAATCCAATCAAATTTTCAAGATTTAAAGGGTTGACTAATTATGTCATAGCATGAATTTGAGAGATTAGTGTGGTAGTGATTTAATCAAATGATTAAACACAATGGTAGAAATCGGATCCAATAGGGTTTTGAAATCAACTGTGGATTTTGGGGTAACCGTTTAGGGTTTTGGTTTCCTCCAACCTTTTGGGATTTCAATTGGATTCGAATTATTTAGGATTTCACTAGAGTTAAAACCCTCTTTAGTTGGGCACAAAATGGATGATTAGATGGAATAGGATTTTGCTTAGGTGGCATGATTTCACACCTTGATTTCCTTCACATTTCATCTCATGGTTCCTCTTGGTGCCAAGTGTCTAATACTATTCACTAATTGTTACTAAAATCTTGCCAAATGTCCAAATAAAACTTCTCTAACCAAATTTGGATATTCTACACTATGAGTTTGAAAACACTGCACTTGGTGCTACTATCGAGGATACTAATAACTCCGTGAAAAGTGAAAATAAACTTTGCATTGTAAAAACCTAAATATACAAACTAACCTAACTGTGCAATTCTTTTATTGAAATTCAACTCCGAAGTACCTCAAAATAAACTATACGCTTTTTCAAATATGTGTTCTGTCCAAAAACTGAAAATGAGTTTATTGTACCATAAAATCCTAAATATTTCTTTAAGAATGATCGTGAACATCATATTGCATTTTGACACTTATAACTGTTTCAAATAAATAAAGTTGCGCTTCTAGCACCATAGTGAGTGGTAACACTGACTATGCTAAAATCTATGCGATTGGTCGATTAGTGAAAACTTACGAAATTTTCATGAGATTTTTAAAACTTATAGAAATTATACCATTGAATTTTTAGCGGGCTGTTACACTAACCATCTAAAGGATGAACAACGACAATTGTTGGAAAATGTATTGCAACAACTTAACAACCTCTTGGCTAGTTATGATCAATTAGCTCTTATGGTGGGAAAAGCTAACTCTGGTGAAGGTTCTTCTGGTGGTGGAGACAGTAATATGAAGTTCAATGACAACTCTCTATTTGAAGGACATGGAGAATTCAGGCCCATTCTTTGCAATTGGAATTTCTTAAATTTGATGGAGCTAAGCCCACCAAGAGGATCCTCAAGGCCCAATAGTTGTTTGCCTATTGTAATACCCTTGATAATCACCAGCTCCAAATTGCATCCTTCTATATGGAAGGAAAAACTCTTTCTTGGTATTGTTAGTTCATGGATTTGAGTTTAAGTCCACACTTGGGAGGAGTTTGTTTCAACCCTCAAAATTCGCTTTGGTCCCTCGGCATTCGAAGATCCAGTAAGAACTTTTACTAAGCTTCGACAAGTGTCCAGTGTTGAAGAATATCAAACCCAATTCGAGCTATTATCTTATCGAATTAGTGGACTCATTGTAGAGTTTGGCATCAACACTTTTCTTTGTGGTTTACGTGATGGTTTGAGAATTTTCATCACCATGTTCTAGCCTACAAACTCTTTCGGTAGCCTTTGGGTTAGCCTGCTTGCAAGAAGAAGAAGTCCTATAGAGAACTCCACATCACTCCCGACCTAGCTCACCACAATGAACCAACCTGCCTAGCCTTCCTGCCCTAGCTCCCTTATTAAGACTACTTGCCCCTCCACCATGTCTATAACAAGAAATCAACCAAACCTCACCACCAACAACCAAAACAGAGGGCCCACCTTACCTGTTAAACGAATGTCCCTAGCTCAGACGCAGGAGAGAAGGGATTGGGGCCTTTGTTATTACTATGATGAAAAGCTTCAACCTGGACATTGTTGTAATAGGCCAAGAATTTCTTTGCTGGAAGGAATTGAGGATGACACATCTAAGGAGGACATGGATGACAATGCTACATGGGAAGATTTTGGATGAACTTCAAAAGAAATTTTCAGTACTTGTGGGCAAGGTCCTCCTAAGGGGGAGAGTGTGTTACGTGTCTAATGTGTTAAGTGTCTTGTGTTTAAGTTACTTGTGTTGTCTTAGTCAGCCACGTGTGTGAGCATTTATTTAATGTGTTGGCCTGCCTTTACTTTGCTCTCTGTCCATTTATTTTGTTGTTATGTCAATCTAAGTCATAGGTTGTTGAGTAGTGTGATAGTCTTATGGAATTGAACTAGTCTTTAGGAGTAATGGGCTTAGTGGCCTTTAAGTCTGTTATTATTTGAAGTGGGTTAATGGGTTAGTGGGTTAGCTGTTGTCAGCTAATTATCAAGTTATTTGGGAGTCTGTTTACTTTAAGTATTGAGCATCTGTTAATGAAATATATGATTTTTATCCTATTCAAATTTGCCTCGAGTGCATTTCGGAGGTTTGGACCCTCAAAGTTCTAGAATTGTTTGTCTATTTGTAGTTGGTTACACAACACAACCCAAATTGAAACTCACCATCGTAACCCAGCCCCACCTCCGGCAACACCTCCCTCACGCCCAGTCCACCATGAGCTACTGTGGTTTTCCCCCCAATAGAACCTTCCTCTCGATCCCCTTCTTCTTCACTATGCCTCAGCCACAACAGCACGCACACCTCTCTCTCTCTCTCCACCGTGCATGGCAAAAGAAGCCTAGCTCAGCCACCGTAAAGCTCAATCACTGCCTTGTTTTGATTTCCTTCTCCATCTCATTTTCATGGCAAAGAGCACGTTCTTTCCCTTCCCTCTGTGCACGGTCAAACCATTAGACTCCACCTAAGGCCACAAAACACCAAAAGTAACCACTCACAGAGGACCTAGCCTACTACTAGCCACAGTCACACCATCATTACCGCCTTGCATCGAAAGGTAGTATGCCACTAGCAAGCCTACGTGCTTGGCCATCACACTTGATAACCTTGCAATTGTCTTTGGATATCTTTTATGAGCATATGTGTGTTTGTAGTTGCATGATATGGTGTTTGATTTAATGGACTAAGAAAGTTTGTAGTTGAGCTAGCAAAGTTTTGTAAATTGGTAGGTTGGTGTATATTAAGTTTATATGTGCAAGAAATTAATAGTATCGGTCGATTTGTATTTATATATATTGAATGTATTGATTTTGATAATTGAGAAGAAGTGGTTCTGTAATTGTGATGTGCTGTGTGCTATGTGGAGGTTGAGAAATTGTGAAAAGCATGATTATTGTATCGGTTTGAGATTTGTGAAGCTATGTAATTATTTGGGTTTGTTGTATGTGAGTTTAAATGGATGTTAGATTGGATATGTGTGTTGTACTTATTGTTAATAGGCTTATTAATTGAGGAAAGTATTTGTGAAGCTTGGAATTTTTTGGAGCCATGAATGAAACTTATTAATCTTTGTGAATTGTATTGGCGTTGGATTGATTTACATGGGCATCAAATATGTTAGTATGTTTTATAATTTGAGTTAGGTATATGGAAGGATGGAATGGAATGCTATGAATTGGTACTAAATATTGAAGTGATATTTTGCTTTGGGTTATATAATTAGTTGGTGGGTATGAAGTTTATTAAGTTTTATGATCTTATTTGTGTTTGTGTATGATGAGTTAAATATTTGAGAGTTTATAACATGGACAGATTTATACATTTAATGTATTCAATTTGATAAGTTAGAAAGAGTGATGTATTGGGTTGACTAAAGAAGCATGAATTGAATGTGTGGTATGTGTATGAAACTTGTAAACTAAATGAGTGCTTTGGTTTTGTATACGTTGAAAGTAATGTGTATGGGTGAAACTTGGGAAGCAATGTCGATGTGTTTTGTTTGGTTGTATATATACACTTGTTTTGGATCATGTTATATGTTGTATATAAGGAAGTGAATGAGAACTTGAGTTGATGTTGGATTGGATTATATGTATATGGAGCAACAGTAATGTATGAGGAATGGTATTGTATGAGGAGTAAAGTTTATGGAGAAGTGTTATTATTTTATAAGGCTTGTTGGGTGATAGTTTGGAGGTTAAAGTGAAGCATAAGATCTCACTTTATTAGTTATAAATGAAGTTGGACTTTTAGGTTCATAGTTGAACTTGGGATTTATGAAAATGGTTATGCTTCAAGGATTGAATAGTAGCTTGTACAAGTTAAATTAATGGATATTATGAATACCTAGAGGTATAAGTTTGTATAATTAGGAATGTTATGAAAAATTATGCAAGCAAATAGTTGAAGGAGATTATTTGTTCGATAACTAGTTAAAGTAGAAGAAGTTTAAGTAAAGACCAATTGAATGTTAAGGCCATGTGGGAGAGAATACACTAAGAGTTATGAGTAGTTTTATTATGAAAGTTATAAGTTTAATGTTCTTATGTAAATGGAAAAAAAAATGACATTAAGTTATAAATGCATGTAGGTTGCCATTTGACATACACATGAATGAGTTGCATCAATTGAAAATGAATTGAGTCCAAGTAATAAGCATTATGTTCATATTCTTCTAGAGTTTTTTAAATGTTATAAAAATGAAAATAAAATATTTCTCTTTATGAAAATGAAATAAAATGCTTTTATAAGAAAAATGTTTTTTTATGCAATGAAAGAAAAATAAATGTTTTCTTAGAAATGTAACGATATTTTATGAAAGTATGCTAAGGAATTAATGTTTTATTGTATATGTATGTAATGACATTCTTTGGCAGCCCCTTTTTATCCACCCTAAGAATAGTTGTATGCATGTGAAATGGATTTTTTTTTTCTTTAATCAAGCTTGCTTATCATAGATAGAAATTGAAAATATTACAGACTTCTTAAGGGAGGGTTCTTCCCACTATCTATATATAAAATTCAAGTAGGTAACTTATTTATGGCTATGTGACCAAAAACAAAGTTGGTTGCTGCTCATTGCGCCATTGAGTGCGCATATCGATTTTGAGATCGATCTATTTTTTTAATGCTCCAGCTTATTTGATTTTCCCTCATTCGAGCGATATCATCAATGTTAGGTCTTATTTCCCAAGTTTGATCTTCACCTTGAATTGCTGAGATTACAAGTTGAGTCTCTTTCTATGATTGTGCTCACTTTTTGCAAGTGTTCTGCCATTTTTATTGCAAGGAAAGCTGCGCTGGCTTATGCAATTTAGGAATTTGTAGAATGATTTATTTCCGTCTATATTTCTACAATATCCCCCATTTGAATTTTGGCTTAGTGCCGATGATGTGGATGTTAGATGTAGTACTTATTGTATTTATGTTCCATGAAATGAAATGATGAGCTTTTATGCTTTATGTTATGAAATGATGTTTTATGAAATGAAATGGACCGATGAATGAAAATAATGAAAAGGAAAAGACTGAAGGAATGAATGAAATGAATCAATGTTTTAATATATGGAGTTATGTAACGGCCTTGACTAAATGAATGATAGTACCAAATGAGGGGTAGATTGCAATACTGAGTAAGTAGTACAGCCAATGCTAACATTGATTGAGAGATTCCCAACTTGTGACCATGGGTAGAATCGGGTCTAAAAGACCATTAACCTTAACACACGGGACATAATAGTGTATACCGGCCAAAGGAAAGTGATAACATTTAATTAAATAAATTAGATGGTTTAGTTTGTTATGAAGGAATGTACAAGGTGAGAAATATTTTTATGAAGAATGAAAATCGTTTTAAAGAAATACCCCATCTGGTAATGTTTTACAAAAGAAAGAAATGTTTATGTATAGCATGTAGAGGAATGATAAATGCATCAATGAAGTAATGCTTACTAAGTATTTGAAAATTTTTGTTTTCATGTGTGCTCCATCCTAGAACAAAATGAGGACGAAGCTTAGAATATACATGGCCCAAGGAAGAAGTGACAAAAGCCCAGACATATTTTATGTAATGTATAAACTCACATTTTGTAAAAAGACTTTGTATTTTAATATAATGGATTCCGCTGCAAACTCTTATTTAATTTACAAAACAGGTTTTAATTTCAACTATATAATTTTTTATATCCTAGGAAGGAAATGAAAAATATTAAAAAGCTCAATAAATTCTATCTCAAGTGTTACATAAATAAACCAGGCCCAACCCACTAGGAAATAATTACCAAAATCTTGAAATAAGTGATAAAACAAAGGAAGTTGACTCGTACATGTAAAGGTGAAAGCGACATAAAGCTGTTAGGAATTATACATAGACATCTTTCTCTTTGAAGAATGAAAAAATCTTTCTTCAACTTTCATTGTACTTAAAGATGGGAGAGACCATGAGAGATTGTACAATCATCAAGCATAGTAAATTTTGCCCCCAAACTTCCATAAGCCACTTCTCCATGTTCTTTCAATCACGATGGGACCAGAAGTCATAAAAAAAGAAAAACTTGTATTAGATCTAGGGATAATAGGCTCAAACTAATAATTTCCACAATGACAAGGTAACACCTTTATCGCTAAGACAAATGGGTCTTTCAATAGGAAAAATTATAACTTGGTTATATTTGGCGACATATTCGCACGTTTGGATTCAGAAAGTGTTTCATTACATCTCATCATTATAATTTTTTTCAAATTTCTATACAAAATATAATAAACAATTCAACTTTTTTAAATTTCAATCCAACTTTTTCAAATCTCAAAACAATAATAATATTAAAAAATAATATTCTAACAATATTTTTTTAAACTTTCATCTTTCATCTAAAACTATCTCATCTCATCTCTGAATCTAAACCAACTCTAGTTTATTCTAACAATAATTTTATCTAAGAGCATCCACATTGGATTTCCTATATTTACCCCTAAATTTTAGCTAAAAATGACTCCCTATAATTTTATCCTAAATTTTACTCATCTTCAAAAAATCTTCTACATCTCATTCCCTATTATTTCTCTATTCTATTGAAATAATATTCTTCTATTATTTATTTATTACTTTTTTCTCTCACTTCCATTTCCATTTTTAATCATTAACTCTTTTGTCTTATTCTCTTCTTTTAAAAGATTACATTTTTTAAATACTTAAATGATTTTTTTTCCAGATACAGTATTATTTTTTAATTCAACATCGGTATTAAAAATAATATCTTTATTTTAATATGTGCATTTTCCAACGTGATTATATTTTTAATATGATTTTGGCCTAATACTTGACTAATGTTTGATTTGCATAGTGTAATTCTGACCCTTTTTTCATTTTCATATAACGGTAATATTATTTCCAATTTCTCAAACTGTAATACCTATCCGCATATTGATGATAAAATATTTTGCAAAATAGTACAACGGTAACATTTTGAATTCCTACAAATTAGTACACATGTTTTATCTTTTATCAAACGGTAACTTTTTTTGTCTCTTCTCAAACGGTAACATTTTTTATCTTTTTTTCAACGGTCACTTTTTTTGTCTATTCTCCAACAGTAACATTTTGTATCTTATATATAACAGTAACTTTTTTCGCTATAAATACGCATCCTGCTTGCATTTATTTTCTCAAAAACCCAAGTCATATCTCCAACTCCATTCATCAAATGGCTCGTACTTTTTTTCACAAATTACTCACATACTTGTCATCTGATGATGAGTTGGAATCTATTATTAATGTCGAGGCTGATGAAGAGTCATCATGACATCGTGCCAATCGCTAACGTCGTAAATTTATTCGGCGTGATCATATTCAAGGGCACGAGCGCCTTTTCCGCGACTATTTTGTAGAAAATCCAGTATATCTTTCCAATCTATTTCGAAGGAAATTTCGGATGAGTCGTTCCCTATTTCTCCATATTCTAAATGAGGTAGAGGCTTACGAGCCCTACTTCGTTCAGAGAAGAGATAATGCCGGAAGACTCGGTTTATCTTCTATGTAAAAGATAACCGCAACACTTAGAATGCTGGCCTATGGAGTTACCGGAGATTTTATGGATGAATACATTCGTATTGGAGAAAGCACCGTAATGGAGAGCCTCAAAATATTTTGCTCAACAATCGTAACTATTTTTTCAGATGAATATTTGTGGTCTCCAAATGCCAATGATATTGCTCGATTACTTATGTTGGTGAACAACAGGGATTTCCAAGAATGCTGGGAAGCATTGATTGCATGCATTGGAAGTGAAAAAATTGTCCCGCCGCCTGGCAAGGTATGTACTCCGACCACATCCATGAACCAACTATTATTTTAGAAGCAGTTGCTTCATATGATCTCTGAATATGGCATGCATTTTTTAGTATGCCCGGTTCACATAACGATATTAACGTGCTAGAGAGATATTTTATTTTCACGGAACTTACCCAAGGGCGTGCTCCACCAGTCAATTACACAATCAATAGCAATGACTACACTATGGGGTACTACCTTGCCGATAGTATTTATCCCAAGTGGTCAACGTTTGTGAAGACGATTCCATCACCCCAAGGGAATAAGAAGAAAAACTTTGCCAAAGCACAAGAATCGGCAAGAAAAGATGTCGAGCGTGCTTTCGGGGTACTTCAACAACGATTTACAATCGTTCGTGGACCTTCCTGATTATTCAAAGTCAATGACCAAACAAAGATAATGAAAGCATGTGTTATTCTACATAACATGATCATTGAGGACGAGCGTGATGATAGTCAGGGCTTGAACATGGAGTATGATCAACTTGATGATGATATTCCTGAACTTTCCCGCAATCCAACAAACGAATTTGTCAACTTCATTCAACGTTATCATGAAATAGGAACAGATCGGCACATCATCAACTACAAGCAGATTTAATTGAAATAATTGGCAATTCTATTCCTAACAATAGAATTGAAAGTTGTATTGGATTCTCTATTTTATGATTTGTAGCAACCTTGTTTGAAAGGAACTAGAATTTCCATTCCAAAAAACATGTTTGGTTTAAGAGCATGCTCAAAGTTATTATAATATTTTAATTATCTCTAATAGTTTAAGGATTTGTAATGTCGAGTTTGCAATCAAGTTTAAGGATTTGTGAATGTTTCAGCTTGAGTATTAAAACTTTGCAAACATACAAATTATATAATATCAACAAACATGTGAATCCAATACAAAGTGATTGGTACATAAAATACAAAAATTGAAATACTGAATAAAAGTATTAGTTACAAATCAAATAAATGCCTCATTTTTGGGAAGCATTGCATCGCGCCAATATCTCTAATTGAAGTTGCTGGAAATATACCCGTTGAACTTCGCTTAATGTACTCACATCGAGCAACATTATCTGCTCATCTCTCTCCCACAGGCGATTTCCAGTTTCTCCGACTCCAACCTCAATCTCTCGTCCTGTTGTCTACTTTTATTTCCCTCCACTTCTGGATCATATGCCATCTTCTCGGCCTTGAGGCGGAAAAATTCCTTCTCCTAAGCACGTGACCCCTCTAGAAGTGTATACTTACGCTTGCTGAGCTCCACAAGTTAGTCTGATGCCTTGCTTTGGGCCTTACGTTTTCCTTTCTCAGATTTTCTCCTTATTGGCCTATCCAATTCGATGACATCATTACCATGCAGATTCTCGCACTCTGCACCACCAACTGAATCAATTGGTGAATTAGTTGCCACTGCTGAGGTACGCGAATATGTAGGGGACATCGTCGACCTTCGCTTCATCCCGTTCTTTGTACAACGTTGATTCCATTTCGTCTGGTCCTTCAATAGCTCCCACCAATGCTCAAACTGAAAGGCTGTTTTCTCAAGTGATTGGTACATTACCTTTGCTTTGTCAAACTTCCAAAATAAAAAAATCAAATCAAATAATTAACTACCAATTAAAGATAAAGGAAACATAATGCATAATGAGAAGTAAATACTAATGACAATAATAAATAAGTGGATGCTTATACTTTGTCCTGCTCTGTCATGCCACTTTGATTCAACCTTTCAACTTGGGCAAGTTTGGCACAAAATTTGTTCGTCGCCTTTTGAATAGCAGCCCACCGATGTATTAAGGACCAAACACTCCACTCATTTGTTGTTTCTTTATAGTTATTGAAGTATTGACTAACTTTTTTTCAAAATTGGGCGTGTTTTTGGTCCGTCCCTTGGATGGCATTAATGCTAGTATTCAGCCATGCGGAGACAAGTAACTTGTCTTCTTCGGGGGTGAAGTTTGCACCCTTGGCTATTTTTCTTTGAGATGGAGGCTCTACTTGGGGTGGGGGTGGAGAGTCATCCAAAGTCAATGGATGTTGTTCACTTAGACCAATATAAATGTGGTCAAGTTCAGGCTCTTAAGTGAGGAGGCTGGTGAAGAACATATTTTCATTCTCTTGTGAATCCATTTCTAAAATATTGTAAACATATAAATGTGTTACACATTTCAAACAATTAAATTCTATATTTAATTAGTGATTTTGGTGGCCGGCTCAGGAATCCTATGGCAACCTCACTTGGCACCCATTTAATTGCATGGCTGCAACAACCGGTTGTCATTATTTATTGGCCATCCGGGTTACCACGCCATGGAGGTGTGTGCCAAAGTATTTTGAAGCATCTTCAGATTTACTTATCATCACAGCCGAGTGGGTTAAGACAAATCAAATCCAATAATTAAATCAGTTTGCAAACGTGAAATATAAAAGCATTCTCATCTACTTCCATAAACACATGTGTGTTTTAAATGTGGCTCAAAATGGTTTACCCATTTACATCATGTGTGAGACATGAGCCCAACATCAAATAGCTGCAAAACCTTACCCAAACCTCACGTGCCTTTTGTGAAAACTATCACAAACTGCAACTTGGGCAAGTTCGGGTGAGGAATACCCCGCCATCTCTATGGGGCCCACTAACACTTATGAATTACCCCACGAAACACCATCATCATAGCCTAACAGTAGACATGCAGCCCCACCTCCCCCACGAGAAATACTTATTAATCAGTACCAAACATTGCAAAGGTCCCAATAGCATAGACCAATTCATAGTCGAGGGGTTAGAGAATGAAAATCCAATACTAAGTAGCATGCAAAATGCATAATAACATAAAAAGTGATACAAAGTGTCAGTGAAGTGAAAACAAAGTGAAGGGAAAGATTGAGGAAACAATGTATTAACAAAGTGAAAATTGAAGATAAAGGAACGCAACTCAAAGAAGTTCCAATCAAACCACAAAATCTAAACTGTCCAAGCTGTTAAAATCTGAACTGAGTAAAGGGAAAAAAGTAACCCAAGCAAAGCCAATATGAAGTGAGGTTAATTAGGCAAAAACAAAAACCAAAGATCAAAATCCAAACTGTTCAATTAGGGAAAAATCAAAACTGTCCAATTCCACAAAATACAAATAATCCCAATTATCCAAATCCAAACTCAGTGAAGCGAAACAATGTGACTCAGGAGCAAACTGTGCAACCCAAACAAAGTGATATAAGTCCAAACTGTGCAACCCAAACAAAGTGATACAAAGTGAAACCAAGTGAAAACTGAAGACAAATGAAATAATGTGAAAACAAGGTGAAGGGAAAGATTGAGGAAACAATGTGAAAACAAAGTGAAAACTGAAGCTAAAGAAAGGCAACTCAAAAAAGTTCCAATCAAACCACAAAATCCAAACTGTCCAATTATTAAAATCCGAACTGAGTGAAGGGAAAAAAGCAACCCAAGCAAAACCAATATCAAGTGAGGTTGATTAGGCAAAAACAAAAACCAAAGATCAAGTTCACAAACTGTCCAATTAGGAAAAAATCAAAACTGTCCAATTCCACAAAATACAAATAATCTCAATTATCCAAATCCAAACTCAGTGAAGTGAAACAATGTGACTCAGGAGCAAACTCTGCGACCCAAACAAAGTGATACAAGTCCAAACTGTGCAACCCAAACAAAGTGATACAAAGTGAAAACTGAAGACAAAGGAAATGATATGAAAACAAAGTGAAGGGAAAGATTGAGGAAATAATGTGAAAATTGATGCTAAAGGAAGGCAACCCAAACAAGTTCCAACCAAACCACAAAATCCAAACTGTCCAATTATTAAAATCCTCACTGAGTGAAGGGAAAAAAATGAAGAGTTTCATGTGAGGTTAAAGGAAGGCAACCCAAGCAAAGCCAATGAAATTGAGGTTAATTGGGCAATAACAAAAACCAAAGTCCAAAATGTCCAATTAGGAAAAAATCATAACTGTCCAAATCCACAAAAACAAAAAATCCAAGTGATAAAGCCAATCAAAGCTAGTTAAAGGAAGGCAACCCAAGCAAAACCAATCAAAGTCATTTATAATTAGGCAAGAACAAATCGAAACTGTCCAATTACGCAAGTCCAAACTGTCCAATTCCACAAAATCCAAACTATCCAATTATCCAAATCCAAACTCAATGAAGGGAAAACATGAATCCAAACTCAGCAAGGTGTTTTCATATGCACTGAGCTTCAGTCATTGATCACCGAATGATGCACAACACAATGACCCAACGCCACAAACTACTAATTTTCTAATCAATGTCTTAGATTCACCCTTGGCAAACAAATGCTAGAGATGTGCCGTGAATGTAATAGAAAAATTTTCCATTCATACCCTACAACAACAAATAAAATGTAAGGTTCTCAATAGAAGCAATGCGATTGATAAATACAATTTGGAAGTCTCAAAATCTAGCAAATATGAAAACCATGGTAGATAAATGCATGAAAGTTGCTATAAATATGGGCCACAGATCCATGAATTTTCATACCCTAGACTACTAAACTCATATAGGGTTCTTGGATTTCAAGTAATCAAAGTGACCCAGGCCAATAGTTTTTGTCACATAAAGTGGAAAATGAAGACGATTCAACATGGGAAAGAGGCTCACTGGGTTCGAAATGTGCGAGAGAGGATAGAGTCCATCCATGGAGAGAAGAAGATGGAAGGGTTCGCAAAAAAGATATACTTACATTTTGTATCGAGTCGATGGAGAGAAGTCACCTTCAATGGTGGCAAATGGTGCGAGAGAGGGCCAACTCCACAAACGAGGGCAATCGAGAGGGAAGACAGGAACACGGGACCAACAGCAACAGATTTGAGATTCAGACGGATTGAGATATACAGTGGCAACCCAAATATGGGGAATCACTGTGGATCCCCTTAATGAGATCTCTATTTTAGGGATCCGGATGGGAGCCCCTTATGGCACTTCCCCTATGTAATATCCCGGATTTTAGTGTATTTTTAATGAAGGATTTATTTAGTGATTAATTATCTTGTTTTAAAATTATGGAAGTTTTTAAATATTATTTTATAATATTTTAAGTTGTAAAAATTAATTTTTATGGTGTTTCCTTAATGTTATTTACTGTTTTACATTTTAAGTGATTTTTAATTTAAAATGGTTTGTTTTTGGATTTTAAAATAATTATTGTTTTATTTAAATCTTTCACTGCGTTTGGATTATTTTATTTATCTAGTAGTTTTAAAATCCTTTTTGTTGGATTTTTCGGGACCCAAGATGAAAAGACTGGATCTTCTCTTTTTTCCCTCCTCTTTTTCTTTTTCTTCCTTTTTCTTCTTTCTTCTTTTTTCTTTTTCTCCTGCTTCCTCCCCCGCGTGCCCGACCCCTCTCTCTCTCTCTTCTCTCTCTCCTCTCCCCACCGTGAATCGGCCTTACCGTTGCTACGCCGCCTCCGGCCCGCCGTGCACGACACCATCGGCACCACCAGACTCTCCGTCGACCGGCGACCTTGCCCCATCAATTTCCGGCCGAACCTCGCCGCCGTTAGCCGCTAGTTGTCGTTTGAACCCGCAGTAGTTTTCTCTCCATTCCGCCGCCGTCCGGCCACCATTTCTTCACCACTTCTTCACCGGCCCCGATCCGTCGTCGGAGCCGCCCGTGCAAGCTTCAAATCCGATTCGAAATTCTTGGCCTTAAACCGCCCATTTCCGCCGCCATCCACGGCCAACCATCACTACCATTAGATTCCCCACCTTCCATAGACCCTACCCTATCAATTCCAAGTCTTCGTTTGAACCCGTGCGAAATTTGAAATTCACTACATTTTAGCCAGTGTTTTTACACTGTGTAATTTTGTTGCTTTGGTGATCCCTTGTGCCTCGAATCCTCCTTAAAATATTTTTAAAGTGCTGTAAGTATTTTCTAAACAATCTTTTGAGATTTGAATATATTTTTGCAATATTTATTTATACTGTGATCTGGTTGGTTCTGGACTGAGTCCGAGGAGTTCGGGGGTGGATGGTTGAGTACGGAGTAATTGTTTGATTGGTTATTGTGTTGTGATTTGGGTGTTGAAAATTGTTATAGTGGTCTGGTTGGTTGTGATCTGGTTATTGTTGGGAATTGTGTAGTGGTCTAGTTGGTTGTGATCTGGTTATTGTTGGGAATTGTGTTGTGATCTGCTTGGTTGTGATCTGGTTATTGTTGGGAATTGTGTTGTGATCTGGTTGGTTGTGATATTGAGGTTATGTTTGGTTCATGGCATATGCACGCATGATCATATTTGTAAATTGAAAACTGGGTTTTTGTGTATTGCATTCATGTTCATGTGGTTATTTTAAAAACTGGGTTTTCGTGTATTGCATTCATGTTCATGTGGTTATTTTGAAAACTGGATTTTCATGTGTTGACTGGATTTGTGGGTGCGTGTGTATCACGACCCCAAGCCGAGATGAGACATTATCTCGGTGGAGCTCCTCTGGTCACTCGGGAGCGGAATATACTGAGTGACGTCCCCTGGGTTATCGCCGGGCGACAACGGGTTCGGACGTTGGACGTGCCGACTCCGTGGCCCTTCTGCTGGCGGGGGCTAGAGGATGACCTGGCCATGAACGCACCGGGTGCGGAACTGGGCATCGCTCGTAAAGCAGCCAGGACGTGCGGATGGTCCATAGGGGAGGCCATGGTGCATATGGTTTAATTGGATTAATTGAAAAAATGGCTGTTTTCTAGGAAAATAGCGTGAGTATGTTTTTGTGTATAATTTTCTGGGAAAATGATAGATTTTGATTTTGGGGCCATTTTCTGGGAAAATGGTGGAAATGTTTTTATTGGAAATATTTTTGGGCCAAAAGAGACTTTTGGCGTGTGTTGCATTTATTGCATATTGCATCATATGCATGCATGGTTAGTTGCTTAGATATATTTTTTTATCTCAGAATTTTGGTTAGGTTATAACTTACATGTGGTACCATTTAATGGTACTGCAGACTTTGTTGTTGATGATGCAGATGCTGAGTTTGAGGATCTGGCTCCATCGGAGGAATGATCTGGGATCACTCATGCTATGTTTATTTTTCAGCTTTGTATTATATTTTATTGGGACATTTGGTTATATTTTTAAACGCTTTGTATTTGGATATTTGTATTAAACTACAAATTCTGGTACTAGTTGACTTAATTACTATCCGCTGTGTATTTTATTTGTGCACTGTTTATTTGTTGCACACACTCGACACTTGTCGTTGGGATGCATGACCGAGTTGTCATCATCCTGACGTCATGATTCCCGAGAATTTTTGTACGTGAGAGTCGGCGCGTCACACCCTAAATCTAATCTCTACATTTTAGGGATAACAAGATTTTAGGGATGCGGATGCGGATGCTCTAACAAGTCATAATTTTTAGGGACTTATTTAATTTTATCTAATAAATTGTAGTTATGCTTTCCAAAAAGTATTAGCATATTAATATTATTCAAAATTTTCCACAAAACTTTGACGGTCTTTAAAATGAATTCTTGGCTTATGGACTAATTATAAATTCCTAATCAATTTCGATCAATAATAACCGGGAACTTATTCAATATAATCGATTCAACCTAATTTAAATTCAATAATTATCCGTATTCCATTTTTACTAATATTGAATTCGAGAGTTAGATTGATTTTTTTTCTTATCAAATCGTCTCGGAAGAATCGTTCCGTCCTAATCTCCCATGTCCTCAAGTTCCGTTCTTTAATTCCGATTGAAGTCCCAACGTTCCATTAGAAGTAAGTTTTATAAGCAGGGCCCCAAAAGGGCCGAAGGCAAAGTGGTTCTCTCTGACCCAAAAATGCAGAGGTTTCTCTCTCTCCAGGTTGCCTCAAACCTCCCCAAGAAACTCTCTAACACCTCCACTTCCTCTTCACTTCTCCATGCTCGCCGTTTCATACCCTTCTATTCTGCTATCAAACCGAATAACCCAGCCCAAAACCAACTTCTCTGCTCTTTTCACCCATTTCACCACCAGTCTCATTCGCGGCATATTTTTTCAGGGAAATCTATTTATGGGTTTCTCTCAAAGACGGCGATTGCAAAGCAGTTCTTGTTGGACTCCACAAATAATCTCTTGAGGGCCTCAAGCAAGAGTGTTGCAGATTGTAGAGTTCGGTTTGTTGGAGGTCAATTTCATAGGCAGGGCTTTGGGTTCAACCCGAGTTTTGATTCTCGTAGGCATGGCTGGTAATGTGTTTGCTTTGTGCTTAAGAGTCTGTTTGCTTAGACATTATAAGAAAAAGGAAGAACATTTGGAATTTCTTTTGTGGAATCTTATTCTGTTCTCTCTGCATCCAAGCATTATCTATAATGTTTATCTGTCCGGGAAAAAGCACACAATGTAGTCATTATGTGAACAGGAAATTGCGACTTTTTAGATTTCTCAAATTTAGCGCGAACTTTTTAGCCCGAAAAAACTTGTGTAATATTCCTGAGAAAAATATACAGAGCCCTTTTTTTTGCTTCTGGGTTTATGGTTGATTTGATTTGCAAGAGTAAAGGCTGTATACCAAGGTCGGAGAAGGACAGTACGTGTCAGATAGGGGTGTAACTGCACAATTTCCATTAAGGTTAAACATTCCATTGCTCTTTCTGTTTGTACCAAAAGCACCTTTCTTCTAAACCAAAACTTCATTTCTCTTCAGTTTCTGATCTTAATATTTTGAATTTAAGATTTAAAATTTTTTTTTCGGTAATTTAGTTTGAAAATGTAAATCTATCGTGCTATTTTTTAATATAAGGTTCGCGCTACTGTGCCGCTTGTGCTGTTTTTCTGATCTTAATACCCTTCTTGTTTTTAAATAGAATTTGACTTACTGCAAAAAAATCATAGGATCTCTAGTATTCCTTGTAATAATTTTACAAGTTTTTTTTTTTTTTTTCTAAGCAAGCAAGTATATTTCATTAGAGAAGATGATACAAGAGGAGGGGGTGGGGTTCCCCAACAAACACCCCAGAACGATAACAACAATGCAAAGTGGTGGATAAAAAAGAAAAAAAAGTGGGTTTTTGCGATCAATTTCTTGGTCTTCACCCATGTCCTACAAAGAGGACACTATCTTAAAAGACGGAAATAAGCTGGTTGCAAAAAATTGCAAACAATGGAACCACTGCTGGTAGTAGTGGAACCTCTGGTGAAAGCAGTAAGAGTGTCGGGTGCACTGTTGCTTATTGTCTTGAGATGATTTTTGGAGAGATCTGTAATCCCTTCTTCGAGCTCACGGTTTAGGGAAAACAATAACATAGTGAAAAATCTGACATCGGGTGGACTGATCTACTGATCGTCTACATTTCTGCTCTCCTGTGATGGCGCATGGCAGCCACGCACCGGTGGGATGGAGATGGGGTGGCCCAGGTCTAGAAGATCTCGACGAGACGAAGCTACTGGTACGGTGGGTGTAGCCGTCGGTAGTGTCGTTGCGCGGTGGCACGTAAGGAACACGCGCAGAAACAAGCCTCGTGGGAGTGCCATTCACTGTGCTTTTTAGTGCGACTCCGCTCCGTCCCAGTAGATCGGCAATTGCAGGATGGGGTGGTGGGGCGCGTGTAGTTTGATGGCGGCTGGAGAGCAGTAGATCTGACCAAAACCGAACTGGTGGAGGGAGGAGGGAAAAAAAACTACCTTGAAAATGTATGCACAGTGCGGAAATGGAAAGGAGAAGGAGAGAAGGAGGGTGAGAGGCACAATTCCACCCTCCTCTCCGGCAACGGCTCTCACGGAAGGCAGAGGTTTTCTAGAGAGAAGGCAGATATTCTCTCTCTAGATAAGGCTTTCTGCTAGATGGTACTGATACGTAATAATTTTACAAGTTATTTCTACTTTAAATCAGGAAAATCCATTTTTATTTATAGATTACCAGTTTGTGTGTTAACTTCATAAAAAAATGGATGGGTTTCACTATTGTAATCCATTGTTAGAATGGGACACTTCTGCTCTTATATAGTTTGCAATTTAAAACCGTTTTTAAGTTCTTCTATGTCAACAAGTTCTCTCCTCCTGTTGTCAGGAGATCATGGTTTCAAGGATTCACTGTTGATGGTGTGGTTTATGGCTTAATTATGGCTAATGTAGCTGTTTTTATGTTATGGCGTGTCGCAGATCCTCAATTTATGAGGAAAAACTTTATGGTGAGTCATTTTAAACTATATGCTGCTTAATCCTTTTTTTGATAGTTAAACAAAAGTTTTATTGATAATAAAGAATTGGCATAGCCCAAGTAGATGGGATGAATATAAGAACCACACCTCGTTAAGAAGTATAAGTAGATGCAAGGAAGTCATGAAAGCTTAGTCAATTGAAATCTTTAGCTAGCACCCAAAGGAACAAAATGTTGAAAAAGAGGCATTTTAGCTCTTCCATTCTCCTTTTCAATCTTCAAAATTGCGACCATTCTTTTCCTTTCAAATGCACAGCAAAAGACAGATGGGAGTCATCTTCCACATGACTGCATTTTGTGGATTGCCATATAACCCGCTCCAACTCAAGAAAAGGTCTACCACCCTCTTGGGCATTACCCATCAACCTCATAGTGGAGTAGCAAGTGGTCAACTGATTTCCCACTCTTCTTGCACACGCAGCATCAATCCATCACAATGATATGGCACTTCCTTAGGTTGTCAATGGTTAAATTCTTCACTAAGGAAGCTGTCCCAGCAAACAATGGCTTTTAGTGACGTCTTACTCCAGATACTTTTCCAAGGAAAGGGAGAATTCACTTGAGAAGTGAGGACCTTGTGAAATGAGCTTAAGTTAATTTCCCTTTCTTGGAAGCGCTCCAAAGCATTTTGTCTGTGCTTCCAGCTCCAAGATCAATAGTGGATCATAAGGTGAAGAAATCGGTGAAGGCCCCAATCTCCCAGATTGAAATCTGCTTTGAACAAACTTACATCCCACTGAAGAGAGCCATAGAAAACTTCAAATGAATCAGCCACTGAAGCCACCTCACGAGAATCCCGTGGACTATTGGGAAAGCATTCTTGAGGACCCTGTCCCTACACCATAAATCATGCCAGAGCTTGATCCTGGAACCATGACCCATCTCCACTTTAGGGTGTTTAGTGAACAGACCCATCATTTTCTGATATATTTCCACAGACCCACGCCTTAGGTCCTTTTACCTCTTTCATGCACCCTCCCCCCCAAAACACTAAGTCAATTTCCTCCTTCCACAAAGCATCCCTCTCCTATCGGTAACACCACGACAAATTTCCTAGTAGGTCTTGATTGAATCTAAGTAGTTTTGAACTCCCAATATTCCCCTGGAAATCAGAGAGCATACCTAATCCCAATTAATAAGGTGAAAGTTGAACTAATCCCAATTCCTCCCCATGAGAATTGACAAATCACGTTGGAGCTTCTCCATGCGATTAGCTACACTAGAGGGAAAAGGCAACAATGATAAGAAATATGTAAGTAAATGGAAAAGAATGCTCTTAATTAAGGTGGTCCTAAAAATACATCTTCTTCCAACTAGCCAACCCGTGCTCCATCTTTTCAGTCAGACCTTCGCAAATGAACTTAGCCTCAAAGGAGGCTCCTGAAGGAAGACCAACATAATTCATTAGGCAGAGTTGATACCTTGCAACCCAATATGCTAGCCAAACCCCCTATGAAAGGAACATTTCCCACTGCAACTAATTCTGACTGGGCTAAGTTCACTTTTATACCAGAATCAGTTTCAAAGCATAAGAGAATAGCCCTTGGAGAGTTAATGCCCACAGAATATTAAAGTGTCATCTTCAAGCAACAAATGATAAATGCTGAGATCTCCTACTGAAAATCTAGATAGGAAACCACCCTCCAACAGAACTGACAACATTCTACTAAAAGCTTCCATGAAAATTACAAAAAGTAAAGGAGACAGTGGTTCGCCTTGTCTAAGTCACAAGAACCACTGAAGAAACCACCAGGAGTACCATCAGCAACACAGAGAATTGAACTGTGGAGATATACTGCATTGTCCAAGAACGCCACTTCTCACCAAAACCACTTCTCCCCATATGCCTTTTCCATATCAAGCTTACTAAGCAATCCATATCTCTAGACTTAAGTCATCTATTCAGGCATTCATTTGCAATAAGTACCGAGTCTGGAATTTATTTCCCTCTAACAAACATGCCATAATTTAGATTATGTTTTCCATACTTCTACTTGATTGGGCACTCTGTTTCTAGATTGGTTTGTGTCCGAAGCATGCTAAGTCTTAGGCTACAGCTCAATTGGTGTCAAGAAAACTTTAAATAATATAACAAGCATGTGCTTCTGTGAGGGAAAATGGCTTTTTCTTTAAAGGGGATAAATAAAGTTAGCTAATAATCACATATGACTTTGGAACAAAGGATAGACATGTTGACAATGGCCATCTTCCAATCTTCCAATTGGATTCAATTTAATATGATATCTTCCTAAACTCATGACTTATTGATGTTCTCTGAACAGATCTCACTGGATAATATTACAAGTGGACGACTGCATGTGTTGATAACTTCTGCATTCAGTCATATTGATGTTGGGCATATTGTTTCCAACATGATCGGATTATACTTCTTTGGAATGAATGTAAGGGTTCTTTGCTTCTGTGTCTGTTGTTTTATACTTGTGTCTGACAATTTGCAAACATCACATTTTAATCCATTTTTTAATATAATTGAAAAAATATACAATTTTTTGAAATAAATAAATAATATTTAATTTTTGAATATGAAGGAAAGATTCAGATTTTTCATATTTTTAACAGCTTCTAGTTTGGGGATGCATGGGAATTACTTGAAATTGTATTTTTCTGTGATGAAGGTATTGATAATTGTGTCTCTCTATTTCTTTCTTTTTCTTTTTTGTTGCGTAAGTGTTCCAGATTACTACAGTCTACACACCTTGTCAAGCTGTTAGGTTTGTTAAGCATATCATCCTAGCTCTAGCCTTACTATTAGGAGGGTGAGAGAGAAGCTTAGATTTTGTTTTCTGATGAACAGAGGGAGTTTTATCAAAGAACAGAGAACACATTTCACATAGGATGTAAGAGCCTTTAAGCCTCATAGAAGGAGGATGCATAAAAATTAAATACGAACCCTCTATGGTTAAGATTTTAAAACCACGAAAAAAGATGTTGACATTTGATCATCTGATGGAAGAGTCGGCTGTGCTTCTATTAGTTGAGACGGGATTCTAAAATTTCTATAAATGATATGTGCTACCAATTTTTTTTATTGATTGAGTTTCCATGTAGAACCCAACTGACTGATTTAGTTAATTTGGATTATCTAATTTTCCTTGTAGGCAATGGAGAAACCTAGTCAGATAATCACTGCCATATGATATGTAGGAAATTTGTAGGTTTTATTTAACTTTCCAGTGTGCACTCTTTTTGGTCAGGATTGGCTGAGGGATAAAGACACCATTTTAATCTTAAGAAACGAATTAGTTCTCTTTCCTGTTTGTTTTGCTTGTAAAATTTGGAGTTTGTAAAATTTCAATGTCATCTTTCTGTCAATTAATTTTGAGTTTTTACATTTCATATATGGCTGTTCTGCTAATCTCTCACATTGGCAGATTGGAAGAGCTTTCGGACCTGAATTTTTGCTTAAGTTGTATCTTGCTGGGGCTCTTGGTGGTTCAATATTTTTCTTGGCGCACAAAGCCTTTATTGCCTCATCATCAAAGGTACAAATGCTTGGGGAGAGTGACTTAACTAGTATGAGCTGCGATAAAAAGTATGAATCAACATACTTCTCTCTGAGCACTATTAATCAAATTTTATTTGATGAATCTTTTGCATTGATGCTAATATATTTTGCCTTGAGAAATATTTTTTTATAAGAACCTTTAGAAATAAATTGTGCAAATAATTAGTCCAATGGAATCTTTTCTGGTGTGTTTCTCACGCATTATGCTGTTTTGCAGTGCCTAACTAATTTCTGGTTCTTATCAGAAAGAAGAAAGGAGAAAATAAATTTGTTCTATGGATGACTACCAAGCCTATTGAAACTTCAGTCTTTAAAGAAAATGTGTCACTTATTTTTTTTTTATAAGCAAGAAAAATTTATTAATCCTCATATTTAGGCAAAGCCCAAGTACACAGGTTGTATACAAGAGAAATATACCTAATTACAGCCTACGGGCAAAGAAAGAAGCATACAAGTCATTAAAATTAACCCCCTCTAATACAATGGTCTTAGCCCAAAGTAACAAAGATTGATAAAAGAAAGCTCTAATACCCCCTGAAGATTATTCTCTATTTTCAAAGCATCGTCCATTCCTCTCGTTCCATATACACCACATAAGACATACATGCACCATCTTCCAAATCTCCACCACTTGACGATTTCCCCATACTCCACTCCAACAAGCCAAGAGTTCCACCACCCTCTTAGGCATCACCCACCCAATGTCCAGCCTTACAAATATACCATCCCAAAGAGCCTTCGCCACATCACAATGGAGAAGAAGATGGTATGTTGATTCTCCATTTCTTTTGCACATTAAGCACCAATCCATTGAAAATACCGCGCTTCCACAGCTTGACTATGGTCAGAATTTTTCCATGAGAGGCCAACCAACCAAAAAAAGCAACTTTTAGAGGCACTTTGCTTTTCCAAATATACTTCCAAGGGAAAAACAGTAGGAGATTGAGAAGTCAAAGCATTATAAAAGGATCTTGCTGAGAAGTTCTTGTTCATGGGATGAATCCACAACGGTTTGTCCTGTACACCATGCTCCAAAATCAATGCGTACAGGGTGCTGTATGAGTCAGAAATATCTCCCATTTCCCAATCGTGGACTGCTCTTATAAATGGCACATTCCACTGCAGCAGGCCATTTGAAGTGCCCATATGATCAGCAACTGAAGCTTCCTTATATAATGCTATTCTGAAAAGAGAAGGAAAGGCCTCCGTAAGAGCAACCTTACTGCACCAAACATCAAACCAAAATCTGACCCTAGTGCCTCGACCCACCATAAATCTGAAATTACCAAAAGAATCCTCCCAGCCCTTTCTAATAACTTGGAAAGATATATCACACACTATATTATTGTAAATGTGACCATTGTAACTCTATCTTGCTGTCTTTTTGCTGCAGGGCCAACGTCTGTGGATGGACCCATCGAAGACACCAGGATTGGTATGCTTTTCACAACCTTTTTAATAGTGAGAGCCTCATATCTTCTAACAAAAAAAGGCAACTATATGAATGCGTATGCCTTCTCATGATTTTTCAATTATACATGAATAAAATTGAATCTTGTTGGAAATGATGTCTACTGATATCTTAAACCAATACTTGGTTCACTTTGTTTTACAAGACAGTGCCAGTTGGAATGAAACTTTGCAAATTTGCCGTAAAAGTTGGATTTCCTATTTTTTTTTTTTTTTTTTTATAAAAAAAGACATTTGATTTTATCCATTGTTTTGTTTCATTAACTCTAGTGCACATCACACCAGATTGATCTTACGTCCATTGTGTTTATACAGTTCCTTTTTATTTGTCCTATACAGTACAGTTTTTCCCAATAGATTTTTAAGGGCAAGAAACCTAATCCCTTATTTACCTTCAGGCAAAAGCAACTCATTTCTTTGTTACTTAGACTAACTATATGAGTTGTTTTTGAGATATAATAAACCAATGCATGGAAGTCATGAAAAGTAATTGTTTTGTATAGACATATACCTACTCTTCATTATATCATGGTTTACATTTGTTTTCTTGAGTAAACTTGTTTCAAAGCTCTGATTTGCGAGAAAATGGTGGAGGATTGCAGGACACTTCCTGAATTTCACGTGGAGCGTTTGCTGAAACATGAAACTTGTTTGACTATTGAGTTTATTTGTGTTGTCTAGGGGGCAAGTGGGGCTGTGAATGCTATCATGCTGCTTGATATATTCCTCTTTCCAAAAAATACCCTCTATTTTGAATTTATTATCCCAGTCCCTGCCATCTTACTGGTAAGCTGACCTTTAGCCTCTATCGATTTGATTGTGCGAGACAAATACTTAAAATCCTCATAATACACCTTTTGTTAATTGTCATTGCAGGGGATCTTCCTAATAGGAAAAGATATGTTGAGGATAATAGAGGTATGCTCGATTTCTTCTATGACCAGCCATTTTCCTTAACAAAACTCAAGCTTTAGAATTTTCTATGGATTGAAGCAGGTTAAGGGTAGTGTCATGATTATATGGGAGTACAACATAACAAAGTGACTCCAGTTATCTTTTGTACTGCTTGATCTGCACAGATGCTATTCCTATTTTTTTTTTTTTTTTTCCTGTTGGCTGTGAGATTCAATATATGCAAGGGATGTCAAATATGAATTTTCCCATTGACTCATCACGTCTTCCATATTCTTGTCTGATCGCTAACTGACCTTATCTATTGTGAATTTTCAATGCCCTTTCGTATTTCTCTAAATGAGACAACCCTGCCCATATATGAAACTGCATGATAAGTTGATAACCTCAGCCAAATTGTCCTGATAAGCACCAGGTGCTATTGATTTATATCTGAATTGATCAATCTTTAAGAGCCCCTGCTGTAGGACCATACCAATGAATCATTGAAGATATGGATTTATATTATTGCATTTGTTGTACTGTTGCAGGGAGACAGCCATATATCAGGAGCAGCACACTTGGGGGGTGCTGCAGTTGCGGCTATAACCTGGGCTCGAATTCGGAAAGGACGATTCTAAATCATACCTGAGTTTGAAAAATATTTTTCTAAATCGTACCACAATTCTATAAACTCCTTTCTCTAGTGCCATTATAGTTGGTTTTCCTTTTCTTGTGTTTAAACCTCCCTATGATTACTTGTTATGTGACAGGCTAGAACCAGCGGAAACGTGACTGCTTGTTAGGCCAGTCAGGTTTAGAGTTGGTGTTAGGAAATGCATCCATTTTTCCTTTCTTACTCCAAAGGAAATTTCATGAAAATAGCATCTTTATTTTTCCCGTCAATTTCATGAAAATAGCATGTTTAGCTAGGTGCAGAATGATTCATTGACCAGTCTGGTATTCCTATAATAGGTACAAGTACATTATATTCTCCACCCCTATTTGACCACGTGGGTGGAGGTAGATTACAATGTCCCGAACTGGAGAATGCAGACAAGCGCGCACACAGAGATGAAATCCCAAAAAAAAAAAAAAGGAAGAAAAATATAGATAGAGGAATTGGAAAGCTTAGTTATGACAGAAAATTTAAGTCTCAAAATTCTAATTTAAAAATGGAAATTTGGGAGTAAAGAATTAAACGCAGTGAAGAAGAGAAGAACTAGAGCACATAACGTGCTTGAAGAAAACCCACAGAGAAGATGAAGTTTTTCACTCGTATATTTTCGTTTAGTATCCAGAAAATACATTTAACCAATAACTGAATATATATGTACAGATTTCTCAAGGTAGGATAGAAGAACAAAATCTTGATCCAACGGTGTATGATGATACAGTTTGTTATGGAGAAATGTTCTGGAAAAGAGACACGTGTTGGTCTGCCATTTGGTGTGGTGCTCTGCCATCTGTTGCAGAAATATTCTGCTGCTGAAAACAATTGTTGGGTAGTGCGGCTATGCTCTGCTCCTGCATGCATGAGGACGTTATTGCCGTGGCTGCTGCTGTGTGCTTGTTTTGTGAATGTCCTGAATGAATTGTTGTGGCCTGGCATGATGGACTCTGTCTTAATCGGGAGCTACTATGTGTTATCTAGTGTGGCTTCGTTGACGGCACTTGGTACTCAACTATAAACAGAGTGGAGTTCACCTAGGTGCTATAGTGCCCACCCGCTCTTCTTCCATTCGAGCTATTTTTGGCCAAACTACATTTACCCCCCTTTTTCCTTCTTTTTCTTCAATTTTCTCACAAACCAACCACTACTCCACTTGTAACTCAAGGCACTACATCAAGTCTTGGAGGAGTCGAGCAATGTGAGTTTTTGGACTAACCACTCTATTCATCCATTTTTATTTCCTTTGTTTTCGTGGTAAAGAATAAGTTATATAACAATCCCTAGAAGGCATAATGTGCTTGTGTGTGAAAATGTAAAACAAATTTTGGTATTAAGCTTAAGATAGTTCCAGCCATGGAGCGAAGGTGTTCAAATGTGAAGGAGTTTTAACATTTAAAAATGGATCAAGGATAAGGGATTGGATGGAAAGCCACAAAAGATTCATCTTTGGCTTGTGTGTGGGTTTCGTCTATAGGGTATATTGAAGATCTATGCATAAAACATGAAGGAGATTAATGTCTATGCTTGAACCTAGTCGTATATATAGGAATTATACATAGACTTCTTCTCTTTGAAGAAATAAAGTCTTTCTTCAACTTCCATTGAACTAAAAGATGGGAGAGACCACGAGAGATTGTATAATCATCGAGCATAGTAGATTTCGCCCCCAGACCCCCTATGGATGTAAGTTTTTATGTCGAATCACGTAAATCTATGTATATTTCTCTTATTTATTTTTCATGTACTTTATTTATTATTTATTTTTATGGACGAACATCCTTACACTGAATCAACGCTTATGCCATCATCATGGACCATTCATTCAAACCGTTGGAGTTCGATTCCTTTGAAAAAATGCATCAATAGTAGTTACATTATTTGCAACTTCCTCGTTCATAAAAAGGTGGATTCTAGATTATCTTTCATTTCAAGGGATAACTTGTATCTATGTGCTATGTGCTTTTAAATTTACATGAAGTTTGCTTCAATATTCTCATGACATGCATTAAGGATGTGTTTCACCGCTATGCACTCCCTATCTCCTAGAACCAAACACAAAGATGGCTTAGGGGGTTGAACGAGACACCTTAGATGCCTATGTTTGTAACAATATGAATCTTCTTAGAGTCAATTATTCCGGAGACTTTCATTAGCATACCTAGATTATTTAAATAGAGGACTTGCATTCTTAGGATCACCCGAACTAACTACCTTGCCCACAATTTGAAATTTGAATCCTAGAGCTTTTGGGTTATCAACTCATTTTGAATGAGTGAATATCCTAATTCACCAGAATAAGCAGGCGGGCGTTCTTGTCTTCAACAAACTAGCCTAAGCTTTATTAGGCTAGAGGGGTTTGAGCCTTGAGTGGCAGAATTTTTTGGACTCTCATGACCCAGGCCCAGGGTGGTACCCCGCGAGACCTTATGGTAGTATTAAGCCCTTCCACCATGCCAATCCCCTCATGCCAATCCCACAAGCCACTTATCCATGTTCTTTCAATCACAATGGGACAAGAAGTCATAATAGAAAAGAAAAACTTGCATTAGATCTAGGGATAATCTAGCTCAAACTAATAATTTCCACTATGTCAAGGTAACACCTGTATCGCTAAGACAAATGGGTCTTTCAATAAGAAAAATTATAACTTGGTTATGTTTGGCGACATATAACTAAGTCATAATGTTTAGGGCCTTAGCTTATTTAATATTATCAAATAAATTTTAATTAGGCTTCCTAAAAAGTAGTAGCATATTAATATCATTCAAAATTATCCACTAAACTTTGACGGGCTTTAAAATGAATTCTTGGCTTAAGGACTAATTAAAAATTCCTAATCAATTTCAATCAATAATAACTCCAGACTTGATTCAATATAATCGATTCAACCTAATTTAAACTCAATAATTATCCCTATTTCATTTTTACTAACATTGAATTTGAGAGTTAGACAAAATGTGATGCACAGAGTGAAAAGCATGCTGTCTAAATTATCATCAAACACTAGTGAGGATCCTCAGGATTTAACTACAAGAGATAGGAGGGTTGTGAATGTTCACCTCAAAGTTTTTGTAAAATAAACTGGGATGTAACAGTTTACTCAAAGCAATGTAAAATATGTATAGGAGTTGCTGTAAGAGTCAAGGAAGGGAATCTTTTGGCAACATTGAGGTAGCAACACGAAGCACTTCCAGATCCACTCCCAGTAGAGGTAACTGCAGCTCTTAAAGCAATCAATTTTGGGCTTGAATTGGCAATGAAAAAGGCAATATTAGAAGGGGACTCCACGATGGTAGTTAATGCAGTACAACATAAGAAAAAAGGATGAAAATTATTTTAGAATGCACATCTATGATATTCAAACAAACATGGTTAGATATGAAAAATGTTGTTTTAGGGCTGGTTTGGAGAGTAAGATGAGATGAGAATTTTATAAATAGTAGTAAGATAGTTTGTGAATAATATTGAGATAAGTTGAGTTGTATATGTTTTGAATTTTGAGAAATAATAGAGAAAAAGTTGAATAAAAAATATTATAAAATTAGAATATTGTTAGAATATAGTTTTATAATATTATTTTTGTTTAGAGATTTAAAAAAATTGTAATTGTTTTTTATTTGAAAGTTTAAAAAAGTTATAATAATTAGTTTAAAAATTTTATATTTAAATTATGTTTAAAAATAAGATGGAATGAGATAAAATGAAATCAGATAAAAATTTTGTATCGCCTCAAACTTGCCCTTAGTCACATATGTCGTGAAGCCAATGAAATTGCCAACAAGTTAGGCAAGGTTGCTCTATGTGAAACAGAATGTATAATTGATACAGACGACCTTCCTAAGTGCTAATTGTCTATGTAATAGTGGAAGTTATGAATGAAGGAGGTTTTCACAAAAAAAAAAGAAAAATCTCCCACGTCCTCAAGTTCCGTTCTTTAATTCCGATTGAAGTCCCAACGTTCCATTAGAAATAAGTTCTAAAAGGAAGGCCCCCAAAGGACCAAAGGCAAGGTGGTTTTCTCTGACCCAAAAATGATGAGGTTTCTCTCTCTCCAGGTTGCCTCAAACCTCCCCAAGAAACTCTCTAACACCTCCACTTCCTCTTCACTTCTCCATGCTCGCCGTTTCATACCCTTCTATTATGTTATCAAACCGAATAACCCAGCCCAAAACCAACTTCTCTGCTCTTTTCAACCATTTCACCACCAGTCTTATTCGCGGCATATTTTTTCAGGGAAATCTATTTATGGGTTTCTCTCAAAGCCGGCGATTGCAAAGCAGTTCTTGTTGGACTCCACAAATAATCTCTTGAGGGCCTCAAGCAAGAGTGTTGCAGATTGTAGAGTTCGGTTTGTTGGAGGTCAATTTCATAGGCAGGGCTTTGGGTTCAACCCGAGTTTTGATTCTCGTAGGCATGGCTGGTAATGTGTTTGCTTTGTGTTAGCAGGTGAAAGGAGGGGCGCCCACGTGGGCTGACCCCCTCCCTTCAAAAAGAGAACGTATGGCATTAAGCCATACGTTACATGTCTTGTAACGCATGGCTTAATGCCATACGTTACAAGCCGTTACACTGCATTTATTTGCAGTGTAATGGCTAGTTTTTGGTGGACTATATATAGTCCCTTTCAAGAAGGTTTTGGCACCATTCTGATTTAGAAAAAAATCTTTATCTCATTTGTTCTCTCTTGAAATAGTTTTTAGGTTGTGGATTTGTTAAGTGTTACTCTAGTTTTTTAACTACGTAGTACACTTTACCACTAAGAGGAAAAGCTTGTTTTTGGTCGATCTGGAGAAACTCGTGGAGCAATTTTATAAGCTGAGCTTGAGGTACTTTCCGCTGCAAATTTTTTCTTACATTGGTATTAGAGTTTTATAAATTGCTTCCAGTTTTTTTTTATTTGCATATGCATGTAAATTGTAAATGTGCCATTTTTTTTTTTTTTTTTGCGCTGACTGCTGCGAAGTTTTTTTTTTTTAAAAAAAAAAAAAAAAAAAAATTTTGGCCGAAGCCGGTGCAGTGGTGCTGCGCGCACCACCTCTCCACCCGGTGGTGCAGCGCACACCACCTGAATGTGGTGGTGCAGCGCGCACCGTAGGGTGCTGCGCAGCATCCCTGATATGGTGCTACTCGCACCACGGTGCCGCATGCACCAACTGGAGCCCACGGTGCATGGTGCACCGTGGGGGCACCCAGCGGTGCTGCGCGCACCAGGACGGTGCTGCACGCACCAGAGGGGTGCTGCCAGCACCACCGTGGTGCTGCGCGCACCAGTAAGGTGCTGCGCGCACCACCCCGGTGCTGCGGCAGCACCTAGCCTCCTCCGGAGATTTTTTCCGACGAAAAACAACACCGGAAACCCTCAAAATGGTGACCGGAGTGATTTTTTTTTCGGTTACTGTTCACGTGAACAGTAACCCCGAGCTGGAGGTAGGAGATGACCAATCCTTCGGTCATCTGTTTTTCCGAATGGGCCTGGGCCTCTCGGCCCATTACTCTTTTTTTTTTTTTTTTTTTTTTTTTGGCTGATTAGAAAAGGGCTGGGCCATTCGGCCCTTTACTGTTTTCTTAAAAAAAAAAAAAAAGGGCCTGGGCCATTTTCGGCCCAGCCTTGTTTAAACCATTTTTTTAAACACAAAAAAAAAAAAAAAAGGAGAATAAAAATGGCATCTAGTATTTGAACCCAAGACCACTGATTATATAAGGGCATTGCGCAACATGAGATTGCGACTTTCCTTTGAATTAGGTGGGGGTTAAATATTTTTTTTTATTTATAAAAAATGTATATATATTGTTGCATGAATTAATATATGCTTAGATATATTGATATATTACATGTGATCTTTTGTTTAATGTTTTAGATTAAATATGATAACATGTGAATATTTGGTTATATTCATGCTATTGTTTTTTTTCATAATGTTATATTACATGTGATCTTTTATTTAATTTTTATTAAATGTGATAACATGTATGTGTGAATAGAACATGTGGAAATGTGATTATTTTATCATCGTTGAATGTTAGACTTGAATGTTTAGACATTAGTCTTCATTTCTTTTAGTGATAAAAATATAGGAAATCTCACTAAGTAGTCTTAGTTAGAATTGTCAGTGTGAATGATAGGCTGAAAGAATTGCAGTGACCCCAGTAAGAACTGTAAATGCACTGTATAGCCAAAAGACCATGGTGACCCCAGTAAAAACTGTAAATGCATTGTATAGCCAAAAAGACTATAGTGGCCCCAGTAAGAACTGTAAATGCACTGATGGAACAAGAAAAATGGACTGTAATGGTCTCATATGAACCATCTTTGTAGACTGGCCCAACAGGTCACTGTAGTCTGGCTGTCTTTGTAGACTGGCCCAACAGGTTGCTATGGTCTGGGTAGTTGTCCTTGTAGACTGGTCCAAAAGGTTACTGCGGTTTTAGTAGGTTATGTCTTTACATATGACTAGGACTAGGAGACTACTTAAGATAGTGGGAGTATGGTTGAGATTTATGATGATAAATTCTCCCATATTTTTTTTAAATAATTTGCGCGGGAATTAGGTTAGAAATTTAATAATTGGATATTGTGGTGCAAGAGATGATTATGAAGCCTAGCAATTTTTCGATCTTGCGACATGTCTAAATTATTCTTTTTCTATCTTGAAAGGACGTGGTAGATTTCTTAGGTGTGTGTATAATATCCCTTCTTTGCGTATTGTAGTGATATGGCATCCAAGACTATAGTTGCCGACTTAAATAAGGGGGAGAAATTAGATAGAGAAAACTATGACATATGGCATCGCAAGATCCAATATGTCTTAGATGAGCAAGAGGTCTTGGAGGCCTTGTCTCACACCCTTACTGTGCCCGCGGAAGGGACCTCGGAACAACATAATATAGATCAACAAGCCTATACTCAATGGGCTAAGAAAAGTCGGTGCGCGCGCATAATAATGTTAAGCAGCATGCACAATGATCTTATGTGTGAGTTCGAGATCTATGCACTGCCCAAAGCATGTGGGATGCTTTGAAGTTGAAGTTTGGTGGAACTTCAGCGACTAGGTTGCGTGGATTAACCATGAGGTTTGACTCCTATAAGATGCGCTCTGACCACACGATGAAGCAGCATCTTAGAGCTATGTCGACCATGATCCGCGAACTTAAGTCGGCAGGAAACAACCTGACAGATGAACAGCAAGTGCAGGCAGTGATAAGATCACTACCGAATTCTTGGGAGAATATGAGCCAGAACCTGACGCATAACGAGAATATCAAAGACTTTGATGATGTCTCGCGTCATTTAGAATTGGAGGCTGAGCGCCTAGAGGCTGCTAAGCCCAATCATACGGCCTATGTGGCTAATTCTGGTTCGCGTAAGGCATCAAGGCCTAAGCGCAAGAAGTCCAAGAATGGAGTAGCTGCTGGACAAATCAAGAAGGTGTCAGGTACTTCTCAGCGCACCAAGAGGGGCAAGCGCGGGAAGAACAAGTCAAAACTAGAGTGCTTCAACTGCTGAAAGACTGGCCACTTCGCTCGTGACTGCACTGAGCCGAAGAAGGTACACTCTGACTTTTCTCGCATTGTTTTTGTAACTAGCCATGTGATGGTTGCTCACTCCTATCCTTTGTGGACTGTTGATTCAGGAGCGACCGAACACATAGCGCGAGATAGAGTCGGATTTGTGGAGTATCGCTGGATTCCAACTGGGAGCCGTGATATCAAGGTGGGGAATGGAGCTAGCGTGGAGGTACTGGGACTTGGTACCTACAAGCTGGACTTGCGGGGTGGCCGCACTCTTTTCCTCCACAATGTGCTATACGCTCCCGAGATCCGACGAAACTTGCTTTCAGTTGTTACTCTATTAAAACTTGGTTTTCGAATTGTTTTTGAAAACAATAATGTTTCCTTTTATCTGGGCCATGTGTTTTATGGCAATGCTTTTCTACAAGACGGTTTTATGATATTAGATTTGGTTTATTCTAATATAAATGAATCTATTGCTTTTCTTTCTTCATCTATTGATAATTTGGATTCACATACATGGCATGCTAGGCTTGGCCATATAGGACAAGATAGAATGACTCGGTTAGCTAGAGAAGGCCTGATAGGCAATCTCGCTAGGGTCATCTTGCCCACATGTGAACATTGTCTAATGGGAAAAGCTAAGAGAAAACCGTTTGGAAAAGCCACTAGGGCATTTTTTCCACTACAATTAGTCCACTCAGACATCTGTGGTCCAATGAGTGTGAGGGCAAGACACGGAGGTGTCTACTTCATCACATTTATAGATGATTTTTCACGTTACGGTCATGTCTATTTAATCTCCCATAAGTCTGAAGCATTGGAGTGCTTTAGGCGATATCTAAGGATGGTTGAGAATCAATTAGACAAGAGTTTAAAAACTCTAAGAACTGACCGAGGACGAGAATATCTCTCTGAGCAATTTAAAAGGCTCTGTGATGAAAAAGGAATTAAAAGACAGTTGACGATGCCAAGTACGCCACAGCAAAATGGTGTGGCGGAAAGGAGAAATCGAACACTGCTTGAGATGGTTAGGTCAATGATGGCGCAAGCAAACCTTCCAATTTCTTTTTGGGGGGATGCACTCTTGACTGCTGCCTACATTCTTAACCGAGTGCCCTCCAAATCAGTAACTTCCACCCCATATGAACTATGGACCGGCAAGAAACCTAATTTGAGTAACTTGCGGCCATGGGGTTCAACGGGTTTTGTTCACGATCTTTCTCATAAGTATGGGAAGTTAGGCCCTAGAGGGAAGAAGTGTATCTTTATAAGGTACTCAGAACACTCTAAAGGGTATGTGTTAATAGGTGAACAAACTGATGGAAGTGTGACTGAAATTGAATCGCGAGATGTGGACTTCATTGAAAATGAATTTCCAAGTAGAGGTGAGGTTGATAGGAGTTTAGAACTTCATGAGATTATGGAACAAGAGGAAAGTGCTCCAAGGAATTTAGTTGAGAATGAGGAAGAAATTCTTCAAGCTCCTACAGATAAGGACTCAAATCCGAGTGGGAGCACACCACTTGTCAATCAATCACAACAACCTCAGCCGCGTAGAAGCACACGTGAAAGTATTCCCCGTCGTCGTTTTGAGATTGAAGGGGAAGCTTTTATGGTAGCTCCGCATGATGAAGATGAGCTTAGGACAATTCATGAGGCTCTCTCATCTTCTACTAAAGATGAGTGGATGAAAGCTCTTAATGATGAAATTGAGTCTATGAAAACTAACCAGGTCTGGGATCTGGTTGATCTACCGACAGGACGTAAGACTATTGGGAACAAATGGGTTCTTAAAGTCAAACGCAAGTCGGATGGATCTATAGATAAGTACATAGCTCGCTTAGTAGCGAAAGGATATACCCAACAGGAGGGTATAGACTATGAAGAAACTTTTTCACCAGTCGTGAGGTTTGCTTCAATTCGCCTGATTCTATCTATAGTAGCAAACATGGATTTGGAACTCTACCAAATGGATGTTAAGACAACATTTCTCAATGGAGAACTAGATGAGGAGATCTATATGGATCAACCAACGGGTTTTGTGGTCAAAGGTCAAGAGCGCAAAGTGTGCAAGCTCAAACGATCTATATATGGCCTAAAACAATCATCTAGGCAATGGTACCTCAGATTCCATCGAGCCGTTCTTTCGAATGGGTTTACGATGATCACAGAGGACCATTGTGTCTATGTCAAAAGATCCAAGAAGAGTTTCATTATGTTGTCATTATATGTTGACGACATACTACTAGCTGGAAATGATAAATGGTTGATAGTCGCCACAAAAGAGTGGTTATCCTTCAATTTTGAGATGAAGGATATGGGTGAGGCAGAATACATTCTGGGAGTTAAGATCTACAGAGATCGCTCAAAGAGAATATTGTGTTTGTCCCAACAGACTTACATAAAGAAAGTTCTCGAACGCTTCCTAATGAGTGAATGTAAACCCATTGACACCCCTGTTACAAAAAGCGAGAACTTATCTAAAGAGTTGTGTCCTAAGACTCAAAGAGAAAAGGAAAAGATGGCCCGTGTCCCTTATACTAATGCTGTGGGCAGTCTGATGTACGCAATGATGTGTACTCGGCCTGACATATGCTATGCAGTTGGCTTAGTAAGTAGATTCCAATCTAACCCCGGACTGGCTCACTGGAAAGCAGTCAAAAGGATTATGCGATATCTAAAGGGAACTGCAGACTATGTGTTGTGCTATCAAGGTTCAGATTTGCAGCTAAGAGGTTACAGCGATGCCGATTGGGGCAGTGACCTAGATGAGCGTAAATCAACCACTGGGTATGTCTTTTTGCTCAACAATGGCGCCATTACATGGAGCAGCAAGAAACAACCCTGTATAGCTTTATCCACCATGGAGGCAGAATACATAGCTTGTTCTGTAGCAGTTCAAGAAGCTGTTTGGTTACGGAGGTTCCTCAAGCATTTAGATATTAGCACGGATACTTCAGATCCGGTGACAATATTCTGCGATAGCACGGCTGCTCTTGCATATGCTAAGGACTCTAAGTACCACGGAAGGACCAAACACATAGATATTAGATATCACTACATCAGAGACATGATAGCACAAAAGGAAGTGGTTCTGAAACACCTCTCTACAAGTCGCATGGTAGCTGATCCCTTAACAAAGCCCATAGCAAAATATGTCTTTAAGGCTCATGTTAGGAATCTAGGACTGCGTAGATTGGAAATGTAATTTGTATTACAAATGACATTGAGATGTAACATTTCCTTTGGGATATTAATACAATATGATTCAGTTCTTGTCTTTATCGTATTGTTTTTCTAACACACACACACAAGATATGTCAACAGGCTTAGATTGGCTCACTCACACGAGCGATCGCCTCTAGCGCTTGAGTAGCGAGTAGAGATGAGACATTGTGTCCCTAGGTACTTGTCCAAAGGGATAAGTAGGTTGATACAAAGTATGTCGCCTTAGTGGGAGCTAAGATGAGGTCTATTGAATGGACTATGCATGGGTTCCCCCACCATCCATGTAGCCTGTAGTTAGTCAGATGCGAGATTCTCTTTGACGCCTCGGAGGCGTGCAAATTGAGAAACTCGGGTTAGACGCCTAAGGAGCGACTAGACCAAGATCTGTACGGTGTTGATCTAGACATATGCTCTTTGAGAAAGAGAAATCCACCGTAACATGTGTTTCATACTACATGTGCTTATACGACCTTATGGGTAAGTGAGTAAAAGGTTCCCTTCTTTCTCACTGTGTGAGTCTCATTTTATTAAGTGTCCTTTACCTTTGACTGTGTCACGAGATGGAGGTTGTGATGTCTGCTACTTTGGCATGCTGTCTATGGCCATGATTAATACGGTCTAAAGAGGCATCGCTGGGAAAGCGATTCGACCAAAATTGAGTGATATGAGTGCAAAGGGAAGATTCTACGATATCGTATCTTCGATAGTGTTTGCTGACGTCAAACTATGGCGCTACATCTTGGTAGCGGCTAAGGTTGTGAACACATTGAAATGATTTGAAAGAAGTCAAGCATTGTTCTAAGTTTTTTAACTCAAGAGGGTTCGAAAATGCTTGATCTTGATACGATTGAATAAGTCTAGGACACGACCAGACACTTTAGGGATGTTACTATGCTGGTCTTCTCTGGGAGAGATTTGGTGTATGTACTCCCACCTTTCTACAGATGTGCTTGGTGGTCGCACGGCCTATTTACTTGTATGAATAAGATTGAGAACATTAGAGAGATGCAGACCTGGGGTCATGCCCACTGTGTGCGAGTGAGAGATGTTAGCAGGTGAAAGGAGGGGCGCCCACGTGGGCTGACCCCCTCCCTTCAAAAAGAGAACGTATGGCATTAAGCCATACGTTACATGTCTTGTAACGTATGGCTTAATGCCATATGTTACAAGCCGTTACACTGCATTTATTTGCAGTGTAATGGCTAGCCTTTGGTGGACTATATATAGTCCATTTCAAGAAGGTTTTGGCACCATTCTGATTTAGAAAAAAATCTCTCTCTCATTTGTTCTCTCTTGAAATAGTTTTTAAACTGTGGATTTGTTAAGTGTTACTCTAGTTTTTTAACTACGTAGTACACTTTACCACTAAGAGGAAAAGCTTGTTTTTGGTCGATCTGGAGAAACTCGTGGAGCAATTTTATAAGCTGAGCTTGAGGTACTTTCCGCTGCAAATTTTTTCTTGCACTTTGTGCTTAAGAGTCTGTTTGCTTAGACATTATAAGAAAAAGGAAGAACGTTTGGAATTTCTTTTGTGGAATCTTATTTTGTTCTCTCTGCATCCAAGCATTATCTATAGTGTTTATCTGTCCGGGAAAAAGCACACAATGTAGACATTATGTGAACGGGAAATTGAGACGTTTTAGATTTCCCAAATTTAGCGCGAACTTTCTAGCCCGAAAAAACTTGTGTAATATTCCTGAGAAGAATATACAGAGCCCCTTTTTTTTTGCCTTCTGGGTTTATGGTTGATTTGATTCGTAAGAGTAAAGGCTGCATACCAAGGACGGAGAAGGACATTACGTGTCAGATAGGGGTGTAAATGCACAGTTTCCATTAAGGTTAAACACTCCATTGCTCTTTCTGTTTGTACCGAAAGCTCCTCTCTTCTGAACCAAAACTTCATGAGAAATGCATGCATACCGATAGTGGGTCCCGAGCATTTCTCAAGAATGTATTTTTTATTTCTTTATTTAGTAATTAATTTAGTGTTTTCTAGCGATATTATGAATTTTTTTTTAAAATATTTAAATATACCAAAAAATTAAATGAAAATAAATAAGAAAAAAATAGGAAAATGTTTTTTTACCTTTTCGGGACATCCTCGGGCTGTATGGCGCTACTCAAACTTCATTTCTCTTTAGTTTCTATCTTAATATTTTGAATTTAAGATTTAAATTTATTTTCGATAATTTAGTTTGAAAATGTAAATCTGTCGTGCTATTTTTTAATATAAGGATTGTGCTACCGTGCCGCTCATGCTATTTTTCTGATCTTAATGCCCTTGTTGTTTATAAATAGAATTTGACTTACTGTAAAAAAATCATAGGATCTCTAGTATTCCTTGTAATAATTTTACAAGTTATTTCTACTTTAAATCAGGAAAATCCATTTTTATTTATAGATTAACAGTTTGTGTGTTAACTTCATAAAAAATGGATGGGTTTCACTATTGTAATCCATTGTTAGAATGGGACACTTCTGCTCTTATATAGTTTGCAATTTAAAACTGTTGTTAAGTTCTTATATGTCAACAAGTTCTTTCCTGTTGTCAGGAGATCATGGTTTCAAGGATTCACTGTTGATGGTGTGGTTTGTGGCTTGATTATGGCTAATGTAGCTGTTTTTATGTTATGGCGTGTCGCAGATCGTCAATTTATGAGGAAAAACTTTATGGTGAGTCATTTTTAAACTATATGCTGCTTAATCCCTTTTTTGATAGTTAAACAAAAATTTTATTGTTAATAAAGAATTGGCATAGCTGTTACACTCATTCCCGTAGGTTAGGAATATTCCGAAACATTCATAACATAATACCTGGTAAAGAGATTCATATCCTGAAATACCTCATTTTTTGAAACATCAACTAAACTGAACATAACTGTTTTTGAAACATGAAACTAAAAACGTAAAGTAAAAACATAAATTAAATTAATTATTGTGTAAATAACACTTATTCCTTTCTAAGTCTTTGCACTATATCTATTCCTGGCCATCCAGCTCTACGTCATCACAATCTCCATCTGTGACAGATAAACAGAAGAAGAAAATAAAAAAACAATAAAAATGAGTCGAATACTCAGTAAATAACACATAATATTGTAAAATATAACTTAGCTTAGCATAGACATAATTTTTAAAAGACTCTTTATAACATACATACATCATCACAGATTCACAATCTTATCGTAAACATAGCTTAATTTAACATAGGCTTAATTTCTAAAAAACTTTACGTATATATATCGTCATAGATTCACATAGCATATCTATTCAACATTAACATGAACGGAATCATACATAATCATGGCAAACATGTAACGTGAATGCGTAAATGACTGATTTCATGCATTTTCTAACAATCATGCATGACTTGTTTATTTTGTCTTTCACTTATCATATGGTGACCCACGCTTGAGTCTGTGGCACCGTATAACTTGTCATAATATGGAGTGAAACACGCTTGAATATGTGTTTCACCTAACATATGGTGAACCACGTTTAGGTCCGTATCACTTAACATATCATGGAATGAAACACGCTTAGGTCCGTGTTTCACTTAACATATGGTGAACCACACTTACGTTCGTGACACTGCTTATCATAACTTGTGGTGAACACGCTCAAGTCTATGTCACCCTTTAACATATCATGGAGTGAAACACGAGTAGGTTCGTGCTTCACTTAACATATGGTGAACCACGCTTAGGTTTGTGGCACCGCTGATCATAACTTGTGGGGAACACGCTTAGGTCCTTGTCACCCTTTAACATATCATAGATTGAAACACGCTTAGGTCTATGTTTCACTTAACATATGGTGACCACGCTTAGATCCGTGGCACTGCTTGTCATGACTTGTGGTGAACATGCTTAGGTCCGTGTCACCCTTTAACATATTATGGAGTGAAACACACTTAGTTTTGTGTTTAACTTAACATATGGTGACCCACGCTTAGGTCCGTGGAACCGCTTATCATAACTTATGGTGAACACGCTTAGGTTCGTCACTCTTAATATCTTATCTTTCTTAATGCATGAGAAGCTTGTTGGACTTCATGAACTTTTCTAGCATGGCATATCCTTGTACATAGCATAACATAACATGACATGACATACTGTGATCTGAACATAAACATTCCATGGCATACATGATTTGAGAACTACATGAATATTACGTGACTTATATGATCTAAATACTTCATGATATTACATTGCATAGCATACATGTGATTTTTATGACATATCATCCATCAAACCGTAATCCATAATAGCATAACATACATAAGCTCACTTACATGCATATCATTATAATTCATTGAAGATCATGATAGGGATCGGACCTTGACTTAGCTCGTAGCGTAGCGTAGACAACCATCAAATTTTCATATACAATGAGAACATTTACAGTATACATGCAATTGTATGATCATACTAATTACTTCTTAGCGTTGCTTTCACAATCTCACGTTGGAGCTCATGACCTATACGAGACACTAATCGTCACTAATGTTTCTAGGACAACATGTTATAACATGCTAATTACTTAAAATCATACTATTGGGATAATTTAATACATGTTCAGTTATACTAAGGTTAATATATAGTAATGTTATTAAAATTCATAAAATATTCCCTGATTTTCTATTTAAAGTATAACATAATAATTTTATTAAAACCGACTAAATAGACGAAGGGGAATATTAACTAAAATAATAGGCTCAATTATGCTTTAAAATATATTTCAAATTTTTTAAATATTTTCTTGTAAAAATCAGTCTATGACTAATATATTTATTTAAGTAAAACTTTGACCTATTTAGTTGTCAGCCCATCCCCAATTAAAGAAAACCCACTTAAAATCACTAAAACAGTTCCCGTAAACATAATCAGCCCAATTTAAACATCAAATCAACCCACTTAGCCTATTATGATAGTTTCTGAAATATAATAAATCAAGCCCACCAGATTTAAACACCAATAAAGTTAAAACTAAGCCCAGCCCCAATAAAACTCAGCCCAGTAAAAGGGCATTTTGGGAAGGCTGAAACAAAAGAATTAAAGAGGGGAAGGCAGGCTTACGGGAGAGGAGGGTGGTGCGATGTTCATTGAGAGAGGAGGCTGATGTGACGGCGGCTCTGGGTGGTTAGCTGGAAGTCACGGCGGCAGATGTAGAGGCTCCCTATGGTGGTGCGACGCCGAGAGAGGGGGAGAGAGAGAGTTTTAGAGAGGGGAACTATCAAACCGAAAGCAACAGAGAGAGAGGAGGGTGGCGACGGTCGTGGGCTTACGAAAAGGAGTGGATTCGACGGGTTGGGCTGGTCGGAATTTATGGGCAGCATGGTGGTGCCCCGACGTCCTTTTTGGTGGTCGGTGGTAGCTGTTAGACAGATAAACCAGACTTCAAACTCCTCCGAAGATCACTCACTTCAAGTCCAGGATATATCCAATAAACCAGAAGCAACCCAACGTGATATCCAATGTTTATCTGATATAACAACTGCATCATCTATCCCTCCTGATATATAGGAACCAGAACAGTTTAGATAAGATTTGTTTGTACATATCCAGTTCACGTGTAACTTATCTCATTGTACATAAATCTATATAAATGAAACAATACATACGGCTGAGCATCAAGTCAGCCTATTCAATTCAATATTTACATGGTATCAAGAGCCCTCTGCTCACGCAATTCCTGATCCAATTTTTTTTTTCTTCACAATGGCTTCCTCTTCCGCTGCTTTCATTGCTCCAAACGTCAACCAATTGATCTCAGCCAAACTTGATGGCTCAAACTATCTGATCTGGTTGTCCCAAATGGTTCCCATACTAAAAAGCAATGACTTGATGGGTTTCGTGGATGGTTCTGAACCGTGCCCATCACAATTTCTTCTTGATGATCAAGGGAAATTCACAACTGATCTCAACCCCATATATGCCCTTTGGCACAAAAAGGATCAGTTTGTGCTTGGATGGATTAATGCCACTCTATCTAATACTGTGGCGCCCTCAGTGTTTGGTCTTACATCTGCAAGACAAGCCTGGACTGCTCTGGAAAAGAAGTTTGCATCCAAATCACGATCTCGTGTAAGCCATTTAAAACGCAAACTCCAAGCTCTAATTCAAGGCTCACGTAGCTGCTCTACCTATCTTGATGAGGCAAAGGAAATAGCTGCACAGCTAAGTGCTGCTGGTAAGATTATTGAAGATGATGACTTGATTACATACGTTTCCCATGGCCTCAATCCTGCCTACCTGCCCTTTATGACCTCGTTATCCTTAGCCACCAGAGACCAACCTTTATCCTTTGATGATTTTCAAACAGAACTTTTATCAAATGAACTTCTTTTAGAAACACAGAACAAAACCATTGCCCCAGAAACAAACAACTTTGCTTTGTTTGCACCCAAGAACAAACAACAAATTTTCAACCGCAGACCAAAATATCCCAATAGACCGAACCAACCTTATTTTTCCAGCCCCCACCAGTCAAACTTTCCTTCTCAACGTAACTCCACGTCCTACTCCAAACCACCATCTAATCCTGCCCCACCTCAGCAAACATATCCATCTCCCAAACCATCACAGAATTTTTCATCTCCACGTTCTCCCAAATCTGTGGGAAATCCAGTCATCGTGCACTTGACTGCTTCCATCGAATGGACTATGCATATCAGGGGAGACATCCTCCCGCCCAACTAGCAGCAATGGTGGCTCACACCAACAATGAACAAGAGACAGAAACCTGGTTTGCAGATAGTGGCGCTAATCAACATATCACTGCCAACCTCGAGCAACTCACTCTTTCACAACCATACACAGGACAAGAACAAGCGGCAGTCGGTAATGGTCAGGGTTTAACAATTGCAAATACTGGTAATGCAACCTTTCATACGACTAAAACTCCACTACACCTCAAACGAGTGTTACATTGTCCGAAAGCCTCAGCTAGTCTTCTCTCCATAAACCAATTCTGCCTAGATAACAATTGTTTTTTTATTCTAACAGCCTCTCATTTTTTTGTGAAGGACACATTAACGGGGAAGACTCTACTCGAAGGCCAGAGTGAAGGTGGCCTCTATCCATTTCATATGTAGTCGATGTCTCTCAATAAGCCACATGCCTTAGCTACTGTTGCAGGAGTGAAAGCTCCACTTGCCATTTGGCACTCTAGATTAGGCCATGCATCTCTTTCTATTGTATCTCAATTATTGCATAAATACAAATTACCTGTCAAAGGTTCAGTTAGCAAAATGGATTTTTGTGAGTCATGTCAACTTGGCAAAGGAAAACAACTTCCATTCCCTGCATCCCATCGTGTTTCTCATTTTCCATTGGATTTAATTCATTCAGACGTATGGTCTTGCTCTACTAAATCCCTTAGTGGGTGCAAGTATTATGTACTTTTCATTGATGATTTCTCTCGATTCACCTGGCTCTATCCCCTTCATAATAAATCAGACGTTTACACATGCTTTGTTAAGTTCAAAACGCTAGTTGAAAATCAATTCTCTCGGAAAATCAAGCAATTTCAATCAGATGGTGGAGGTGAATATAACTCACATCAGTTCAAGTCATTCCTTACAAACAATGGCATTCTTCATCGGATAACTTGTCCGCATACACCCCAACAAAACGGGGTTTCCGAACGTAAACACCGCCATGTTGTAGAAATGGGCTTATCCCTCCTAGCTAGGGGTGTAAACGGGCCGGTCCGGTCCGGTTCGGTCCGGTCCGGCCATGGACCGAATTTTTTCGGTCCATGGTTTGACCGGACCGGACCGGACCGAACTCCTATAGGGACCGGACCGGACCGGTAGTCATCGGTCCGGTCCGGTCCGGTCCGGTCCATTCGGTCCAGCCCTTTTTTTTTTTTTTCACATCAATTAATAAAAAATTTATTTACAATACTAAATTAATTTATACTATAACTCTTAATACTTAATAGTATTAATAATACATTAAAGAATATATTAATATATTGATACTAAATATATATAATTATAGACTTATAGTGATTAGTTATTATGAATCATAATTAGTATAACTATATAATAGAATTAGTATAAAGTATAAGACTATTAGTAATATAGTATAGCTATATATTAGTAATATTAGTATAAGTATAAATGTATAACTATAGTTTATACTTAATTATAATATGGTATAATTATATATTAGTTAGTGATAGGATTATGTTAGATGAAAATTATATAATTAATTATATATATAATTTTTTTTTTTTTTTTTTTAGGTTCGGTCCGGTCCGGTCCGAAAAACACATGGACCGTGGACCGGACCGAATTAATTCGGTCCTATTAAATTCAGACCGTGGACTGGACCGAATGAACTCGGTCCGGTCGGTCCGCTTACAGCCCTACTCCTAGCCACATCTCACTTGCCACCATCATTTTGGGTAGATGCATTTCTCACATCCATCTTTCTCATCAATCGTCTACCAACTCCAACTCTAGAGCATCAAAGTCCATATTTTAAACTCTATAAAAGAACTCCAGATTATACTTTTCTCCGAACCTTTGGATGTGCATGCTTTCCTCTACTTCGACCATATACCACTCACAAACTGATGTTCCGCTCTAAAAGATGCATCTTTCTAGGTTATAGTGCAAACCACCTCGGTTACAGATGCATGGATCCTGTCACTCAAAAGGTATTTATCTCCAGGCATGTAGTATTTGATGAGAGTTCATTTCCTGCTAAGAATGGACTGCAGCCACCCGACCCTCTGCCAGTAGTCTCTTCCCCAGGTATGATCCTTCCTTCTCCTTCATTTCCAACTATCACACACTCTAACACCCATTCATCCCAAGAACATACATCAACTGCCCCATCCCCACATACAGCCCTGCCTTCCCGTAACTCATCTCCAGCTTCACATGACCAAAGCCCCTCCCTCATTCCTCCAGCTCCCTCATTTCTGATATTCACCAACTCAGATCCCTCCCCTACTGATCCAAATCCATCTGTATCCCCTGCCCCTCAACCCTCCCACCATATGACTACCCGATCTCAAACAGGGTCTTTAAAACCTCGCAACTACTCAGACTACCATCTCTACTCAACCAAATATCCACTACATGCATTATCAAGTATTACAACTACACATGAACCTCAATCTTATCGACAAGCTGCTCTCTTACCTGAATGGTGTGCCGCAATGAAGGAAGAATATGATGCTCTCATGGACAACAACACCTGGACACTCTGTCCAAGGCCACACAATCAGAATGTAGTTGGCAATAAGTGGGTCTATAAGACCAAACAGACCTCCACAGGCGCGGTTGAACGGCTTAAGGCTCGGTTAGTAGCTTTGGGATATCATCAAGAGGAAGGGATCGATTTCACAGAAACCTTTAGCCCAGTCATAAAATCTGCAACTGTCCGAGTAGTCCTCTCTCTTGCTGTACAGTTTGACTGGGACATTACACAACTAGATGTATCTAATGCCTTCTTGCATGGCATTCTTGAAGAAGATGTGTTCATGGAACAACCCAAGGGCTTCATAGACGCTAACTGTCCAGACTACGTGTGCAAGCTAAACAAATCACTATATGGCCTCAAACAGGCACCTCGTGCGTGGTTCATGCGCCTATCGACTGCCCTACTTGAGTTTGGCTTTGTGTCATCTCCCGTAGATACCTCATTGTTTGTCTATCATGATGGAAACTCTCACATTTTCTTCCTTATATATGTAGACGATATACTTGTAACAGGCACGGACTCCTCCCTCATTCACTCACTTCTTGTCAAGCTGCAAACAGAATTCAAGATGAAAAACCTGGGCTCTCTTGGCTATTTTCTCGGCATTCAAGCTACACGAAACACTACTGGACTTCATCTTGGTCAATCCAAGTACATCTCAGACCTACTATCTCGCACAAAAATGGTAGGTGCCAAACCTGCCCCGTCGCCATGCATCATGGGCCAGAAACTCTCTTCCTATGTTGGTGAACCACTCACCCCATCTCAAATTACAGAATATCGACAGATAGTAGGAACACTTCAGTACTGCACCTTAACCAGGCCTGACATCGCATTTTCTGTTAATCAACTGTGTCAACACATGCACAATCCCAATTCTGCTCATTAGACTGCAGCGAAACGAGTGCTCAGATATTTAAAGGGCACTATCGACACTGGCTTATGGTACACTAAAGGTGATGGTCATCTCCAAGCATATTGTGATGCAGACTGGGCTGGTGCCCCTGATGATCGTCGCTCCACTACAGGTTACGCAGTTTTCCTTGGTTCATCCCTCATTTGCTGGACGACCAAGAAACAATCGGTGGTTGCTAGGTCCAGTACCGAAGCTGAATATAGGGCCTTAGCCATGGTCACAACTGAAGTTTATTGGGTCCGCATGCTACTCAAAAGTCTGCACATTGCCATTCACAATGCACCAACTATCTGGTGTGATAACAGTAGTGCTATTGCTCTAGCATCCAATCCTGTGTTTCATGCTCGCACGAAACACATAGAAGTTGACTTTCACTTCATCCGTGAGAAAATCGCAAACAAAGACATCTCCATCCAATTTCTTGGCTCATCTGATCAGTTGGCTGACGTGTTCACTAAAGGTCTGAGTTCTACACGCTTCTGTATGCTGTGATCCAAGCTAACGGTGATTGATCTCCCCCTTAGCTTGCGGGGGGATGTTAGACAGATAAACCAGAATTCAAACTCCTCCGAAGATCACTCACTTCAAGTCCAGGATATATCCAATAAACCAGAAGCAACCCAACGTGATATCCAATGTTTATCTGATATAACAACTGCATCATCTATCCCTCCTGATATATAGGAACCAGAACAGTTTAGATAAGATTTGTTTGTACATATCCAGTTCACGTGTAACTTATCTCATTGTACATAAATCTATATAAATGAAACAATACATACGGCTGAGCATCAAGTTAGCCTATTCAATTCAATATTTACAGTAGCTGGGCAAAAACACGGGCTGTTTTTATTCTCGGTGGGGAGAAAACAAAGACTCAGAGGCTTATAGGTCACGCACGCAGTGGCGGAAGGAAGGCTCACCGTCGGCGTGCTGCGTGGTGGCTTCCGGCGTGGTAGGTGTCTCAGTTGGTGGGTTTTTCTCTGTCTGCCGGGACTGCCATGGTGACTAGTGTGTGAAAGTTTCCACGGTGTTTTTTTTTTTTTTTTTTCTGAGGTTCTCGTGGGTTTTATAGAGAGGGAAAAGGAAGGATTTTGAGTTGGGAGTTAGTTTACAATTAGATAGAAACTGAGGCATACGGCGTGAAGAGTGGAAGAATCCCACAAAACACAGACTCTATCTCAACAGATCAATAATAATCCTAACATTAATAATAATAATAATAATAGTAAAAATAAAAAAAAAATCCTAAATTCTAAATCTTAGTCTAGGACCCGTATATTACAATAGCCCAAGTAGATGGGATGAATATAAGAACCACACCTTTCAACCTGAGGGTAGCTCAGCGGGTCCGGCCTTGAGTTTGCTCCCCAATGATCACCAGTTCGAGTCTCTTTAGAGCCACTGAAGGTTTACTAGGTCCTTAACTTCAGGGTCTTATGAGATTAGTTGAGGTGCGTCAAGCTGGCCCGAATACCACGGTTGTAAAAAAAAAAAAAAATATAAGAACCACACCTAGTTAAGAGGGATAAGTTGATGCAAGGAAGTCATGAAAGCTTAGTCTATTGAAATCTTTAGCTAGCACCCAAAGGAACAAAATGTTGAAAAAGAGGCATTTAAGTTCTTCCATTCTCCTTTCTCGATCTTCAAAATTCCGACCATTCTTTTCCTTTCAAATGCATAGCAAAAGGCAGATGGGAGTCATCTTCCACATGACTGCATTTTGTGGATTGCCATATAACCCTCTCCAACTCAAGAAAAGGTCTACCACCCTCTTGGGCATTACCCATCAACCTCATAGTGGAGTAGCAAGTGGTCAACTGATTTCCCACTCTTCTTGCACATGCAGCATCAATCCATCACAATGATATGGCATTTCCTTAGGTTGTCAATGGTTAAATTCTTCACTAGGGAAGCTGTCCCAGCAAACAATGGCTTTAAGTGATGCCTTACTCCAGATACTTTTCCAAGGAAAGGGAGAATTCACTTGAGAAGTGAGGACCTTGTGAAATGAGCTTACGTGAATTTCCCTTTCTTGGAAGCGCTCCAAAGCATTTTGTCTATGCTTCCAGCTCCACGATCAATAGAGGATCATAAGGTGAAGAAATCGGTGAAGGCCCCTATCTCCCAAATTGAAATCTGCTTTGCACAAACTTACATCCCACTGAAGAGAGCCATGGAAAACTTCAAATGAATCAGCCACTGAAGCCTCCTCATGAGAAATCCCATGGACTATTGGGAAAGCATTCTTGAGGACCCTGTCCCTACACCAAAAATCATACTAGAGCTTGATCCTGGAACCATCACCGATCTCCACTTTAGGGTGTTTAGTGAACAGACCTATCATTTTCTGATATATTTCCACAGACCCACGCTATAGGTCCATATACCTCTTTTGTGCACCCTCCCACCCAAACACTAAATCAATTTCCTCCTTCCACAAAGCATCCCTCTCCTATCGGTAACACCACGATGACTTTCCTAGTAGGTCTCGATTGGATCTAAGTAAGTTTTGAACTCCCTATATTCCCCTGGAAATCAAAGAGCATACCTAATCCCAATTAATAAGGTGAAAGTTGAACTAATCCCAATTCCTCCCCATGAGAATTGAGAAATCACATTGGAGCTTCTCCTTGCGATTAGCTACACTAGAGGGAAAAGGCAACAATGATAAGAAATATGTAGGTAAATGGAAAAGAATGCTCTTAATTAAGGTGGTCCTAAAAATACATCCTCTTTCAACTAGCCAACCTGTGCTCCATCTTTTCAATCAGACCTTTGCAAATGAACTTAGCCTCAAAGGAGGCTCCTGAAGGAAGACCAACGCAATTCATTAGGCAGAGTTGATACGTTGCAACCGATATGCTAGCCAAACCCCCTATGAAAGGAACATTTCCCACTGGAACTAATTCTGACTGGGCTAAGTTCACTTTTATACCAGAAACAGTTTCAAAGCATAAGAGAATAGCCTTTGGAGAGTTAATGCCCACAGAATATTAAAGTGTCATCTGCAAGCAACAAATGATAAATGCTGAGATCTCCTATTGAAAATCTAGATAGGAAACCATCCTCCACAAAAACTGACAACATTCTACTAAAAGCTTCCATGAAAATTACAAAAAGTAAAGGAGACAGTGGTTTGCCTTGTCTAAGTCACAAGAACCACTGAAGAAACCACCAAGAGTACCATTCAGCAATACAGAGAATTGAACTGTGGAGATATACTGCATTGTCCAAGAACGCCACTTCTCCCCAAAACCACACCACCCGGCAAAAAATATAGAAAGTCCCAGTCAACATCGTCATATGCCTTCCATATCAAGCTTACAAAGCAATCCATATCTCTAGACTTAAGTCTTCTATTCAGGCATTCATTTGCAATAAGCACCGAGTCTGGAATTTATTTCCCTCTAACAAACATGCCATAATGTAGATTATGTTTTCCATACTTCTACTTGATTGAGCACTCTGTTTCTAGATTGGTTTGTGTCAGAAGCAAGCTAAGTCTTAGGATACAGCACAAGCGGTGTCAAGAAAACTTTAAATAATATAACAAGCATGTGCTTCTGTGAGGGAAAAATGGCTTTTTCTTTAAAGGGTATAAATACAGTTAGCTAATAATCACATAAGACTTTGAAACAAAGGATAGACATGTTGACAATGGCCATCTTACAATCTTCCAATTGGATTCACTTTAATATGATTAGGGGTGTAAATTTAAACTGAAAAATCGGTCCGAACCAGACCGGACCGAACCGGTTTTACCGGTTTTGAATCGGTCCGGTCCGGAACCGGTTCTTATAATTCATAAACTGGTTGGAACCGGTCCGGTTCCGGTTTTAGGATTTTTTGGACCGGACCGGACCGAACCGGTTAATAAAAAAATATAGAAAATAATATTTTATATATAAGTTTTATACAAAATTAAAATTATACAAAATATTATATATATATTAATATATAAGTTTTATATATAATGTATAATTATATGTGAAATTTTTATATATAATTATATATCATATATGAAATAATTTCATATTATAATTTATAAAATCTAACATAAAATGTTAATTTTAAATATGAACATTTGTAATTTGTTTGATCATATACTATTAATATAATTATATATAAGATAATGTTATTATAAAATAAAAGTTTAATCTTAAAAATGAAAATGTAATTGACATGTATTATATAGCTTTACTAATATATAGTTTATCACTAATACTAATATATACTAATATATAGCTATACTAATATATAAATTTATAACTTGTACTAATAGTCTAATATAGACTATAGTTATAGTTATATTAATAGTCTAATATAGATTAATAAAAGTATAACAGATTTTTTTTTAAAACAGTTTTTTTTAAAACATATTTTTAATGACAAAATGTCAAACTTACATTTTAAAAAAACTGGAAAATTGGACCGGACTGGACCGGAAACCGGTAAAACCGGAAGTACCGGTTTAGGAGGGTAACCGGTGCGTAATCGGTTTTGAAAAATACAAAACCGGTCATACCGGTTCGGTCCAAGATTTTGTCCAAAACCGGACCGGACCGGTTACACCCCTAAATATGATATCTTCCTAAACTCATGACTTATTGACGTTCTCTGAACAGATCTCACTGGATAATATTGCGAGTGGACGGCTGCATGTGTTGATAACTTCTGCATTCAGTCATATTGATGTCGGGCATATTGTTTCCAACATGATCGGATTATGCTTCTTTGGAGTGAATGTAAGGGTTCTTTGATTCTGTCTGTTGTTTCATACTTGTGTCTGACAATTTGCAAACATCACATTTTAATCCATTTTTTAATATAATTGAAACAAATATACAATTTTTTAAATAAATAAATAATATTTAATTTTTGAATATGAATGAAAGATTCAGATTTTTGATATTTTTTTAACAGCTTCTAGTTTGGGGATGTAAGGGAATTACTGGAACTTGTATTTTTATGTGATGAAGGTATTGATAATTGTGTCTCTCTATTTCTTTTTTTCTTTCTTGGTGCGTAAGTGTACCAGATTACTACAGTCTACACTTCTTGTCAAGCTGTTAGGTTTGTTAAGCATATCATCCTAGCTCTAGCCTTACTATTAGGAGGGTGAGAGAGAAGCTTAGATTTTGTTCTGATGAACAAAGGGAGTTTTATCAAAGAACAGAGAACATATTTCACATAGGATGTAAGAGCCTTTAAGCCTCATAGAAGGAGGATACATAAAACCTGAATACGAACCGTCTATGGTTAAGGTTTTAAAACCACGAAAAAAGATGTTGACATTTGATCATCTGATGGAAATAGTGTCTGCTGTGTTTCTATTAGTTGAGTCGGGATTCTAAAATTTCTATAAATGATATGTGCTACCAATTTTTTTATTAAGTTTCCATGTAGAACCCAATTGACTGATTTCGTTAACTTGGATTATCTAATTTTCCTTGTAAACCTAGTCAGATAATCACTGCCATATGATATGTAGGAAATTTGTAGATTTTATTTAACTTTCCAGTGTGCACTCTTTTAGGTCAGGATTGGCTGAGGGATTAAGACACCATTTTAATCTTAAGAAACGAATTAGTTCTCTTTCCTGTTTGTTTTGCTTGTAAAATTTGGAGTTTGTAAAATTTCAATGTCATCTTTCTGTCATTTAATTTTGTGTTTGTACGGTTCATATATGGCTGTTCTGCTAATTTCTCACATTGGCAGATTGGAAGAGCTTTCGGACCTGAGTTTTTGCTTAAGTTGTATCTTGCTGGGGCTCTTGGTGGTTCAATATTTTTCTTGGCGCACAAAGCCTTTATTGCCTCATCATCAAAGGTACAAATGCCTGGGGAGAGTTACTTAACTAGTATGAGCTGCGATAAAAAGTATGAATCAACATACTTCTCTCTGAGCACTATTAATCAAGTTTGATTTGATGAATCTTTTGCATTGATGCTAATATATTTTGTCTTGAGAAATATTTTTTTATAAGAACCTTTAGAAATAAATTTTGCAAATAATTAGTCCAATTGAATCTTTTCTGGTGTGTCTCTCGCGCATTATGCTGTTTTGCAGTGCCTAACTAATTTCTGGTTCTTATCAGAAAGAAGAAAGGAGAAAATAAATTTGTTCTATGGATGACTACCAAGCCTATTGAAACTTCAGTCTTTAAAGAAAATGTGTCACTTATTTTTTTTTTTTATAAGAAAAATTTATTAATCCTCATAATTAGGCAAAGCCCAAGTGCACAGGTAGTATGCAAGAGAAATATACCTAATTACAGCCTACTGGCAAAGAAAGAAGCATACAAGTCATTAAAATTATCCCCCTCTAATACAATGGTCTTAGCCCAAAGTAACAAAGATTGATAAAAGAAAGCTCTAATACCCCCCGAAGAACGTTCTCTATTTTCAAAGCATCGTCCATTCCTCTTGTTCCATGTACACCACATAAGACATACATGCACCATCTTCCAAACCTCCGCCACTTGACTATTTCCCTGTACTCCACTCTAACAAGCCAAGAGTTCCACCACCCTCTTAGGCATCACCCACGCAATGTCCAGCCTTACATATATATCATCCCAAAGAGCCTTCGCCACATCGCAATGGAGAAGAAGAAGGTCTGTTGATTCTCCATTTCTTTTGCACATAAAGCACAAATCCATTATGAAAATACCGCGCTTCCTCAGCTTGTCTATGGTCAGAATTTTTCCATGAGAGGCCAACCAACCAAAAAAAGCAACTTTTAGAGGCACTTTGCATTTCCAAATATGCTTCCAAGGGAAAACAGTAGAAGATTGAGAAGCAAAAGCATTATAAAAGGATCTTGCTGAGAACTTCTTGTTCACGGGATGAATCCACAACAGTTTGTCCTCTACACCATGCTCCAAAATCAATGTGTACAGGGTGCTGTATAAGTCAGAAATATCTCCCACTTCCCAATCTTGGACTGCTCTTATAAATGGCACATTCCACTGCAGCAGGCCATTTGAAGTGTCCATATGATCAGCAACTGAAGCTTCCTTATATAATGCTATTCTGAAAAGAGAAGGGAAAGCCTCCTTAAGAGCAACCTCACCGCACCAGACATCAAATCAAAATCTGATCCTAGTGCCTCGACCCACCATAAATCTGAAATTGCAAAAGAAATCCTCCCAGCCCTTCCTAATAACTTTATAGCAGCACTATATTATTGTAAACGTGACCATTGTAACTCTATCTTGCTGTCTTTTTGCTGCAGGGCCAACGTCTGTTGAATATGGACCCATCGAAGACACCAGGATTGGTATGCTTTTCGCAACCTTTTTCATAGTGAGAGCCTCATATCTTCTAATAACAAAAGGCAAATAAATGAATGCATTCTTCAATTATACATGAATAAAATTGAATCTTGTTGGAAATGATCTACTGATATCTTAAACCAATACTTGGTTCACTTTGTTTTACAAGACAGTGCCAGTTGGAATGAAACTTTGCAAATTTGCCTTAAAACTTGGATTTCCTCCTCTTTTTTTTTTTTTTTATATTTAAAAAAAGACATTTATCCATTGTTTTGTTTCCTTAACTCTAGTGCACATCACACCAGATTGATCTTACGTCCATTGTGTTTATACAGTCCCTTGTTATTTGTCTGATACAGTACAGTTTTTCCCAATAGATTTTTAAGGGCAAGAAACCTAATCCCTTATTTACATGAGGCAAAAGCAAATCATTTCTTTGTTACTTAAACTATTTGAGTTGTTTTTGAGATATAAACCAATGCATGGAAGTCATGAAAAATAATTGCTTTGTATAGGCATATACCTACTCTTCATTATTTCATGGTTTACATTTGTTTTCTTGAGAAAACTTTTTTCAAAGCTCTGATTTTCTAGAAAATGGTGGAGGATTGCAGGACACTTCCTGAATTTCACGTGGAGCATTTGCTGAAACATGAAACTTGTTTGACTATTGAGTTTATTTGTGTTGTCTAGGGGGCAAGTGGGGCTGTGAATGCTATCATGCTGCTTGATATATTCCTCTTTCCAAAAAATACCCTCTATTTTGAATTTATTATCCCAGTCCCTGCTATCTTACTGGTAAGCTGACCTTTAGCCTCTATCGATTTGATTGTGCGAGACAAATACTTAAAATCCTCATAATACACCTTTTGTTAATTGTCATTGCAGGGGATCTTCCTAATAGGAAAAGATATGTTGAGGATAATAGAGGTATGCTCGATTTCTTCTATGACCAGCCATTTTCCTTAACAAAACTCAAGCTTTAGAGTTTTCTATGGATTGAAGCAGGTTAAGGGTAGTGTCATGATTATATGGGAGTACAACATAACAAAGTGACTCCAGTTATCTTTTGTACTGCTTGATCTGCACAGATGCTATTCCTATTTTTTTTTTTTTTTTTTCCTGTTGGCTGTGAGATTCAATATATGCAAGGGATGTCAAATATGAATTTTCCCATTGACTCATCACGTCTTCCATATTCTTGTCTGATCGCTAACTGACCTTATCTATTGTGAATTTTCAATGCCCTTTCTTATTTCTCTAAATGAGACAACCCTGGCCATATGGAACTGCATGATAAGTTGATAACCTCAGCCAAATTGTCCTGATAAGCACCAGGTGCTATTGATTTATATCTGAATTGATCAATCTTTAAGAGCCCCTGCTGTAGGACCAGACCAATGAATCATTGAAGATATGGGTTTATATTATTGCTTTTGTTGTACTGTTGCAGGGAGACAGCCATATATCAGGAGCAGCACACTTGGGTGGTGCTGCAGTTGCGGCTATAACCTGGGCTCGAATTCGGAAAGGACGTTTCTAAATCATACCTGAGTTTGAAAAAGATTTTTCTAAATCGTACCACAATTCTATAAACTCCTTTCTCTAGTGCCATTATAGTCGGTTTTCCTTCTCTTGTGTTTAAACCTCCCTATGATTACTTGTTATGTGACAGGCTAGAACCAGCGGACACAAGCAGTCAGGTTTAGAGTTGGTGTTAGGAAATGCATCCATTTTTCCTTTCTTACTCCAAAGGAAATTTCATGAAAATAGCATGTTTAGCAGCAGTACTAGTGCTTCTGTGTTTCTTTTTTTTTTTTTTTAATTATTTTTTATTTTCCCGTCAATTTAACCATTCAAGTCCCCGAGTCTTTGCTAGTTGATTCTCCACCACTATTTGACCGCGGGGGTGGAGGTAGATTGTAATATCCCGAACTGGAGAATGCAGACAAGCGCGCACACAGATGAAATCCCAAAAAAAAAAAAAAAACGAAGAAAAATATAGAGAGAGGAATTGGAAAGCTTAGTTATGACAGAAAATTTAAGTCTCAATACTAATTTAAAAACGGAAATTTGGTAGCTACTATGTGGTATCTATTGTGGCTTCGTCGATGGCACTTGGTACTCAACTATAAACAGAGTGGAGTTCACCTAGGTGCTATAGCGCCCACCCCCTCTTCTTCCATTCGAGCTATTTTTGGCCAAACCCCATTTCCACCTTTTCCTTCTTTTTCTTCAATTTTCTCACAAACCAAACACTCCCCCACTTGTAACTCAAGGCACCACATCAAATCTTGGAGGAGTCGAGCAATGAGAGTTTTTGGCCCAGCCACTCTCAATTCCTCCATTTTTATTTCCTTCGTTTTCATGGTAAAGAATAAGTGTCGAAAAACATATAACAATCCCTAGAAAGCATAATTTGCTTGTGTGTGAAAATGTAAAGCAAACTTTGGTATTAAGCTTAAGATAGCTTCAACCATGGAGCGAAGGTGTTCAAATGTGAAGGAGTATAATATTTAAAAATGGATCAAGGATGAGGGATTGGATGGAAATGCACCAAAGATTCTTCTTTAGCTTGTGTGTGGGTTTCGTCTATAGGGTATATTGAAGATCTATGCATAAAACATGGAGGATTTTTATGTCTATGCTTGAACCTTGCGGTATAAATAGGAGCTTGACAGGATGTACTACAAAGGTGTATGATGTACTACAGTACTGCGTGCATACATGATTGGCATGCATGGCCTCGTTCAATAACCTATATATATATATATATATATATATATATATATGATCAAGTTTAATAATTTGCATGTGGCAAGCGGTAGAATCACAAGAGGAAGCACAAGGGAATGAGACAAATTAAACTGAGAAACAACAGAGACATGGGTCCTTGCAGAAATTCCCAGCTTGTTTATGCTCCACTGTTCAGCAGCTTCTTATTGTTCCAAGCTTTTCAGAATCCGCTGTATGCGTGTATGTTGATCAGCCTTTTGATCTGTAAATTAAAACTCTATAATTTATAGTTCCGTACGTGATCTTGACATGACAAAGACTTCCTGAAATGACACATATGCTTGCTTTACATTGAATTAACTACACACACACACATATATATATATATATATATATATATATATGTGGCGACTAATTACTATAAAAACATGCCATACATCTTAAAATCTTGTATGCATACATGTTAAACTACCTCCGAAGCCAAAGATCTTGAGTTCAAAGTACATGACTTGTGTAAGTAGAAGTAAAAATAAGTGAAATATAAGATTTACTAGAAGATAGGGTTTCGGCCTAGGCAAAAGATTTAAGGCCTGTAGGCATAAAAATGAGAACTTTGAGGAATATAATTTTAGAACCTTGAAGTGGAAGTAGAAAGTTTGAGTATAGAAGGAAGAAAACAATGCCATGGAAGAATGGATGTGATTAGGACCTATGCTTCAAACATGTTAGTGATGAATATTGCAATCAAGGAAAAGAAAATGAAGGGAAGATGAGAACTTGGATCTTTTAAGTGCTTTGGCTACGTCTAGGGTTGAATGGACCTTAGGGTACCAATAAAAGAATGTAAAATACATGTTACTTAGACATCAATCAAAAGGTTTAAAGAAAGGGATGAAAAGAAAGGAGAGGGTTAGCATTTAGGGTTTCGGCATGGTAGGCTTGACACCTAGGGAATGGTAATTTAAACCACAATGTGTGTGTGAGGTTGAGAAGGGATGAATGAATCGTGGCTTAAAATGGAGATTTAAACCTTTTTCAGGTCAAAAACATAAATCTAGTAAATTGTAGGGTTCAAAGTGAAAATATCGTGAATGAAGGGTTCAAAATGTAAATCTTTGAAACATAGGACTAGATATGCAAGAATGGGTAATCTAAAAGTTAATTAATAAAAGCACACAACTAGATTACCTACTAATCACAAATCTTAAAGAGAAATACTCTAGTCACAAAGGAATTACACAGAATTAATCTCACAAACTGATGTTACTTAATGTGGTTCATCAGATTATAAAGTTTCTTTTATTATAAAGTATATTTAACAGATGAAATAAATTTACGTCATTTTGTAGGATTGTTTTGTGTAATTGCTTTGTGGATACAAGAGTACTCAATTTTAAAACTAAACAAAATCACGTATGGGGGACTACTAGCACTTTCAGGCTATTTGCAAATGTTCTTTTGCACTTAGTTAAGTTAATTTTATTATTGATTAGTGTGATGCCCCTAGCCCCATTTGGGATTGGATGGTGACTACGACGTTGGGACATATAATTCAAGGCTACATACCCCCGTTCATGAAAATTAAGTATGTAATGCATCTAACAACATATTAGTAATATATGATACGCTGACGTGGCGCTAGGGATTTTCTCTCTACACTGAGGCCATCGTTTGGAATTTCTGCATGGCGCTAGCCACCGGTTCTCTACCCTTGGTGGCAGGCCTAGTGGGTAAGGATGTTTCTGATTAGGATAGGCAAAAGGAAGAGAGGGTGCAGAATGGTTGAACGTATGCTGTAGGGGCTAGAGGGTTTGTAGAGGTGTTAACTGGATGTCCGCAGACACTGCCAGAGGTGGTGATCCCTGCTAAGGAACCAAGGTTTCAAAATGGAAGTATGTTTTTCTTGTTTTCAAAGGCGGAGATTCAGCAGTCGGCAGAGCCTTTTAGGTTCTCCGTGGTGCTGAAATTTATTCGGCGACGTCCCCTGCTTGATCATATATGAGCTTTTATCAAGAATCCCTGGCGATTGAGGTCATCATCGGTGGTAGGACAACTAGGGAATCCTCAGAATGTTTTGGTTCGTATGGTGGCGGAGGAGGATTTTATTAGCGTGATGGCTTGTGGAAATTCAGAAATTCATGGGGTTCCTTTTCGGGTTTTTCATTGGATTCCGGATTTTGTGGAAGAATAGGATTCGTCGTGGGTGCCGATATGGATTACGTTGCCAGGTTTACCTCCAAACTATTTTCATGAATCAATGCTACGGTCGATGGGGAACAGTATTGGCCGTTATCTAAAGAGGGACAATGCGACGACGTGTGTGACTCGCCTGGAGGCTGCCCGTATTTGTGTGGAAATTGATGTTTCACAGACGTTGCGGAAATCGTTTTGGTTGGGACCCCCTGGACTTGCGTCTAGTCATTTCCAGGAGATTTATTATGAATCAATTCCCACGTATTGCTCAATTTGTAAAAAATAGGGGCATATTGAAGGGCGTTGTTCTAGATGGGAATGAACAATGGGTGATCCAAATAATAAGCAGAATTTGAAGCAGGCTGAAGGAAATAAGCAGGCTTCCAAACCTCAGTGGAAAGCCATTGGTACTCAGAGTGAAGTCCAGACCTTACCTAATAATGAAAAGGTGGTAGGGGATTTGTCGAGATTAAGGAGGGAGAGATTACTGGAGGCTATCCGTATCAGAAAAGGAGGGAATGTAGGGGTAATCAGAGAGGTGTGGTTTGTTGATCCGATGGGTGCTGTTTTCAAAAATTGTATGGAGGAGGATCGCGTTATAGAGACAAAGAGAGTGGAGTCTGGTATGAACAACATGTTTCTGCCTGTAGAGAATTTGGGAGTGTCTAAAACGTTGATAGAGGAATTGCCCAAGCATCCTGAAAATTGGTTTGAGATGACAGTTGAGGAAGAGGAGGAAAGTGATCATGAAGCAGTGGAAAACTCTGCCCCTAGAAGCACTTTGAGGCTCGTGGATGAGGCCTTGGAGTTTGAAAGACTAGATAGATACCCTGGAAACAGAAGCATCATTGAAGCATAACTATTACAAGACCTGATTTGGCCTTTGCTGTTAACTCTGTTTGAATGCCACTTGAACCCAGAGCTAGCTGGTTCTCCTCGAAATGCGTTGAGGTGCAACAGTTGACTGGACATCTAGGGGTAAAGTGTAACATCCCGAATTTTAGTGTATTTTTAAAGAAGGTTTATTTTAATTATTTATTGTGTAATTCTCTTGTTTTAATACTTTAGAGATTTTATTTTATTATTTTATTGGGCTTTCTTATTGTTAATTATTGTTTTGAATTTAAATTGATTTTTTTTTAATTTAAATTGGTTTGTTTGTGGATTTTAAAATTACTATTATTTTATTAAAGTATTTCACTGCGTTTGATTAATTTTAATTAGTGATCTGCAATTTAATTTTCTCCTTATTTTAAAGGATGTTTTTGTCAGAGTTTAATATTTTACTTTAACTAGTTTTAAGTTTAAATTGATTTAATTATTTTACTGTTTTAAAAATAATTATTTTGAGGATCAGTTGTGACCCAAAATTTGTGAGGATTGGACCTCATTTCTTTTCCTCATCTTTTATTTTCTCATCTTTTCTTTTTCTTTCTTTTTTTCTCTCGGATATCTCTCTCCCTCGTGCACTCTCTCTCCTCACCCGATACCTCTCTCTCTCCTCACCCACGCCATTCGGGTTCTTCCTCCCTGCACCGCCGCCGGCCGACGGTGGTCGACACCGCCGGCACCGTTCGGTCCCTCAGCCACCGGCGACCTCCCCCATAAAATCTCAGTCCACCTTGTGCCGCCGTTAGCCTCCACGAGCCAATCGAACCCGAGGTGGTTCTTCCTCCATTCCGCCGCCGTCCGGCCACCTCCGGCCACCATTTCTTCACCACATCTTAACCGGCCCAATACTAAGTTTTTCCACCCATTCCCGGCCCTGATCCGTCGCCGGAGCCGCCCGTGCGAGCTCCACTTCCGATTCAAAAATTTCGGCCATAAACCACCCATTTCCGCCACCATTCACGGCCAACCACCACCACCATTAGATTCCCCACCTTCCATAGGCCCTACCCTATCAATTTCAAGTCTCTGTTTGAACCCGTGCAAAAGTCAAAATTCACTGCATTTCGGCCAGTGTTTTTACACTGTGCAATTTTGCTGTTTTGGTGATTTCCTGTGCCTCGGATCCTCCGTAAAATTATTTTAAAGCGCTGTAAGTATTTCTTAAACAATTATTTTGAGGTTTAATTATATTTTTGCAATTAACTGCTATATTTATATATATGTATCCTGGTTGGTTTCCGGACTGAGTCCGAGGAGTTCGGGGGTGAATGGATTGATCGGAATAATTGTTGTGTGATTTTTGGTGATTGGATTATTGTTGGATATTGATTATCTTATGAGTTGGAATTGGTTATGTGTGATTTTGGGAGTTGATCATTGGTTATTGAGGTTTATTGTTGTGGTTTGGTACATTACTTATGCACGCATGATCATGTTTGTAAATTGAAAACTGGGTTTTCGTGTATTGCATTCATGTTCATGTGGTTATCTTGAAACTGGGTTTTCATGTGTTGACTGGATTTGTGGGTGCGTGTGTATCACGACCCCAAGCCGAGATGGAGCATTATCTCGGTGGAGCTCCTCTGGTCACTCGGGAGCGGAATATACTGAGTGACGTCCCCTGGGTTGTCGCCGGGCGACAACGGGATCGGACGTTGGACGTGCCGACTCCGTGGCCCTTCTGCTGGCGGGGGCTAGAGGATGACCTGGCCACGAACGCACTGGGTGCGGAACTGGACATCGCTCGTAAAGTAGCCAGGACGTGCAGATGGTCCATATGGGAGGCCATGGTGCATATGGTTAATTGGATAATGGAAAATGACTGTTTCTGGGAAAATAGCGTGAGTTGGTTTTGTGTATCATTTTCTGGGAAAATGATGGATTTTAATTTTTGGGCCATTTTCTGGGAAAATGGTGGAAATGATTTTTATTGGAAATATTTTTGGGCCAAAAGAGATTTTTGGCGTGTGTTGCATATTGCATCATGTGCATGCATGGTTAATTGTTTAGATATGATTTTATTTCAGGACTTGATTAGGTTATAACTTACCTGTGGTACCATTTAATGGTACTGCAGACTTTGTTGATGATGCAGATGCCGAGCCTGAGGATCTGGCTCCGCCAGAGGAGTGATCTAGGATCACTCGTGTTGTAGTTCTTTTTATTAGACTTGTATTTTATTTTGGGACATGGCTTTGTTTTTAAGGTATTTGTATTTTTGGATATCTGTATTAACTAAAATTCTGGTACTAGTTGACTTATTTACCTTCCACTGTGTTTTTAATTGTGCACTGTTTATTTGTTGCACACACTTGACACTTGTCGTTGGGATGCGTGACCGGGTTTTCATCATCCTGACGTCACGATTCTCGAGATTTTTTGTACGTGGGAGTCGGGGCGTCACATAAAGCACTGTTTCGGTGTGGGCCGCTAGAGCGGTACCAAATAGAGGCAAACTTTGAATACTAGATATGACTTGAAAATAACAGGGGTCAAGGTCGGCCAGTGAGACGATGGGGGATAAGCTTCATCTTCGAGAGGGAAACAAGCCCAGATCACCAGCTAAGGCCTCTAAATGACCACTTAGTTATAAAGGAGGTAGGGGTGCAGAGACAGCCAGGAGGTTTGCCTAGAAGCAGCCACCCTTGAAAGAGTGAGTAATAGCTCACTGATTGAGCGCTCTTACGCCGAAGATGAACGGGGCTAAGCGATCTGCCGAAGCTGTGGGATGTAAAAAGGCATCGGTAGGGCGCAGATCTATGAATAGGAGATGTTGTGCGAGTATCTACGAGACCTAAATTGTCAATAGGCTCTCTAAACACGTTGAAAATTCATCCTATAGTCGCACCGCCGACTGGAACTCTTAAAGAAGCTCCCGTGTCAATCACTTCCATTCCTCTCATTAGACCATCTGGATGAGGCCTTGGAGTTTGAAAGTTTATGGGTATTTTTGTAAATATCAATTTTTGGAACCTTTGATTATGAACATCTTCCATAGTGGTATAAATCCTAACTTAGTATAAATTTGATTTCAGCTACTACGACTTTTCAAAATCAAGAATTTTGTAAGTTGGTCTCTAACTTACACTTTGATAAGTTATTTATAATTTATTGATAAATGCCACATTCATGTTATAATTGTCATTTTGAGCATAAAATATCGTGTTATATGATACATTGAGTGTATAATTATATGACATTTGATATTTTCACCATTTTAGCTTATCGGATCTATAAATTTCATTTTCATATGAAAGTTTGCTACATATGCACATGTCATAAAATACATTTTCTAACATAGCATGAAAAATAATTTTTTTCATGATCCCAAAGGCTAGGATGGTGAATTACCCTAGTAGAACTCTTCTGTCTACTCTAGAGTATTTAAGAATGGAGTGGTTGATTAAGCTGCATTATTGCATTTTTTATATATTTAAAATCAATATGTTTTTAATTATTTTATTATTTTATCATTGGTTTTAGATGAAAAAATGATTAAGAGGCATAAATCCAAGTTGTGATTTAAATTGATTAAAAGCATAGTTTATGCTTGATTTTATAACTTGCGATTTAATTTTGTAATATTTCCTCCATGCACAAGACATTTAATATTTTATTCTTTATTTTTTTTCTTTTTCTAGTTTTGTTTTATTTTATTTATGTTTTGATTTTATTTATTTATTTTTGTTGTTGTTGTTTTTCTATTTTTATTTTTTTATTTGTTTTATAGCCCCTTCCTAAACGACATGTAGTTTTGTCCATAACCAAAACTACATGCCGTTTGTTTGGTTGGTTCATCTTCAACCTCCAGCGTTGTAACAACCAGCCCAGCCACACGCAGTGCACTGCCACCATAGCAGCACAACCATGGCAGTTCCTCTCCATTTATGCAACACAGTGCCCAGCCAAGCACCATTCCACGCACATAGCCGTCAAGACTCCTCAGCACCACCACGAGCACTGCGACAGCCTCTTTCTCTGTTTTTCCCACCAAAAATAGAGCATCATATGTGGGTATTGTGGGCCTCAAACCAATCCCGTAACTCCACTGTGTTGTCCATGCACTGCTCTTCCATCATGCAGTCCACCGTGAACCACCAGCTCAACCATCTCTACCCAGCCTTTTCAGGCACTGCACGTCCGCTACCACCGTGAACCAAACAACACCAATTCCATTGCAGCGCTACTAACCACGGCACTCCATGCATGGCCGCAGCAGCCACCAAGTGAAGCCTAGTTAGAAGCACTTTCACAAAAATCTCCACATGCACCACCCACGCACAGCCACTCTGTAGCCCTCCACGGTTGCAACTCTCTCTCTACCTCTCGGCTCCATCTCTCTCAGTTAGTAATGGAGGAAAGCAGAAAAAATAAATGAAATGGAAATAGAAAAGAGAGAAAGGCACGGGAAGGAGAAACACACGAAAAGGAAATAAAGAAGAAGCAGGATGCACTACAGCAGAAAGAAAGCAAGTGGACTTGTAGATGAAAAACATGCAGCAGACACGGAATCACGCCGCACATGCACTGCAACAGAAAACAAAAGGAAAAGAAAAAGGCAGAGGACTTACGGACGACGCTGGGCAATGAATAGGAAGAATAAATAAATTGGAAAGAGACCGAAACTTGAGAAATCCAGCGATGGAAGATAGTAGAAAAATAAAATAAAATGTTCAAGCTGGGACGCACTTTGGATAGAAACGAAGGACGAAAACTCACGCGGGACTTTTTCATTTGGACAAACGCGAGGACACAAAGAAAGGCAACAGACGAAAAACAAATAGTCTGTTGTTTCCTTTTTGGTCTGGATGCATGGAGAGAGCTTTCGGCGTAAAAACATTTTATGAGTATTTTATGAGTGGGAGACATAAGGACCTGGACGAGTGCACGCAACACTTGCAGTGTTCTTTTGAAGCCTATATAAGGCTTTGTAAACTGACGGAGAAAATTTGGTAGATTTTAGGATTAGGAGTAGGAGTAGAGTAGAGTAGAGAGACTTCTGTTTGTTCTTATTTTCCAGTTTTTTGAATAAGGCTTGGGTGAAAAGAGGGAGTCTGGTAACGCAGTTGAGAGCCTAATGGACCAACTGTTGTTACCGAGCTTTCCTCCTTCACCTGTAGCCTCCATTTTCAGTTTTATTTTTATTTTATTTCAGTTTAAAGTTTATGATGAATTATTCATTGCACTTTTAATTCTCGCTCATTTAAATTACTGCCATTTATTTTCCCGCACTTTTAATTTCCGTCATTTAAATTTATGTCATTTAATTTCCTGCACTTTTAATTACTGTCATTTATTTTTCCCATACTTTTAATTTCCATCATTTAAATTTATGTCATTTAATTTCCTGCACTTTTAATTACTGTCATTTATTTTTCTTGCACTTTAATTTTCTATAATTTAAATTATTGTCTTTTATTTTTTCTGCACTTTAATTTTTGCACTTTAAATTTCAGTCATTTAATTTTCAGCAATTTCAATTTATTGTTTGCACTTTAATTCCTTACTTTTCATCACTGCATCTCAAACACAAATCCAACAAAAATGAATCTGGTTCACGACCAGTAAACTTTCTTTTTCATTGCACTTCTCCATTCATTGTAGATATCATCACTTTTATTTTTATTTTCTCATTGTAAATATTTCCATCATTTTACACGAGTTTATTTTTAGCACTTCCCTGTGGAGACGATTTAGGAATTTATTCCTAATTACTACGCGACACGCTCCTGCACTTGGGATAGCCTTTGGGCTACTCATTTTCAAATGAGTCAGTGGTAACCTCTAGGTTGATGAAGAACAATCAATGAGTTTCGAATGAGTTCTTTTTAAAGAATGCCAGAGCAAAATCAAATGTTAGGTCACCTAAAGCTGGTGGGTATACATGTTATGATGTTATGTTATATTACCAATGTATTGAGAACGAGTCTGTAGACAAACTAGTTTCAATGTGAGTTGTACTACGGTCACCAGCAAGTACTCACAGTGCATATGGAAAACTGTAATGATACCGCATGTTATGATGTTACGATTACATATGAATTGCTAATAATGATGAAAAGTTATGATTATTTTTGCCAATAAAGTGCAAAATGTTCTAATTGCAAAAATGTGTGTCTCAGGTTTTCTAAAAATGTTAAAGAATTTGGATGGGAGACGCACACTGATTTTCTGGATTTCATATTTATCATTCTTTATGCATAATTTATCTTTGTGCACATTGGTTGTTTAACTTACTGAGATTTTAAGTAAATCTCATCCCTTGTGGACCCACTATCATTTCACTCAGAATGATAGAAGTTGTGTTAGGACTCGAGGAGGACGGACTGGATGGAATGGTGGATCCAACTGATTGAGCAGGAGCCAGACCTCGAGAAAAGACTGGAACTTATCCTAATGTTTATAGCACTAGTCCTTCATACTTTAGAATGCATGAAGAAGTTGATCTAGCTTTGGAGACTTTTTATGATTAGCTTTTTTTTTTTTTTTGATAAAAGTGGATCTTGTTCCATTCATGAAAGAGGACTTACAAAGTTGACTTAAAAAGTCAATTACAAACGATAATAGCTTCCTAGCACACTTCCGTGGCTAGCGTGGTCTAGTCCAGACGGCAATCTCTATAGACAGAAATCTGAGAGACATCACCCTTCTATCTAAGATAGAGGTAACAGTAACCCAACAAACAAACCTCCATGCCCGACTAAGCGGGATATGGAGTTGGAAACCCCATCTTCTTCGCCAACGTGGAGCGGGGACACAAAAACCATTCGGAGTGGTCCGAATGGCATTATATTTTTGGATTTTTATTTACTAGAAAGTAAAAACAAGACATAAAGTAAATTACAATGTGAAAACACTGTAAGCGAAAAACCAGTGCATGAAAAGGCAGTTGGAGGAGAAACCGACGTTCGAGCTTGGAAGAACCAGAGGTGCCGAGTCAGGAACGGCCGCGCGTTGCAGCGGCAGAAAGTTCCTTGGTGGCGCGTGGGGGTCACGCACTGGCGAACTCTGAAATCTTTGACCCGCGCGTGCGGGCTACGTGCTGCTCCGATGGAGGCCGCAATTGGAGGTTTTGCAGATCGGCGGCAGGGCAATCTCCTGGTGGACGCGTGTTGTCTGTCGAGTGCCGGAAAGTCACGAACGCCGATTCCCCTTTGGCTGGCCTGAAAATACACAAAAATAAAACTAAAACTACACGAAATGGAAATGCAGATAGAAAAGGAACAAGGGTGAGGGGGGAGGAGCCTAAGCTCCCACCCCCTCTGACTGATCTCGATGTTGGGTAAGTTTAGGGGGGGAGAGTTCAGGAGCTTTTTTTTTTTTTCGGAGGAGCTAAGTTGACTAATCCATTTGCTCATAGCCCAGTTGATCTCTTTTTATGATTAGCTGTACTAAGACTATGCTACTATTTGGTTTGAATTTATGATGGTTATTAATACATTAGGATGTTTTAAGTTATTCTAGCATAATTTTTATTTTCATTCTTAATCCACTGCAAATCTTGCATTCTGCTAGTTTCACTTATAGGATGTATTGCAAATTAATTGTCATGTACGGGAGTATGTAACCTTGTGTTACATGTCTTGACGATCTAAGTCTCCGTTCCATCCCAAATAGAGGTTGGGGGCATCATACATGGTGTACGGACTGTTGGCGATGTGGTAAATAGCAAAAACACACAGTGCATAGGGGAGTCGTGATATGTCCACCCATGTGTTATATAAAATGAACAAGGTCATGAGCTCATATGATATGATATGATATGATATATGCAGTAATGATCAACATGAAAAAGATGTTTTTTTTTTTTAAAGTCTAAGGATCTCTGTTTCATGTTCGTTCTGAAAAAGCTCAAGTTGCATAAGTTAGTCCTAGGTCAAGTACATGTCCATGCATTCATTTCATGGTTTACCATTGTATGCTTATGTTATCTATTGTATGTTGTGTGTTTACTTGCTGAGATTTCTCAAAATCTTATTGTGGTAGTTTCCACTATCATTCCTCATCTGGAATGGTAGAAGTTGTGACAGGATACGAAGAGATCCCACATAGGAAAACGCAAGAGGTTGGTACCCGCAACAGTCAAGGAGGTGCTGAAGAGTAGTGAGAGTTGGTTTGAGCCCTCCCTGGTTGATAGACTAAAAGCATCTGACCAATTTATCACTGAGGTTTTGCAGCTCTTCGAGGAGCTAATAAGGTTGCTTGATCAAGGCAAGGACAAATGAAAAGATAAAAAAAAAAGGACAACCCTGCTGTTTTGAAAGGGACCATATTACTTGTACTGGAAATGAATTAAGGTATAAGCTTTTTGGAATGGTTCCTTGTTTTGGGAAAAATATTAAACACTTATTTGGGTTGTTTTGAAAAATGTTATGACATGAACAACATTTGGGTTATGCTTAGTTTTATTTTTTTGTTATGGTGCCATGCACTAACGTAATTGCTTTAAGCATTGCTTAGTTTTATATGAACCTTAAATTTTTTTGCTACAATTTATTGCATATTGCTTGTGAAATAGGTGCATTGCATCCTAACTGTCATGAACGGGGGTATGTAGCCTTGAGTTACATGTCCCAACATTTCAGTCTCTGTTTAATCTCAAGCGGGGGCTGAGTGTGTCGTAGGGTGGTATTAGAGCAATTACATTTCTAGGTCAACCCGCAAGTTGTCCTATGGATATATGGTGCCAATTACTAGGTTTGAAATCTTATAGTTATAGGTTTTAATCTTATAGCTATAAGCTTGGATCTTTGTGGAAGTATGAACGAAAGGAAAGTGCATGACGTGGACCACAGATGTAAGTTGAAGGAAGATGGTTTTCCTATGAGAAGGAGGCTGGCATGCATTGATTTTGTGTGTTTCAGGAGGAAAAAGAAACTATGGTGCATGGTTGACGTGAAGAGACCTATCTGAGATTGAGAGATCGGGAGGCTTGAAGCCCTCCATTGGAAGGAGGATAGGCAATAGTGGAAGCTATGGAATTTGATAATCATTTCTTTCTAGAGACGGTGAAGCAGCAGAAGACTTTGGTCTTTTGTGAATTTGACTCAAGGCAGCATGAAAGTGGAATAATATGCGGCCCGATTTATGGAACTAGGGAGATTTGTGCCTCACTTGATTAGTATGGAAAAGATGCAGGCTAAAAAATTTCAAGATGGTGTACAACCATGTATTCGGATTGAGAATTTTCAAGAACTGGTCAACGTTGCTTCAATAGCAGAGGTGGAGCAATGGAATCTAATCTCTCAAGTCCAAGCAGATCAAAATAGGGGATTAACTTTTTCTCCTAGACGGAGCATGGGGAAAAGAAAGGCCCTCCACCCTGAACAAAGGAAAAGGCGTTGTAGTTAGGAACCTAGTACCCTTCACTCCACCACCATGTCAACGATGCGGAAAAAGGCATAATGGCAGGTGCCAACTAACTACGGGAGCTTGTTTTCAAATGTGGTTAGACCGGTCAGATGATCTCGGATTGTGCACATAACACACCTGGAGGAGTAGCAACACTAGTTGGTAGAGTGAAGACCCCCGTAAAGGCAGGTCTATGCCATCACACTGGGAGAGGTGGATTTGGAAGCCGATGAGGCAGTTGATGCGGGAGTGATCATCGGTAATGATTCCAACCCTACCTTAACTAGTAGCTAGTATTTGCTTGAGAATCTTTGAGTAACCCTAGTTACCCTCTTAGGTAAGGTTAAATTGATGCAGCACGTGGCTTGTGTTCTAATTGACTCTGGTGCATCGCGATCTTTTGTGTCTGTTGGTTGTGTGCAAAGATGTGAATTAAATGTGGAACTTTTGTCTCGAAAGGTTCTAGTAGCTATTGCGGACGAGAAGATAGTTGGGTGCACGTGTGTAGTTAAGAATTGTTTGTTGGAAGTCACGGGTTTAACTTTGACTGTTGACCTGATTGTTCTCCACTTAATGGAATTCGACCTAATCCTTGGGATGGATTGGCTATCAAGGCATTACGCCAAGATAGACTGTCGAAGGAAAAAGGTGATATTCGATTTACCTTTAAGGGATAGAATATTTTATATGGGGGAAGTTTTCAAGTTAGTTCCGTTGGTGGTAACAGCCGAACAAGTTAAGAAGAGCTTGACAAGAGGAGCTACTACTTATCTTATATTCATGACAAGCACGATAGAGGAACCTAAAGGAGTCCAGGGAATCCTAGTGATAGAAGACTTCCCTAAGGTTTTTGCTGACGATTTACCTGGATTGCCCCCAAACTGAGAAACAAAGTTCGTAATTGACCTCGAGCTAGTCACGACCCTAGTGCATAAGGCACCTTACTGGATCACCCTGACAGAATTGAAGGAACTAAAGGTTCAAATTGAGGAACTCCTGGAGAAGAGTTTTATTCGCCCTAGTTCATCTCCTTGGGGAGCACTAGTTTTATTTGTGAAAAAGAAGGATGAAATTTTGAGAATGTGCATTAATTATCGGGAATTGAACAAATACCCCTTGCCAAGGATTGATGATTTGTTGGACCAATTACAAGGAGCTTTGGTATTTTCTAAGATAGATATGTGTTCAGGGTATCACGAACTCAAGTTCAAGGATTAGGATATACCTAAGACCACCTTTCAAACTTGTTATGGACATTTAGAGTTCTTAGTTATGGCTTTTGGATTTACAAATGCTCTAGCAACATGTATGGATTTGATGGATCTGATCTTTAGGCAGTACTTAGACAGTTTTGTAGTGGTATTCATCGATGATATACTGATATATTCCCGAAGTGATGAAGAACATAGGAGGCATTTGAGGATGGTATTGGAGACTTTGCAAGAACATCAGCTTTACGCCAAGCTTAGTAAGTGTGAGTTTTGATTTCGAGAAGTGAAATTTTTGGGATACGTGATTTCTAGTTAAGGAGTGGTTGTAAACCTTGCTAAGATAGAAGCTCTATTAGAATGGCAAAGGGTGACCAATGCCCATGAGATACGAAGTTTCCTTGGTTTGGTAGGATACTACCAAAGGTTTGTAGAAGGGTTTTCTAATCTCTCTAGTCCTTTGACGACACTAACAAAGAAGAATGCCAGATATGTCTAGAGTGAGCAGTGCGAGAAAAGTTTTCAGCAGCTAAAAAGGAGACTAACCTCAGCACCAGTGTTGGCTTTACCTGAACCTCATAAGCCTTATGTGGTTTATAGTGACTCCTCCAAGATGAGATTAGGATGTGTACTGATCCAAGAAGGATGAGTCATCACTTATGTTTTGCGGCAACACAAGGAGCACGAGCAAAACTATCCTACTCACAACTTAGAATTCGCTGTAGTGCTCTTTTGACTAGAGATTTGGAGACACTATTTGTATGGGAAAAAATGCAAAATGTTCACTGATCATAAGAGCCTCAAGTACTTCTTTAGTCAGAAGAATATGAATATAAGGCAGAGAAGAAGGTTCGAGACTATTAGCGACTATCAGTGTGAAATAAAGTATCACCTCGGAAAGGCCAATGTAGTAGTAGATGCCCTTAGCCGCAAGGCTCAAACTGATTTGCCATCACTATTGGCAGGAATGGTGAGTTTGTTGATCAGAAGGACAATGCAATGATGATAAACTGGAAAAGCTTCGATAGAAGATTTTAAAGTCTGAAGGACCGCAACATTGTACTATCGGAAGAAATGGGATGCTGCATTATAAGGAAAGGAAAGTAATTCCCATTATCCCAGAGTTGAAGGAGAAGATTATGAGGGAAGCTCATTGTGCCCTTTATACGGCTCATCCTGGCAGCACCAAGATATATCGGGATTTGGAGGGTCATTTTTAGTAGAATGGAATCAAGAAGGATGTAGCAGAGTTCATAGCAAAATGCTACATTTGCCAGTTGGTGAAGGCTGAACACCAAAGGATAGATGGATAATTGCAACCAGTGCCAATCCCAGAATGGAAATGGGAATATGTTTCTATGGACTTTGTAATAGGTCTACCAAGGACGTCTTCAGGGAAGAACTCAATATGGGTTATAGTCCACAGACTGAAGAAGAGCAGGCATTTTCTGCACATAGCCAACATAAACTCTATGTATAAGCTCTCTGACATTTACGTTAAGGAAATAGTTTGATTGCACAGAGTACTGAAAACCATAGTGTCAGACCGAGATACGTGTTTCACTTCACGTTTTTAGCAGAGTTTGCAAAAGATGTTGGGTATTAGTTTGAGGTTTAGTAGTGCTTATCATCCACAGAAGAATGGAAAAATTCAACATACGATCCAAACATTAGAAGATATGTTGCGTGCATGTGTGTTGGAATCGAGTGGCAATTGGGAAAGTCACTTATGGTAGAATTTGCCTACAACAATAGTTTCCAGGCCACGATACAAATGGCACCATAAGAGGCACTGGGTATACATCAAGATTTCACCCATGAAAGGAGTGATACATTTTGGCAATAAAGAAAAATTGAGTCCCCAGTACATAGGACCTTATGTGGTAGTAGAAAGAATTGGTCTTGTAGCCTATCAATTGGATTTGCCAGCAGAGATGTAAGGATTACATGATGTATTTCATGTGTTATCTTTGAAGAAGAGTTTCAGAGAAAGATGTCCAATAGTTATGGAGCCCTATAGTATTTAACTTCAGCCAAATTGTTTGTACGAAGAATGGCCTTGACATGGACTTGATCTGTGACTTGACTTAACATGAACTAGATCTGAGACTTGACTTAACATGAACTTGGAATCTTGTTCTTTAACTGATTAAACTTAACTTTATGGGTACTACATGGGTTCCTTTGTAATAGCCTGCTAGAAATTCATTAGTGAAATTTCTATTGACTTTAGGAACTTTGTGAAAACCCTATAATTTTCATGAATCGACCAATTGCATAGGTTTTAGTTTGTCAACATAGTCAGAGTTATCACTCACTATGGTGCTAGAAATATGAGTTTAATTATTTGAGATAGTTAGAAGTGTCAGAATGTGTTATGGTCTATGCCATTAGACTCAATTGATTATTTAGGATTTTATGGGGCAATAATCCATTTTCATAATTTCGGACGAAACAATTGTTCGAAACTGCGAAATTATTTTTAGGGGTACTTTGGGGTTGAATTTTGGTAAACGATTTTCACTATAGGTTAATATGAATATTTAGGATTTTTCAGTACTAAGTTTATTATGTATTTTTTTGAAGTGAATAGTAACCTTGATAGGCGCACCAAGTGTAGTGTTTTCAAAATCAAAGTGTAGAATGTTCAAATTAGGTTAGAGAAGTTTTATTTGGACACTTGGCAAGATTTTAGCTACACATAGTGAATAGTTTTAGACACTTGGCACAAAGAGGAACCATGAGTTGGATTATGAAGGAATCAAAGTGTGCGATCATACCACCTAAGCGAAATCCTATTCTTTTTCATCTGATCAACTAATTTTGTGCCAGACCAAAGAGGGTTTCAATCCTAGTGAAACCATAAATGATTGGAATCCAATTGAAACCCCAAAAGCTTGGTTGAAACTGAAACCCTAAACGGTTTCCCAAACCCTAATGTTTGTCTCCAAACCCTTTTTACTCCGATTTCTAGGATTGTGTTTAATCACTTGTTTAAATCACTTTCACATGCTATTAATTTTTCAAATTCTTGTTATGACATCATTATCCAACTTTTTAAATTTTGAAAATTTGATTGGGCCAAGAAAAATTGAATTTGGGCTTGATAGCATATCAAACCCTAACCTAACCCCCTTTAAACCCCAAATTGAAGCCCCCTTGGTTGAGGTCCTCCAAGGCCCACGAATTTGGCTACCTTGACAAAGCTTCTTGAAGAAGTTTCCTCCCCCACATCGTAGACCATCCACTGCCATTGGATGCACCCAATAGTGCCTTGATGTGAAGGAGAAATCCACCCCATCAACCTCCATATCTCACAACTGCTGTAGGCAGTCCTTGCCCCTCTCTATTCTCCACTTTATGTCACATAGCCACCTCCAATCAAGGGTCATTCAAGCCCATAACTTCCCCCTCTAGAAGTCTAGAGGCGTGCAAGGCACCCTTTCTTTCATTTCATCACTTCTTTCACCCCGTTCTTAGAGAGAAACTCAAAAGAGCTCTCTCAGGCAGATTTCTAGGTCTTTTTGCGTGGAGATTTTTGACCCTCTGTAAGTATTTTCGAACAATGACTCCTTCATAAAAGTTGTTCGTATTTTAGTATAGTTTCCTTGTATATGTTATTAGTCTCATTCCATGCTCATTTGATTGGTCAAAAGTATTTTTAACCATGGAAAGGTCATTCTGGGAGTGAAACAAGAGAGTATGTTATGTTTTGGAGTTTTTGACCAAGCTAATGAACATATCTTGGTCCAAAAAGTTTATGGAGTGTTTTTAGCATGTGTTTATGAATTTTAATTGAGGTTTTATTGCATGAATAAGTCTTTTGATGATAGATCTCCTTAGATCTAAAAACTTGAAAACTGGAAGTAGAAAAACAGTTTCTGTTTTGAGAAAGTTTGAATATTTCGTGGTTTAATCTTACTCCAAAGGCTTTGATATTTTTATGTGATGATTATAAGTCTCTTATTTTCATGTTAGGATGTTATTTTGAAGATATTTAGTATAGTTCCATAGATATGATTTTTCTATGCATGAAGATTTCGGCTTGGCCTAAGATTTGATGTTGTTGGGTTAGATCAATGTTTTATTGAGTTTTAGCCATGTGATTTTAAGTTTGATGGTTGGATCTTCTTTAGGATAAATTTTTAAAAAATGTGATGTTTTAGTTTGAAGATCACATATCTTTAATCCATGGATCAATAGATTTATCAAAGTTAGTTGAGAGAAAAGTTTCTGTTTTTGGACTAAGTGTAAAACCAAAAAATTCAAGTGATGTTTTGTGATTTTTGATTGCTTTTTTTTGTTGATTTAAAGCATGGTTTATCTTAGGATGATGTTATGAATATGTTAGAAGTAAGATTTGATTTTTTGGGAATTCTTGGAGATGTTTTATTAAAGTTAAAATTTGTGTTTTAAGGGTTTACTTTTTGTTAAAAAGTTTGGATCTTTTTACAAAAAGTTTGGAGTTGATGATTAGCTTTTTCTTAATGGATATTTTAAGTTTATTTTTAAACTTAGAATAGGAAGATCTTTGTTACAAAATTTTGGTTTAATCATGGGTTTTGAAGATGGAAGAAATTGCAACCAAAATCGAGAGAAATAGCCTATGTAAGTTTCAGCCCTATAGAGTTTCAATGGTTGTGTTTTTAGTTTTAAATTTTTTTGAATTGATATTTGAGTCTAGGATAAAATTTACATTAGGAATGTAAATTTTGGTAAATTTTGGAGTTAAGATGTGAAATCCTTAAGTTAGAGGTAAAGTGGTCATTTTCCCACATGTAAAGGGTAAAATGGTAATTTTACTCCAAGTTAGCTTATGTTCATGCTTCTAATTATTAGTGATTAAAATTTTAATTTTTAGAATCATTATTTTCAACTTCTTGTGTTTTGTGCTTTATTCTCGTAGAACACAACGATCGAGGTAAGTTAACTCTTAACTTACTATTAGTTTACTGTATATGTGTGATGGGTATGAGAACTACAATTATGTTCGTATATTGTTATATATGCCATGCCATGCCATGTCATCACATGTTTATCTATTACACGAATTGTTCTGTCATGAAATACTTATCTGTTATATAATATATTCTGTCATATGTTACTATTTGTTGCAAGCATGTCATATTACACATGCCATCTGTTACATGTATGTCATGTCATGTAATATTCACTATCACATGTTATGCCATGTTACAAAATATTGTCTGTTATATGTTATGTCATGTTACGAAATATTGTTTGTTAGATATATGCCATGTTATGAAATGTTGTCTGTTATATTTACGTCTCAAAGTATGTCATGTCTGTCATCTTATGTTCATGTCACGTTACGCTATATTAGGACTTCTGTCATTTCGTATTCATGTCATCCTGTCTCGAATACAGTTTGTGTATCTCGAGAATAGTCTTGTTAAGTTATTCATGTCAATCACGATCCTAAGCGTTAGGATGGGATAATATCCTAGTGAAACTCCTTTGTTCACGCTGGAGTGTCTAAATAGGTTTGAAATTCTCTGGGTTGATGAAGTGCAGTCAATAGGTTGCGAATTAGACCTAACTAGTTGGTCACCGGAGTGTGCCAGGCACTAACGCCGATGGAGCCATACTTTATTTTACGCGTGTTCACAGCAAGTGTGGCACAAACAATTCATGGGGTCACAACAACTGTGAAGCATGAAGTATGAGGCCACAAAAACTGTGGAGCATACACTACGTGAGACAGAACAATTGTGACACGTAGAATACGTGGGGCCACAACAACTGTGGAGTATGTATTAACGCACTCACAGCTGGTATAGATATCTATGTTGTGATACGGTAATCGGTAGGGACACACGGCTCAAGGGGACCCTTGTAGCACCCGTATGGTCACTTTAATGATTAAGTCTATTGAATAAGATTCTAAATTCATGTATTTCACGTTCAAGTCTTGTTTCACATTATGTTATGTTTAAGTTTACGTTCATGTCAAGTTTCAAGTTTATGTCACGTTCATATTATGTTTCAAGTCCATGTTATATTTCAAGTTCATGTCAGGTTATGTTCACGTTCATGTTATGTTCAAGTTCACGTTCACATTCATGTTATGTTATGTCATGTTCACGTTCACGTTATATTTCAAGTTCATGTTTATGTTATGTTATGCTCAGGTTCATGTTATGTTCAAGTTCATGTTCAAATTATGTATGTTCACGTTCATGCTATGTTTAAAGTTCATGTTATGTTTTAAGTTCATGTTCATGCTATATTGTTAGTCCATGTTATGTTTTAAGTTCATGTACATGTTATGTCATGTCAAGCTAAGTTTCAATTTCAGTTCAAGTTATGTCAGCTCATGCCATATCCTGTCAAGTCACGTTATGCTTATTATTTCATGCCATGTTGTGTCAAGTTATGTTATGTTACTATTGACGTTGATTATGCATTCATACTTAACTTGCTCAGATTTGTAATCAAATCTCACCGTAGTAGTCTCAACTATCATTCCCCTTGAATGGTAGGCGATGTGTCAGGATCAGAGTAGGGAGTAGACACTAACAGACTGGAGGACGTTGACTAGACATCGTAGACGCAACGCGGAATTTGCAACCTCTATAATTAGGTCTTTGGATAGTATTCTGGCATTGTTAGTCGAGTTATGCGAGTTACTCAACGAACTAACCCAATAGTGTATTTTGGCAATGTAATAATGGAGCTAGGTGTTCGTTGTTTTGAGACTACAGTCTTCTAAGACCCGTATTGTAATCGTGGATGTTTATTTTGTTAAGTATGCATGGATTATGTTTTAACTATTTGGGATATTATAAATTTGGTGCATAGTATTATTTAAGAAAAAAAAATTATCCGCTGCGAATATTGCATAATGCTAGATGTATGTTAGGAACATTACATCTCATATGTCATGAATGAGGGCAGGTAACCTTGTGTTGTATGATGCTTCAGATGTCCGTCCAATCTCAAATAGAATTTGAGGGCATCACACCCTTAGAGCCATGTGTCCCTGCAGATTACTGCATCACAACACAAGTATTTGTATCAGCTGTGAGTGCATTGTATGTGTCGCACTCACTATGGACCCCATACTTTGTGTGCCACACTGATTATGGCCGCCACGAGAACTGAAATGTGGCTCCATCAGCATTATTACCTAGTGTGCTCCGGTGACCAGCTAGTTAGGCCCTGTTCACTACCCGTTGATAGTATTTTGTCAACTCAGGAAATTTCACACATATTTAGACACTCTAGTGTGAACAAATGAGTTTTACTTGGATATTACTCCATCTTAACACTTAGGGTCATGATTGACAAGAATAACTTGATATGATTATTATTGAAATACACAAACTGTATTCGAGACCAAACGTGACTGGAATATGAAAGGACAAAAGCCCTGATGTAACACAACATGATTTGAACATAACTTGGAAAACATGACCTACTTGAGATAGAAATATTTCGTAACATGACATAACATGTGACAAAGAATATTTTGTAACATGACATAACGTATAACAGACAACATACTTGCAACAATGAGTATTACATGACATGAAATACATGTAACAAATAGCATACTTAACGTGACGTACTTGCAATGTATAGCAATACATGAAAGAATGTCTTGCGTAACAGATAAACAAATCATGATAAAATAAATTCTGTGTAACAGATGAATTTGTTATGACTTGGCATGACACATAAGATAACAGAAATACATACACTATAATTCCTTTACACATCACACATACACATTAAACTGATAGTAAGTTAAAAGCTAACTTATCTCAGTCTTTGAGTTTCTAAGTAAAACTCAAGCGCGATCTCGAGAAATTGAAAGTAGTGATTTCTAAAATCTAGAATTGAATCACTAACAATTAAAAATATAGAAAAATATTAACTTAGAGTAAAATTGTCATTTTACCCTTTACATGTGGGAAAATGACCATTTTACCCCTAACCTAAGGATTTTGCATCATAACTCCAAAAATCAAATTTTACATGGGGTATGTAAATTTTGTCGTAAACTTAATTTAAAACTAAACACAACCATGAAAACTCTATAGGGGCCGAAACTTACATAAGCTATTTCCCTTAATTTTTGTTGCAATTCTTTCAAATTTCAAAACTCATGATTAAACCAAAACTTTTCTTTTAATATACTCATAACATATTCTTAAGAATAATTATGTTTTGAATCATGAACAAAAATACTCAAAATCACTTAAAACAATACTTGACATTTTCGGTTTCTTTCTAAGTTCAAAAACAGATTTTTGTTTCTAAACTAGTTTTGATCAACCTTTTGATCCATTTATTATAAAGATGTGATCTTCAAACCAATATCACATGGTTTAACAAGGAGTCTCAAAACAGATCTAAGCTTTAAACTCAAGATCACATGGTTAAAAATCAAACAAAACATGGATTTAGCTAAGGACATCAATTCTTTGACCTATCCGAATATTTCCTAGTAAAAAAATTCATATCTTTCAATATAACAGCAAATAGCTTAAAACTAATATTCTAAAATGTATATAAGAGGCTTAGAATCCTCCAATAAAATTATCAAAGTCACTGGAATAGGTTTAAATCACAAAAGATCCAAACTTTCTTAAAACAAAAACTGTTTTTCCTCTTCTAGATTCTAAGTTTCTAGATCTAAGAAAATATTTCACCAAAATCTTTAATCAAGCAACAAATATTCAACCAATAATCACATACACAGGTTAAAAATACTCCATACAAATTTTGAATCAAGATATATCAATTAGCTTGGTTAAAAACTTCAAAATACAACACACTCTCTAGTTTATCAACCATAATGACCTTTTTGGGTTTTAAAAAATATCTTACCAATCAAATGATCCTAAAATAGAACAAATAAGGTATCCATATAAACTAGACTCATAAAGTAACAACTTTTGTGAAGGAAACCTTGTGAGAAAATACTTACAAGAGTTTTGAATTAGGTGTACAAAAGATCTTAGAAAAGCTGTCCAAGAGTGTCTTTTGTGTTCTTCCAAAGAAAAGTGCAAAAAAGAGATGATTTGAGTGAGAAGTGAGCTAGAGGGCTTCTTGCACAAGTTATGGAAGATGATAAGGCTGAAATGAAGCTTGAGAGTTTGTCTTTTCTTCCCAATACAATATACAAAAATAGCCCAAGATATTTTCTCTTGGTGGAGTAGTGTATAATGAAAAGAGTGAGGTAAAGTTGTAGCCCTTCACTTCAAGTGCACTATGACCACCAAGACTTTCTAGGCATTTGTGTAAATTTTTTTTTCTTTCTCATTAGCCCACGAGAGTTTCAGCCCTTGTAGGAAATTAGTGTTTTGAAGCCCAATGAAACTAGGGCTCATGCCCAACTCAAAGTTTTGTATGCCACTTGTCATCCAATGGAGCTATGTATAGGACTTGATGAATCTAGATAGAAATAAGGGAAGAGAGATGAGATGGATCTAGGGTTTGGCTTACACGCCTACCATAGGAAGATCAATCATTTCCTTGCCACATGTCACACATGCATGAATATTTTTGCTTGTAGGAAGAAACTTTTTGACACATGTCACTAAGGGGAAGAGATTCTAGAAGGGAATGATTAGGTTAGGGAAAAGTGGAACCTAGGGAAGGGCAAGAGGCCATGGACGACAACAAAGGAGAAAGGATATTTGCTTTTTACCATGTGTCATACATGCATGAAGGTAGGTAAAAACTCGTCTTAGGAAAGGGCAAGATCAAGGTTGGAAGAAAGGCTTATACGCCTAGGGCTTCTAGAAGAATATCTTGTGTCAGAACAATTGAGATGGCTATGGCATGGTTCTTTGTATAAAAGGGAACCAATCACATGCTTGTCCAAAAGTATAGTGAAAAGAAGATCTCCTAGGGAAGAGAAGGTTTGGGAGCCCATACACACACACACACACACACTCCTCATATGCCACTTGGCACTCATGCAAACATGTTAGAGATTGAGGAAGATCTGAGTTTGATAAAAGACCTTATAGCCACTAGATACATTGAACCAAGACATGTAATTGAGGGCAAAAGAGGAAGGGAGTTTCAGTTTTAGAGGAAGGAGGCGCTACATGTAAAAAAAGGTGCTTTTGGTTTCCAACACAATCAAATGATGAGCTAGAGGAAGAGGTCATAGGGTTACACACCACTTGGCATCCATGCATGAGCTTGCCTCATGCAAGAAGCTTTTTGAGCGTCTATAAATGGGATGGGGCCGAAAACCCTAGGAACTTTGGACATTTTGTGTATTGCTCTTGTGAGTTTCGGTCATCACCATTTCCTCCAAGTTTCTATCACTTTCTCACTACCCAAACACTTTCCACCATGCCTTCTTCTCCCCCAAATATCATTTTGAGAATAAGCAAACTGAGATAGCTCACTTATACACACTTGAACTAGAGGAGATGGCTCATATCTTTGGAAGATTTTCACGAGTCCACATTCTCACACACACGGCTAGGTTAGAGTTTTTCTTCAAGATAGGTGGATTAAACCCTACTAGTGTTTGTATGAGCTGGGGTTCTTGTTGAAGTTAAGTTCGGATTCAAGGAAGAGAGGTCCGAAAATTTGGAGTCTTTTCTTGGAAAGAAAAAATGATGTAAAGAGCACAACACTTGAACACATAGGTTAGAGTTTTTCTTGAATAATGATCCTAACTAGTATTACATATGATTTTTCAGCTTGCTTGCTATTGATACATATTTTAGATTTTTGTAACTACACCTCTAACTTGTACTTGGATATTTTATGCATATGTCTTGTGAACTTGTTGGTTGATTCGGTTTTGTATGGTTATTTGTGACTTTGAGGTTTATCCATATGTTATGAACTTGTTGGTTGATATGGTATTGTATGGTTATTCGTGACTTTGAGGTTCATCCATATGTTATGAACTTCTTTTGATATGATTATTTTAAAGCATGACTAAATGGTCTATGGAAGATGTGTATGTTATGAAAAATGGAGTAAGAAGCCATTCTAGGGTTACAGTTTGTACTATATTTGTTTGTACATGAATGTTTGTCACTTCACCATTTTTGGTATGGAACCAAGTTCATGAAAATATTGTCCATGACCACAAGAGAATCTTTCGGCCATCCATGAGAATTCTTTATTAAAGACTTTGCTCAATACATTAGAAGATTCTAAATTCATGAAAATTGATTGGAATGCATGATTCCTAAAGTAAGAGTTTTCGGCTAACCCTATGGATGAAGTATGATAATTGGTGTTTTAAAATTAATATGTTAAGAATGATTCTTGGTTATGCTAGGGTTTGTATGTTTCGGCCCTGACATGGAAATTATTGGAATGTTTGCTTCTTGATTGATGTGAATGTCTTTAAATTGTTATAAAGGAACATGTTCGCATGTTCTAATGTTCTCAAGCCATAATGCGAAATGTATTGCATGCATGAATGTCATATGGTTATGAAGAGGCATTTCAGCATTTCATGTGTCTCATGAAAGTTCTAAGTTTCATTGTCATGTCACATGCATTGAGATTGTGAAAAATTTTTTTGAAAAGAAAAGAGTCATTTTAGAAGTAAAGTTTTTATCACGACTCCAAATGCTGGGACGGGAGAATGTTCTAGTGGAACTCTTCTGTCCTCTCAGGAGTGTTTAAAATGGATGGATACCCCTGGGTTGACGAAGTACTGTCGGCGGATCTCGAATGGTTCCTAAAAGAAAAGGACACTAAGTGGGATCACACCTAAAGCTAATGGGTGCACCTACAGTGAAGGTGAAATGTGAGCTACCGTACATGAAAGATAATACATAGTCACCTTGGTCAAAGTGGCCAACGGTTGATGCGGCAGCTAGAGGAAAACACATGGTGCATAGGGTAGTCGTGAGGTATCCAATTATATGTTACAAGTCAAGAAAGGTCACGAGCTCATAAGTATGTTAATGGACAAGTATGAAATGAAGAAAGAATGCTTATGAAAGTAAAAGTTATGAAATGTCATGTTTTACACGATGTCTTTTGAAAGGTCAAGTGCATAAGTATAAGTTCATGTCCAAGCATTCATTGTTAAGTTTGCTTCCATATGCTTATGATATCTGTTGCATGTTATTTGTTTACTTACTGAGATTTCTCGAAATAAGTTGTGACAAGTTCAGTCAACGCAAATGACGAAGCGCAAGAGGACAACACTTTCTTTAGAGAGGATTGTGCCTAAAATGGTCATAAGCCCGTCGGAGCCATCCATTCTGGATCATCTCGAGTCGATTGATAAAGCAATCACTGAGATACTTGAGGACATGGAAAAGTTTAGAAGATCCCATAATAAGGATAAGGACCGGGCTTTAGAGAAGTTAGTGAGCCCAAACCTCATTAAAGATCAAGATCAATGTTACGGGACCACTTTCTGGAAATGACTCTTTGTTTAAGTCAGATGTTCTTGGGTCCCTTGTTTTGTGAGTCTTTTTGGAAACTTAAACACTTTTGATGACTCTAATGAATTATGAATTGAGATTTTATGTTTTTAGTACCATGACTAATGCTCCAATATTTGATCTTAGTTGACTTTCCATTGCGATATACTGCATACTATCAATTATTATTAGGTGCGTTGCATCTTATATGTCATGTACAAGAGGCAGGTAACCCTGATGTTGCATGTCCCTGAGTTTCGATTTTCTGTCAAATCCCAAGCGAGGGCTGGGGGAGCCACATACCCTCTAGGCCCTCTTGAGCAAATATGATCAGCCATGTGGGGGGTGCAATTACTTAGCCAAGAAGTAATGCTAGGGTGGCCAAATTCGTAGGCCTTAATGGGCCTAAACAGAATGGGCCTCAATTTGAGTTTTAAGAGGGTTTAGGTTGCTATCAAGCCCAAATCTAATTTCTCTTGGTCCAATCAAATATCCAAGGTTCAAAAGGTTGGATAATGATTTCATAACATAAATTTGAAGAATTAATTGCATGTGGAAGAAATTTAATCAAGTGATTAAACATAATGCTAGAAACTGATTAAGTAAGGGTTTGGAGGTCAACTTTAGGGTTTCGATAAAATGGTTTAAGATTTTGGTTTCAACCATGCTTTTGGATTCTCAACTGGATTCTAACCATATAGGGTTTTACTAGGGTGTAAATCTTCTTTATTTTGGCACAATTTGATTGGTCGGATGCAATAGGATTTTTGCTTAGGTGGCATGATCTTACACTTTAATCCCTCTAAATCCATAAAATGTTCCTTATGGTGCCAAGTGTCTAATACTATTCAGTATGTGAGGTTAAATCTTGCCAAGTGTCCAAATAAAACTTTTCTAACCTAATTTGGGCATTCCACATTATGATTTTGAAAACACTGCACTTGGTGCGCTTATAGAGGTTACTATTCACTCCAAGAAAGTGCATAATAAACTTAGTATTGAAAAATCGTAAATATTCATGTAACAACTCAACATGCAATCACCCATTCTCACTACTACAAACAAGGTAGCAAACTAGAGATATATATATATATATATATATATATATATATATATTCACTATTTTTTTTCAATAATATTTATTCTTTGTCTTTAAGTTGTCACTCGCCTTTTGACGTGAATACAAGCATTTGTGATGGATGCACCTGGTTACTCAACAAGTCACACACTTCAAGTGCTTTTCCGTACTCATATTTCAAGTTGCCGTTTGACGTAAAAGTAAACATTGGTAATAAATACCCCCTAGTTACTAAGCAACTCAAAACATTTGAGTAGATAAAATTTCATACACATTTATTTATTCAACTGTCTAATCATTATCACTTTATTTTTTTAAACCTTGTTTAGGACTATATCAAAGGGGATAATCACAACAAAAGCATCACACTCATCTTTTATGCATAGTCACACAACTCACACAACTTTGCAAGGAAATGTGTACTTCAATAATTTTAAAGAAAACAAGTATGCTTAATCTTGCTTTATAACATATCGTCTATCCTAAATAAAAAATGCAATGCTTAACACAATAAAAAACTCAAAAGTGTAATGTTGATCCTAAATAAGTCTCACACAAGTGCAAATGTCATTTTTCCTAATCTTTCACATAAAAATCTGGTTTGGTTAGCCAAGGAAGGGGCTTCAGGTGCTACTTTGGTTTTTTATAATACTTGTAATATGCCTCGGATCCTTTGTGGATTGTTTCGTTTGGATTTGTTAGGCCTCCCTTCGATTCGAAGTTAGGTCTGGTTTATTTTTGGTGGCTTTTCTTTTTGAGCTATAGGTTTGTATTTGTTTGGGTTTTGTTTTTGTGGTTTTTTGGGGTTACCCATAGACCTTGACTTGTTACCAAGGTATTCCTCTGCCACAAGTGAGGGTTTTTATTAATAAGTTTGGGAGGGGGTCACTATTGGACATGTGGCATTCCGCTCTTCTTAAAAAAAAAAAATGAAACTTTTATGTATGTGAACAAACCAGAATTTCGAAGGATTTTTTTTTCTTTCTCAAACAAACATAAACAGCACCAGCATTCAGCATAATCAAATATCCACTCCCCCAAACTAATTTTTACATTGTCCTCAATGTGAAAGGAAAGAAAAATGAAAGACTAAAATACTCCCCTTTTAGAGAGGTTGAACACAATGAATGTCCGATTGAATTGAACACAAACTAGTTTCTTGCTTTATTTTTTTGAACCTAGATAACAACCAAAAGAAGAGGGGTCACAAGCATCTTTATAAGAAAAAAATTAAATAAAAACAATAACTAAAACAAAAGAAGTGCTTGTTTATAGTCATAAGCTTAACTTCTGCACCATCAACCATAGGTAGGATTCTTAAAAAGTAAGTACCTCCTTTAGGAACCCCATTACCAGCAAGATAAGGCTTCAAATGCTCCCCATTAACCTTGAATGTACCAATGACCTCACTATGCACCTCAACAGCACCATATGGGTACACTTTTGTTACCGTGAATGGGCTAGACTACCTAGACCAAAGTTTACTTGGGAATAGCTTAGGTCTTGAGTTGAAGAGTAACACCTGGTGCCCAATTTCGAAGTTTTAATCTGAAGATGCTTGTCATTCCAATGCTTGGTCTTTTCTTTGTAAATCCGAGCATTTTCATAAGTATTTTCATCACAAATCTCATCACCACTTGAGAGTCATTAGTTTGAGTTGCAGTAGCTTCAACCCATTTAGACACATAATCCACTGTTACTAGGATGTATTGATTGTTGAAGAAAGAAGGAAATGGGCCCATAAAATCAATTCCCCACAAATCAATCTCATTTTTTTTCGAAATGTTGCCAACCCTCTTACTATCACACATGCTCACATACTGTCTAGCATCTTGATACATGGTCAACTAGTAAAAACAAAGTTGCCATACCTTTGCAACTATCTTGGAGGTACTGAAATATCCACCACACTCCAAGGAATGGCAATGGTCAGGGATATCCTGCATCTCATCCTGGGGCACACATCTTCTAATTGTCCCATCTACATACTATTTATAGAGTAGCATTTCTTCCCAAAAATAATGTCCCACAAAAACTTTTTCTTCTGATGATAGCTCAAATTAGGGAGAACAATGCCACTCATCAAATAGTTCACCAAATCAACATACTAGGGGATGAATAAAACTGCCTACAACTCCTCATTTGGAAAGCTTTCATTAATGGGCATCTCATCTGCTCTTGATTGCCCCTCTTATCTAGACAAGTGATCTGCCACCACATTCTCCATGCCTCTCTTGTCTCGAATCTCAAGATCAAATTCTTGAAGCAACAACACTCATAGAATCAAGTGCGGTTTGGCATCTTTCTTTTACAGAAAATATTTGATTGTTGAGTGGTCTATATATTCGATCACCTTGGAACCTACAAGATAAGATTGAAACTTGTCAAAAGCAAACACAACTGCAAGGAATTCTTTTTCAGTAGTTGCATAATTCAACTGTGCATTATTTAAAACTCTATTAACATAATATATAACATGCAACTTCTTGTCTTTTCTCTGGCTGAGAACAACACCCAAAATAAAATCACTAGCATCACACATTAGCTCGAAAGGTAAACTCCAATCTAGGGTTGTCATAGTTGGTGCTGACACCAACTCTTGCTTCAACCTATTAAAAGCATTCAAATAGTCATTATCAAGATCAAACACAACATCCTTATTCAACAGATTACAAAGAGGTTTAGAAATTTTAGAAAAATTCTTAATAAAACGCCGGTAAAATCATGCATGACCAAGGAAACTTCTAACTCCCTTAACATTGGTAGGTGGTGTTAATTTTTCAATAATTTCTATTTTTGCTTGGTCCACCTCAATACCTCTTGCTGAAATTTTGTGGCCTAAAACAATAACTTCCTACACCATAAAATGACATTTCTCCCAATTCAAGACTAATTGGTTTCCTCACAATGCTACAAAACTCAAGACAAGTTATCTAAACAACTATCAAAAGAATATCCAAACCAAAAGGCATGAAAATCATGCAATGCTGAAATGCAGCAGGTGCATTACACAAACCAAAAGGCATCCTACGGAATGCAAAAGTACCATAAGGACAAGTCAATGTGGTCTTTTCTTGGTCTTCGGGGGATATAGGAATCTGGTTATACCCTGAATAACCATCTAAAAAATAGTAATATGCATACCCAACAAATCTCTAGAGCACCTATACAAGAAAAGATAAAGAAAAATGATCCTTACATGTAACACTATTAAGTTTCCTATAACCTATGCAGACTCTCCACCCAGTTACTATCCTAGTGGAAATTAATTCATTATTTTCATTATGCACCATAGTTAGCCTACCCTTTTTAGGTGCTACCTACACTGGACTAATCCATGAACTATCAAATATAGGTTAAATAATCTCTGCATCTAACCATTTAAGAACTTCAGCCCTAACTACTTCATTCATGTTAGGATTTAACCGTCTGTGATTTTCAACAATAGATTTATGGTTATCCTCCATTAAAATTCTAAGGTCTGATATAGTCCATTCTATGGCTTTTTTCCCAATCTCAAAATACGCATGAATTTGTCAAGTTGATTATCAGACGAAGAAGCACTCACAATCATAGGCAAAGTATTATTCTCACCTAAAAAGGCATACTTGAGATGTGAGGGTAATGGCTTCAACTCTAGAATCGGTGCTTGCACATTAGAAGGGGGAGGGAGGGGCTTACCTTTGCCTAGATCTTCAAAGTGAATACCTCTCTGGTTCGACTTAGGACATGTAGCCTTTAATGCACACGCCACTTCTACAACTTCTAAATTATCGTCTTTACTTGTCTCTGCACTCACTAAACAAGTCTCAAGAGGTTCTTTAGTATTTTCAGCCCTAAAAATTTCTTTGGTCAACTCATCTACAACATCAACTCAAAAAACATGATCAGTAAAAGAAGGATATTTAGTAGCTTCAAATAAATTAAACTCTACCTCTTATTTACCAACCTTCAAAGTTAGCCTACCATTCTTAACATCTATGATAGCTACACTTGTGGCTAGAAAAGGCCAGCCTAAAATGATAGGGATCTTAGTGTCTTCTTCCATCTCCAACATAATAAAATCAACTAGAATGATAAACTTTTTTTACCTTGATCAGCACATTCTCAAGAACACCCAAAGGATATTTCACCGATCGGTTAGCTAGCTACAAACAGATGGTAGTAGGCTTTAACTCCTTTAATCCAAACTTCCTAGACACAGATAAAGGCATTAGTGAAACACTAGCCCCTAAATCACACAAAACTTTAGAAAAATTAACATCACCTATAGTACAAGGGATAGAGAAACTCCCTGGATCTCTTAGCTTTGGTGGAAGCTTATTCAAGATAATTGCATTGCATTCCTTCGTCAATGCAATGGTCTCGAAATCCTCCAATTTTCTCTTCTTGGACATTATCTCCTTTAGGAACTTTGTATAGGTAGGAATCTGTGCTAAGGCATCCACAAAATGAATATTAATGTGAAGCTGCCTAAACACTTTCAAAAATTTCTCAAACTATTGATCAATCTTATTTTGCTTAAGCCTTTGAGGAAAATGAATGGGAGGGACATAAGGTTCGACTGGTAGTAGTGGGGATGGTGTCTTGGCTAGGTCCTCAACTTCTTCACTGACCTTCTTGCTCACCTCTTCAGGGTCTACTTCATCATCAATTACAGTCTCACCACTTAGTTGACCAAGTTACTTACCACTTCTCAAGGTGACTGCCTTGCAATGCTGACTCATTAAAAAATGAACAGCACAAAAGGCTATCCCAAGTGCAGGAGCGTGTCGCGTAATAATTAGGAATAAATTCCTAGATCGTCTCCACAGGAAAAGTGTTAACAATAAATTCGTGTAAAATAGTGAAAATATTTACAATGAGAAAATAAAAATGAAAATGATGATATGTACAATGAATGGAAGAGTGCAATGAAAATGAAAATTTTACTGGTCGTAAACCAGATTCATTTTGTTGGATTTGAGTGGTGTTGATGTGCAAGACAGTAAATTAAAATTGCTGAAAATTAAATAGCTAAAATTTAAAGTGCAAAAATTAAAGTGCGGAAAAGATAAAAGACAATAATTTAAATTACATAAAATTAAAAGTGCAAGAAAAATAAATGACAGTAATTAGAAGTGCAGGAAGTTAAATGACAAAAATTTAAATGACGAAAATTAAAAGTGCAGAAAAATTAAAAGACAGTAATTTAAATGAACAATAATTTAAAGTGCGAGGAATAATTCATCATAAATTTTAAACTGAAATAAAATAAAAATAAAATTGAAAGTGGAGGCTACAGGTGAAGGAGGAAAGCCCAACAACAACAGTTGGTCCATTAGGCCTTCAACTGGATTACCGTACTCCCTCACTTCACCCGAACTTTATTCAAAAATAAAAACACTCTCTACTCTTCTTACTCTAACACTAAAATCTACTCTACTCTACTAATATCTAACTCTAATATCTAACGAGTTTCTCCATCCATTTACAACTCTTATATAGGCATCAAAAGACACTACAATAAAAACTGCTTAGCTGCCATGTCCCCCACTCATTTTTCAAGCCGAAAGCTTCTTGCTTTACATCCCGTGAATGTGTGCTGTCTTTATCATTATTTTTTTTCTTTTCTTGCGCGGCATCCTTGAGTTCCACACAAAGGCTACAGAAATTCTTCGTGTCCTCACATGCCTCCAAACCGAAAGTTCCTTTTCTATTTATTTATTTTTTTCTTCTTTTCGTTTGAGTTGCCCAGCATCTTCGCGTGCCTCCGTCTCTCACCCAACGTTCTCTTTCTATTTTTATTTTCTTGTTCTGCTGCTCATCTTCATGTTCATTTTCTTTCTCTGTTTTTTTTTTCTTTTTTCGTTTGCCACAGTGTGATATGCCATGTGAGTGGGTGCTGCTGGACTGCATGGTTTGGTGGCTGCTGCGACGTGGAGGCTGAAGACATGGCAGGGCTCACGGCTGTGGTTGCAACGTGCTGCTGTGCATGCGGAGTGGATGAGTTGCAGCAGTGCATCCATGGTTGTGGCGAGGCTGACTCCGAATGGATGCAGTGGTGGTTGGATGTATGGAGTGAGGTGGTTGAGCTGGTGGTTCACGATGGACTGCATGATGGAGGAGCACGGTGGCATGGAGGAGCTGCGTGCATGTGGTGCATGGCTGAAGCTTGCTCTGTTTTTGGGTGTCAAAAACAGGGGATTAGTTTTGGTTGCAGCTATGCATGAAGAGGCTGTGAGTTGCGGCTGTGCATGCTCCGAACGCATGCATGGAGGCTGGCGGAGGTGGTGCTAGCTGGGCTTGAGGCTGTGAATGGAAGTGGTGTTGCCGAACTTGCGAATGCAGTGCAGCGTGGAGGCAGGGTGCAGAGACGACCGTGGTTGAGTTTGGTGGTGCTAGCTGGACGTGTGCTGGGCAGCGTGGTTATTGCGGCAGCTTGAGATGGATGGTGGCTTCGGAAGGTGGCTGGATTCGACTGGTGTATGCTTGGACGTGTTGAGGATCAGCTTGGTTTCGGACGGTTTAAATGGACGTGGGCTGAAGCTTGAAGATGAGTGAAAACGATGTGTCGTTTTTGCCTATAGACAAAACGACATGTCATTTAGTAGACGATAGTTTTAACCCAAGAGACAAACGACAGGTCGTTTTCCATTTTGGAAAAAACGACATGTCGTTTAGAAGAACCTGTAAAACAAAAAAATTAAAATTAAAAATAATAAAATAAAACTAGACAAAGAAAATAAAATAAATAAATAATTAAAAATAAAAATAAAAATGGAAAAAAGATAGAAAATAAAATATTAAAAGTGTGTTGTGCATAGAGAGAATATTATCAAATTAAATCACAAGTATTAAAATCAAACATAAATTATGCTTTTAATCAATTTAAATCGCAACTTGGATTTATGCCTTTTAACCATTTTTTCATCTAAAACCAATGATAAAATAATAAAACAATTAAAAATATATTGGTTTTACATATGTAAAAAAATGCAATAATGCAGCTCAATCACACCCCTAACTAGCATTTTGCTAGTCTCTAAGCAAAATAGTAAAAATTAATTGAGATGAATATTGCATAAAGCTCGAAATCCAAACAAAAGCAATCAAACATAATAATGAATTCTCACAAAATGCAATACATGACTATCAACCCCCGGGAGCTAAATCCACAAAGACTGTCTCAACAATCTTTCACAAAAAATTGGGAAAAAAATCTCAGAACTCATATGTGTAGCTAAATTGTTCTTCATTACTAGCCATGATTAATCATATGATTTTTCAACCTTAAGATTAATCATTTTTTATTCTAACTACCTCAAAACCCAATGGACTAGCAGTTTTCACGCCAACTCTGTTTAAAGGTTGAACACTCAACCCCCAAAGTTTTGTAACTGTTTCTAGCCCTTTACTTAGGAAAGCTCACCGCTTCATCCTTTATTATTCTTTTTTTTTAAACGGATTCGAACAGTGGAGAATTGAATCCAGGACCGTGCGCCTAACCCACACATTCTCAAGTTCGCCCTTACCACTGAGGCAGATCCATGGTTCTTTTTTTTTTTTTTTCAAAAGGCTCGATAGTCCTGCAGTTTACTTCTCCTGTGTTGAATAAATTAATAGTAATGAAGAACACTACGAGTGTAAGCATGTCCTTCAAGATTTCCCCTTCATTATATATAAATCATGCCAAGTCTATCTCAATAAATATAGCATCCCAGTGTTTCAAGTCACACATCAAACAAAATATGATGCATCAGGAATTATGTTCTATGCTCAGGGTTGAAAATAAATCTTCATAAAATAATTCCGCTCAACTACACCACCAAGATGCTTAAATTTTACAAAATGATAGAATAGAGTATGTGTCAATCATGTGTATATCAGTGCATATTGCAATAAGGCATAAATTCATAGATCGTCTCTACAGGGAAAGTGCTAAAAATAAACTCGTGTAAAATAGTGAAAATATTTACAATGAGAAAATAAAAATGAAAATGATGATATGTACAATGAATGGAAGAGTGCAATGAAAATGAAAATTTTACTAGTCGTAAACCAGATTCATTTTGTTGGATTTGAGTGGCGTTGATGTGCAAGACAGTAAATTAAAATTGCTGAAAATTAAATAGCTGAAATTTATAGTGCAAAAATTAAAGTGCGGAAAAGATAAGAGACAATAATTTAAATTACAGAAAATTAAAAGTGCAAGAAAAATAAATGATAGTAATTAAAAGTGCAGGAAATTAAATGACAAAAATTTAAATGACGAAAATTAAAAGTGCAGAAAAATTAAAAGACAATAATTTAAATGAACAATAATTTAAAGTGCAAGAAATAATTCATCATAAATTTTAAACTGAAATAAAATAAAAATAAAATTGAAAGTGGAGGCCACAGGTGAAGGAGGAAAGCCCGGCAACAACATTTGGTCCATTAGGCCTTCAACTGGGTTACCATACTCCCTCACTTCACTCAAGCTTTATTCAAAAATAAAAACACTCTCTACTCTTCTTACTCTAACACTAAAATCTACTCTACTCTACTAATATCTAATTCTAATATTTAACGAGTTTCTCCTTCCATTTATTTACAACTCTTATATAGGCATCAAAAGACACTACAATAAAAACTGCTTAGCTGCCATGTCCTCCACTCATTTTTCAAGCCGAAAGCTTCTTGCTTTACATCCCGTGAATGTGTGCTGTCTTTATCATTATTGTTTTTTTCTTTTCTTGCGAGGCGTCCTTGAGTTCCACACAAAGGTTATAGAAATTCTTCGTGTCCTCGCATGCCTCCAAACCGAAAGTTCCTTTTCTATTTATTTATTTTTTTTCTCTTTTTTCGTTTAAGTTGCCCAGCATCTTCGCGTGCGTCCGTCTCTCACCCAACATTCTCTTTCTATTTTTATTTTCTTGTTCTGTTGCTCATCTTCATGTTTGCTTTCTTTCTCTTTTTTTTTTCTTTTTTCATTTGCCGTAGTGTGACATGCCGTGTGAGTGGGTGCTGCTGGACTTCATAGTTTGGTGGCTGCTGCGGCGTGGAGGCTGAAGACATGGCAGGGCTCACGACTGTGGTTGCAACGTGCTGCTATGCATGCGGAGTGGACGACTTGCAGCAGTGCGTCCATGGCTATGGCGAGGCTGACTACGGATGGATACAGTGGTGGTTGGATGCATGGAGTGAGATGGTTGAGCTGGTGGTTCACGGTGGACTGCATGATGGAGAAGCACTGTGGCATGGAGGAGCTACGTGCATGTGGTGCATGGCTGAAGCTTGCTCTGTTTTTGGGTGTAAAAAATGGGGGATTAGTTTTGGTTGTAGTTGTGCATGAAGAGGTTGTGGGCTGCAGCTGTGCATACTCCGAACGCATGCATGGAGGCTGGTGGAGGTGGTGCTAGCTGGGCTTTAGGCCGTGAATGGAAGTGGTGTTGCCGAACTTGCGGATACAGTGCAGCGTGGAGGCAGGGTGCAGAGAGACGACCGTGGTTGAGCTTGGTGGTGCTAGCTGGACGTGTGCTGGGCAGTGTGGTTATTGCGACAACTTGAGATGGATGGTTGCTTCGGAAGGTGGCTGGATTCGACTGGTGTATGCCTGGACATGTTGAGGATCAGCTTGGTTTCGGACGGTGTAAATGGACGTGGGCTAAAGGTTGAAGATGAGTGAAAACGATGTGTCATTTTTGTCTATAGACAAAACGACAGGTCGTTTTCCATTTTGGAAAAAATGACATGTCGTTTAGAAGAACCTGTAAAACAAAAAAATTAAAATTAAAAATATTAAAATAAAAATAAAATTTAAACAAGCAAATAAAATAAAATAAAATAAAACTAGACAAAGAAAATAAAATAAATAAATAATTAAAAATCAAAATCAAAATAGACAAAAGATAGAAAATAAAATATTAAAAGTGTGTTGTGCATAGAGAGAATATTATCAAATTAAATCACAAGTATTAATATCAAACATAAATTATGCTTTTAATCAATTTAAATCGCAACTTGGATTTATGCCTTTTAACCATTTTTTTTTTATCTAAAATCAATGATAAAATAATAAAACAATTCAAAATATATTGGTTTTAAATGTGTAAAAAAATGCAATAATGCAGCTCAATCAAATGCTCCTTCAGATTAACCTCTGTCTTTCTAGGTAAATTGCCCTGTCCACGAGAATTGATGGAATTTGCTAACTGCCCCAATTGCATCTCCACATTTTTGTTGGAACATGCCAACTGGTCAACTTTTGCTTCTAGTCTCTTAAATCTCTTTGAATTGGCATTGGCTAACTTCTCAATAGCTATCTCCCAAGGTTACTTACTTTCTAGTTGGGATGGTCTTGGTTGGAAATCAGGAGGATGGAAAGGTTTAGAATTGCTACCTTGCTTACCTTGATCTTTCTATGAAAAGTTGGGATGATTCCTCCAGCTTAGGTTGTATGTGTTGGAATAACGGTTGTTCTCTTGCTGCTGCCTATAAAATTAGACACAAATTGGGCTCGCTCTACTTGCTTACATTCAACACTCATGTGAGTTCCTCCACAACAATCACAACTCAATACAAGACTAGAAACATAATTCACATTACCCAGGTTATCGAACATTTTTACCAGAGAATCTACCTTGGCATTCAACATGTTTATGCCATTTACATCATGCATACCTGGAATTTTCTTAGGCAAACGTCTTTCAATAGACCACTGATAATTGTTAGAGGTCATTTCTTCTAACAACTCATATGTCTCTTCTGGTTACTTACTCATTAAAGTACCTCCTACAGCTGCGTCTATGGTAATCCTGACTCAATGTGTTAATCCATTATAGAAAGTCTGTACAATTAGAAAAATTAGGAACACCATGATGTGGACACTTCCTCTGCAATTCTTTAAACCTCTCATAGGCTTTATACAAAGATCACTATCAAACTGAACAAAACTGGTAATATCATTTCTAAGTATGACAATCTTACATGGGGGAAAATACTTACTCAGAAAAGCTTGCGACAAGGCATTCCAGGTGGTGAAAGAGTTAGGTGCTTTGGAATTCAACTAGAGCTTGGCTTTATCCTTTATAGAAAATGGAAAAAGTCAGAGCCGAATATTATCATCACTAACTCCAAGAAATTGGCAAGGTATGCATGTGGATCCTCAGTAGGTCCTCACCTAACTACTCCTACTACACCATCTGAATGAGACCAAGCTTAATCTCAAAGTTACTAGCATTGACTGTAGGTCTGACAATGCTAGGTTGAGCACCATGACATTCGGCACGACATAGTCAAGCAACACCCTCTGACTCTGGTTATCTGCCATGGCTACTGCTTGTTTTTGCTCTAGCTCCAATCATTGTTTTGTCCTTAGTGCACGTCGGGTTCTCTCAATTTCTGGATCAAGAAGCTCAATTAGCTCACAATTACATGGCATACACTAAATACAAAAAACATAAATTGACAAATAGAAACACAAAACAACCTAAAAATCCTAGAATTAATGGAATTTGGCCTTGAGAGGGTGGGGCCAGAGTAAATGAATAAATGAATAACAAAACAAAACAATACAATCTAAAATAATAGAGGAATTTATTTTTATTAATATTGAAAACAATCCTCCCTGGCAATGGCACCAAAAACTTGATGATCCCTAGACTCTACCACAAGTGCATGGGTTGTGACAAATAGAATAGGGCAGAAAGAGTATCGTTTCTACAAGGAGGGATTCAAGTACCAATTTATAAAATTTCTTATATTTCTTAAACAATCCCAAATTGATGTGACTGACTGCAAATTCTTAACCTGAAAAATCAAATATGAAAGGTTCCTAGGGCTTGGATTTCATCAATTGAATTCCTTCAATGAGTTTAAACCTAGTTGCTTGCATTAATATTTTGTAAATTACAATGATCGAATTCCATTTTTTATGTGATATCCTATTTCAAGGTATAACACCTATGCCTATATTAATCATATGTTTACTGTCGTGATCACAGAAATTAAATATAAATTCATTAAACTCTGTGGAATTCTTGAATGTAGGTCACAAAGGTGCTTATTTATTACTAAACTACACTGCCAAAAATTGATGAATTCACGAACTAATATTGAACTTCAACCTTAATTACTTCATTCAACATCTTAAGCATGCAATTCATGGCCAGTAAATTACAAGAATGAAAACCGAAATCATCCAATTGTATAACATGGCATAACATGTAACAAACAATATACTTGCAACAGTGAGTATTACATGACATGACATACATGTAACAAATAGCATACTTAACATGACGTACTTGCAATATATTGCAATACGTGACAGAATATCTTCTGTAACATATGAACAATTTGTGACAAAATAAATTCTGTGTAACAGATGGATATTTAATGACTTGGCATGGCACATATGATAACATACATACATGTACTGTAGTTTCATTACTCATCACACATAAGATTACGAAAGATCCAAACTTTCTTAAAATAGAAATTGTTTTTCCTCTTCTAGTTTCTAAGTTTCTAGATCTAAGAAAACCTTTCAACAAAACCTTTAGTCATGCAACAAATCCTCAACCAATAATTATATAGACATGCTAACTGCACTCCTTAAAAATTTTAAACCAAAATCTATCCATTAGCTTGACCAAAAACTCCAAAATACAACACACTATCCAGCTTATCTCCCAGAATGACCTTTTTGGGGTTCAAACAACATTTGAGCAAGATCTTCAAATGGAACAAATAAGGTATCCATGTAAACTAAACTTAGAAAGGAACAACTCTCATGAAGGAAACTTTGTGCAAAAACACTTACAAGAGATTTGAATCAAGCGTGCAAAAGAGCTTAGAAAAGCTGCTCGAGAGTGTCTTTTGTGTTCTTTAAAAAAAAAAGTGTAAAGAAGAGATGATTTGCATGGGAAGTGGGCCGGAATACTTCGTACACGAGTTATGGAAGATGATAAGGCTGAAATAAAGCTTGATTGTTTTCATAGCAATAGCAATATGCAATAAAAATTGCAGTGGAAAAATTATTTTCTATCTTGCTTAAGCACGGTGGCAAAATAAATAAGACACATGTTACCAATAAGTACAAATGTCCCAAAGCTTTCATATAGCATAAGCACTTCAAAATACAAGTTTGTGTTTCCCAAAAGACTTCCAAAATAAGATAGTGTATTTTAAACCATTCCCAAAACATGAGACCCATCAAAAGTAGTATCTAATCCTCAAAAGAAATTTTCAACTTAAGGGAAATGGGTCCCAGCTTTGTCTTCATTTTATTTCTTCTCAAAAAAGTTCAGGCTTTGCTAGTTTCTCTAAATTTCAATCCTTATCCTAATTGTGGTGCTGTTTAAATTCCTCTTTGTACTGAAGTATCTCAGTGATCGCTTGGTCAATCATCTCAAGGCACTCCAAGATGGAGGGCTCGAACGAGCTTATAACCATCTTAAGCACAATTCTCTCTGAAGAAGGTGCTGTCCTCTTCTGCTTTGTCATTGGGGTTTTCTATTCCTATCACAACTTCTACCATTCCGGGTGAAGAATGGTAGTGAAAACTATCACAGTGTGATTTCGAGAAATCTCAGTAAGTAAACAAATAACAAACCACAGATATCATAAGCATATAAAAGCAAACACAAACAAATGCATGGACATGTATGTATGACACAAAACTTTGACTTATGCATCATAGACTTTTCTTGTAAAAATGAATTTTTCATCTTTTAAGCTTTTAATACATGTTCATATCATTTGAGCTCCGGTTCATGTTCATATCATAACATATCATGCCAATTCATATCATGTCATAACATATCATATTGAGAACAAGTCTCATCATTCCTTATCATTTCTTTCATATCATAGCATTTCATGGCATAACATATCATGTCATGTCATTACATAGCATATCATGTCATTTCATATCATGGAGCTCAAATGTCTTGTTCATGTCATATCATTCACATATATGGATACCTCATGGCTCCCTTAAGCACCGTGTATTCCCCGCTAGTTACCGTATCAACCAACAATCCATTTGATTGAGGTGACTATGTCATGAACATAAACATATTCTTTATGAAAGTTTGCATATTCACCGTAATACGCACCCACTAGCTTTAGGTGTAACCTTACTTAGGTATCCTTCCATAAGAACTATTCGAGATCCATCGACTGTACTTCATTGACCCAGGGGTTTCTACTCGACTTTAGACACTCCAGAGTGGATAGCGAGTTCCACTAGGGCATTTCCTCATCCTAACATTTGGGAAAACATCTTTGACTCTTTCTTTTAAAACACGGACCCAAATGCATGAGACATGTGACATGGACTCATGAAGAAACATAAATCTTGTTCATGCAACATGTAAAAGCTGAATAGCATGGTCCATTCTAAAGCGTGCATCTCATAACATAACTTGAAAATATTAGAAGATGTAAACAAGAATAATCTCATGCAAACATATTTGATTCATTCATCAAAACAGATTTTGATAACCCAAAAAGAAGGTCTTGGCCGATCCATCTAGACCTTCCAAACTATGTATTTTCATCATTCCAACTCATAACATCATGCTTCCATTTGATCTTACGTCCCAAAAAACATGCAAAACCAATATATAAGGCAAAATTGAAACTAACATGTATCATATTTGAAAACTTTGGTTAATCATACATCACAAGATATTGCATCTCATCACCTCTAACCATAGCCGAAAATAGCATCATAGGAATACTAGATTTAAGCAACAACTTCATGCATAAATACACAAGGGCCGAATATATTATCATGGAATATCATGCTTCAAACCACAATTTCATACAAATATTCATAGCATCACATAGGCCAATACACATACATGAATAAATAGCAATAGTCAAACAAATAATTAGACAAGAGTTCATGTAATATATACGAATAATATCAAAGATAGGTTGGAAGTTTACTTACAAAAAGTTCAACGATAATATTAGCAAAATATGAAAATATAACGTGGCATATTAGAAATCAACTCACCACAAACCCTAGATTCGGAAAATGTGAGTGAGTGTGAGTGTAGTGATATTTTCGAAATCTTTTTCTCAAGCTAAAAACCCTAGGGCTGAAACCTTTGAAGATTAAAACCCTAGTTTTTCTTCTGAGCTAAAACCAAACCTTGCACTATCCTAGATCACGTGTTCATGTGTTCAAAGCATCAAGAACATTTCGGGTTCCATCTTCTTTAAAGAGAAAACCCTAGTTTCTAGAGTGAAAATGGGTGGTTGTGAGAGAAAAATTCTAAAATCGAAAATGACTAGATGAGTTCTTCACTTGGCCGTGTGTGCACATCAAGAAAAGAAGTGAAGTGATTCTTACCTTCAAGTGTAGAGCTCCTGCTCGAAATATGGTGAGTGGTTTCTTGGTGCTACACAAAAATGGTGGTAGGTGTGATGGTGTTTGACTAGTAAGAAAATGTTGGAAAATATAAATTAGAGAGAGAATGTGTGGTGGCCGAAATGCAACTAAGAGAACAAGAAAATTTTTTGCAAAAAGGACTCCCCCATTTTTGGCTACCTCCTTATATAGTGTCTCTCCAAGCTTTTTCACCAACCAATACAAGTAAAACAAGTGGCAAAACCTCCTTCCCTTTTCCCTCAAGATGGGACTTGCATGGGGAAGGCCAAAGTGTGACTTGGGGTTGGTGTTGTTGTGTGGCCTTTTCTCCCCAAAACCGAAACCCTCTTTTGCCTCCATTTCCATTTTGCCTTTCCATTCTTGTCTACATTTAATGTATCAAAAGGTCAAATGTTAATTTCCTACAAAACCCTAATCTTCCTAAGATTTCCTTTTAACGCATGGGTGACATGTGGCGTGAGGAGTGTTTGTGTGTTCTTGGGAGCCGAAATTGACAAGCTTGAGGTGACTTCTGTGTCATTCCCTAGGTTGCCTTTTGGATCTCTCCCTCTCCTCTCCCCCTTTTGCCATTGGCTACAAGCTCCCATTTTTCCTCAAAAAGTCTTCTAGAACAAGTTTTTTGTCTTCCCTAGTATGATGCATCTTGGAACTCACAAAATTACTTTTTGTCCTAGCTTGACATGTGTCCATGGGAACTTGTGTCTTGCAAAAAGTGGCGCTGTAACACCCCGCTCCCCAATAAAGACATTTTAGAATTTTCGGGGAGCCAGTGTGCTACTACTGAACTTGACTAAAACTTTTTCTTTTAAATAACGAGTCAGATGCAAAAGATTCCATAAATAAAATAAAATTTAATTAATACTTAAAATCCAACATAGAGTCTGCGGAAGCACTTATTTAAAAAAAATATAGAAGTCTCATGTACTTATCAAAATAATTTACTTAAATCTTAAACCATAAAAGCTAATCATATCATAATCTGTCTAGGCCTCTGCCTCGCCTCCCGGGGTCAAGTCCTGTCCTGCAGTCTCATCTTCATAAATTTCATCACTGGGGTGGTTTAAAAACATGAAAACAAACTAAAATGAGTCGAATACTCAATAAGCACATATCATACAGTAAACATAATAAACATAAGGTTTCTTGAAAAAAATGTGCATACTCATAAATACATACATAAATAACATGAACATGAGCTTATCTTTTACTTGTCATAGGCCGATACCCACTATTGACCCCCGTGAGTTAGGGTTAGCAAATCTAAATAGATTCCGATTCCGCCCGTGGCCGCGGGTTGTGGAATCCATACATAAGGAAGACATACTGGGTGCACTACCAGCATATACAACCTGGCAATGCAATATGCCCATATCATAGGTACCATCTTCATATCATAACATAGGCCGTTATGTATCTTATCATTCTTATTTCATCATAATCATACTTGCATACTTGTCATATCATAGATTTCAAAAGAAATCACATACATACTTGTCATATCTTGTTATATCATATCATAGATTTCAAATGAAATCGCATTCTTTCATAACATGTCGTGATACATGACTTCTCACGTAAAATCCTGATTTTCATAAATACTTTAATACATAAATCTGTAGATAAAATCATGCATGGCTTTTCATAAATTATTTTAATGCATAATTCTCACATAAAATCATAACTTTTCATAAATCTTTTGATGCATAATTCCTTTCATAAAATCATGAATTTTCATATTTTTATCATATCTTGGGTATGTAAAAAGGGGCTTCCAATAGAGGGCATACATGTATAATATTTTTATAAAAGACATGTCGTTTACCGTAAATACGTGTAAAGGTATGATCATGCTACTTACTTTGCAGCGCTAATCCACTATTTTCGACGCGTAATCCTCTATTTTTGACGCCTATAAAAATAAATATGAATTTGCATAAATTTCTAATTTAAATATATGAATTTATTTAAAACCTAAACTACTAAAGTATCCTCTATTTTCTAAACCTAAAATCTCCAAAAACAAAATTATTTCTCAAATTGTAAATCTTAAAGAGTAGGGGCATTTTTGTAAATAACAAATCCAACCTACAAATTTAGTCTACGGATTGCATGCATTAAGAATTGGACTTACGTGAGAGGCGAAGGGCAGTGGGGGCTGACCGAGAGCTAGGTGTGAGGCTGGGTTGCACCTCGACGGTGGCAAGCGCAGTGGCACTCCGGCGAGCTGGGCGTTGCACGCAACTGAGAGAGAGAGAGAGGCAACGTGATGAGCGAAAGATCACGGGAGGGAAGAAACACGGCGTGAGGGAGAAAGAAAACCCACTGTGAAGCCGTGAGAGGCTTGCGACGGACTGGGGGGTGCTGAACAGCCTTTGATGGCAGTTTCTGTGGGGTCTCTACATGGAGGAACTCTTGGTGGGGGTGGAGTGTAGTGGCTCACGCTGGGAACGATGTGCTCTGTTTTTGGTATAAAAAAACAGAGTATTCCAATGGGTTGGGAATGATTCACGGCTGGCTTTGGTGGTGAGGTCTGGGTGGTTGTCTGGGGGTCACGGGTGTTGAGCAGTTTGACGTTGCATAGTGGCTAAGAGGGACGGGGTTGTACTCGGGTTGGGCAGTGGGCTAGCGGTTCCGCGTGGCTGGCGTACGTGATTTCTCGATGTTTGTTGCGGCTGGTGGTTTCATGGTGGAGAGAAGAGCTATGGTTGTGGCTGGTGGTTTCATGGTGGACTGCCGTTAGTGTGCTATGCGGTGTCCTCGTGGTTGAGCTACAGTGAGAGTGGGTTGTGAAGGCGAAGGGCGTTGTGAAGAAACTAAGTTATGGTGCTGCGGCTAGGAGTCACAGCAGTACTACAGAAACCAACGGTGAAGGGAAAGACTGGGGTGGAGCTATGGAGAAGGTATGCTATGGTATTGTGTTGTTGAATTTGCAGAGCAATGGTTGAATATATATATAGACGACGTGATTGTGTTGGGGTCGAAAAAGGGCTGCTAAAAGTAAGATTTTGATAGAGTTTGATTTCATTTGGGAGTTTGATGATAGGATTTCTGAGTTCGTTTTTGACGATCAATTGGGAGATAAAGATCAGTTATGAGATAAGAATGAAGATGAGATTTAGAGTTACTAAGCTGGTTGAGATAAGCATTCGATTATACATCAGGAGATGAGGATAAGGCTTACGAGTGGAGATATAGAAATAAAGTTTAAATTCAAAACAAAACTCTACTGGCTATCGTAGAATCGGATCATAATAATTACCAACAATAAAATGAAAATAATTTTATTAAACTTAAAAAATTTGATAAAATAATAATAATAATAATAATAATATATAGTTATATATAAAAAAATACATAAAATTTATCTTAGTCCATAAAAAGATTTTATTTTATTTTAACCTAAATTTCAAATTGACAGAAAATCATAATACACTAAAACAGAGATTTTAGGGCCATAGTCTATTTTAAAAAATACTCGAACACTCAATTGAGCTTCTAAAATAATTATCCATAATTTATTTCTAAAATATAAGATTGGGGTCGTTACAGGTGCTTACACTCCAAAAACCGAAACCCTATGTTCCTCTTTTTGCTTCTACCACTTTTCACCTAAGGACCAATGCATGGTTGACAAGTGTCAACTTAGCCTTTTTACTAAAGACCAAAAACTCCTCCTTGAAGTCAAGTGGTGCCTCCTCCTTAATGCATGGCCTAACTTGGGCCTCTTAAATCAAACACCCTTCATGGGCTTATTCCCTTGGGCCAAGTCCTTCTATGTCCTTTTGAGGGCTAACAAGCCTTTTACTAAAAGATCCATATCCCATTTAAAAATAAAGATTAGTCTAATGGGCTCTTCCATACTTAACAAAAAATTCAAAGATACCAAGTCGGACCAAGTCTTAAAGATCCTTTGCAAGTTTCAGATGAGGTAATCATAAGATCGAGAGCTAAGAAGTGTAAGGAAGCAATACAAGGATTAGTGCAATCCACTTGGGACGAGTCTAGCAAGAGCTGAATATTCAAGATGGGATTGAGAGAAAGAAATCTAGTGATCATCCACGTGATACAAACTATGGAAGAGTGCAAAATAAATTAGGGCCTATTATTATATTTATGTGATTGAAGGCCTTAGACTTGTTTATTCCATTAAAGGGACTTATTTTATTAGTTATAGGATTAGTCTAGAATAATTGGGTTTAAGGATGCTTGGCTCAAATATGTTTTATTTTGTTGAACTAGGGTTTCAAGAAGTTATTGTAGCCATGACACTATTCATTCAAGGGTATTTTTGAAAGAAATGACTTTATTTTCCTAGGATTTTAATTAGGTTTTGGTTTAAATACCCTTTGTAGCCTCATTTGAAGAGGTTTTAATGAAATTTGATAAATTTATTCATTGTGAGTTGTGTTTATCTCTTTTTGCTCTTGAATGAACTTTTGAACTTATTAAATGTAAAATCACAACCTTTGTGACGTTCTTCCTTATAATTTAGGTTCTTGAGACAAGTTTTTCGATGGATCTAGATTTTAGGATTTTTTGTGTAATAGCCCGATAGAAATTCATTGGTAGAATTTCTATTGAATTTAGGAACCTCGTGAAAACCCCATAAGTTTTTACAAATCGACTAATCGTACAGATTTTAGTCTGTCAACATAGTCAGTGTTACTAATCACTGTGGCAATAGAAATATAAGTTTAATTATTTGAGATAATTAGAAGTGTCAGAATTCATTATGGTCTACGCCATTAGACTCAATTGGTTATTTAAGATTTTATGGTGCAATAACTCATTTTCATAATTTCGGACGTAACGTTTGTTCGAAATTGCGAAATTATTTTTAGAGGCACTTCGGGGTTGAATTTCGATAAACGATTTTCACTGTAGGTTAATATGAATATTTATGATTTTTCAATAATAATTTTATTATGCATTTTTTTGGAGTGAATAGTAACTTCGATAAGCGGACCAAGTGTAATATTTTCAAAATCACAGTGTGGAATGTCCAAATTAGATTAGAGAAGTTTTATTTGAACACTTGGCAAGATCTTAGCCATACATAGTGAATAATATTAGACACTTGGCACTATGAGGAACTATTAGATGGATTTGTGAAGGAAATCAAGGTGTGAGATCATTTCACTTAAGCAAAACTTTGTTTCATCTAATCAACCAAATTGTGCGAGACCAAAAAGGGTTTCAATCCTAACGAAACCAAAAATGGTTAGAATCCAATTAAAATCTCAAAAGTTTGGTTGAAACCGAAACCCTAAATGGTTTTCCAAACCCTAAAGTTGGCCTCCAAACCCTTTTTATCCGATTTCTAGCATTGTGTTTAATCACTTGATTAAATCACTTCCACATGCTATTAATTAATTAAATCCTTGTTATGACATTATTATCCAACCTTTTAAACCTTGAAAATTTGATTAGGTTAAGAAAAATTAGATTTGAGCTTGATAGCATCCCAAACCCTAACCAAACCTCATTTAAACCCCAAATTGAAGCCCACTTGGTTGAGGCCCACTAAGGCCCACAAATTTGGCCACCTTGGCAAAGCTTCTTGTATAAGTTTCCTCCCCTATATGGCAGGCCATCCAATGCCCATGGATGCACCTAATAGTACGTTGATGTGAAGTAGAAATCCACCTCATCAACCTCCATACCTCACAGCTGCTGAAGGCAGTCCTTGCCCCACACTATTCTCCACTTTATGTCACATAGCCACCTCCAATCAAGGGTCATTAAAGCCCGTAACTGTTTCCTTCAGAATTCTAAAGTCGTGCAAGACACATTTCACTCCCTTTCATCACTTTTTCACCCCTTTTTAGAGAGAAACTCACAACAGTTCTCTCAGGCAGATTTCTGGGTCTTTTTGCGTGAAGCTTTTTGACTCTTTGTAAAGATTTTTGCATGATGAATCCTTCATAATAGTTATTCCTCTTTGAGTTTAGTTTCCGTGGATACCTTATTAGTCTCATTTCATGCTCATTTGTTCAGTCAAAAGTATTTTCAACCATGGAAAGGTCATTCTGGGCGTGAAACTGGAGAGTATGTTATGTTTTGAAATTTTTGACCAAACTAATGGACATATCTTGGTCCAAAAATTTAATGGAGTGTTTTTAGCATGTGTTTATGAATTTTAATTGAGGTTTTATTGCATGACTAAAGCTTTTGATAATAGATTTCCTTAGTTCTAGAAACTTGAAAACTAGAAGTGGAAAAATAGTTTTTGTTTTGAGAAAGTTTGAATATTTCGTGGTTTAATCTTACTCCAAAGGTTTTGATATTTTTATGTGATGATCCTAAGCCTCTTATATACATGTTAGGATATTATTTTAAAGATATTTAGTATTGGTTTTAAAGATATGATTTTTCTATGCAAGAGGATTTCAGTTAGCCTAAGATTTGATGTATTTGGGTTAGATCCATGTTTTATTGAGTTTTAGCCATGTGATTTTAAGTTTGATGGTTGGATTTTCTTTAGGACATATTTTTAAGGCATGTTATGTTTTAGTTTGAAGATCACATGTTTTAGCCATTGATCACATTTTTGGGGGGTGAGATGAGAATTTTGTGTTTTGTTTTAAAATTTAAAATATTATTTTTTAGTTTTGAGATTTGAAAAAGTTAAATTGGGATTTGAAAAATTTGTATTAAAATTTGAAAAATTTGAATTGTTTATTATATTTTATATAAAGATTTGAAAAAGTTGTAATGATGAGATAAGATGAGATGAAAATTTTGTGTGAGATGTGTTTTCCAAACCTATCCTTGTCAAACCAAAACTCCAAGTGTTATTTTTTTATTTTGGTGACTTTTGTTTGATCATTTAAAGCATGTTTGATCTTAGGATGATGTTATAAATATGTTAGAAGTAAGATTTGATTTTTTTGAAATTGTTGGAAATGTTTTGAATAAGATCAAAACTTGTGAATCGAGGGTTTTTTTTAGTTATAAAGTTTGGATCTTTTTACTAAAAAGTTTTGGGTTGATGATTAGTAAGTTCTTGTTGGATGTTTTAAGTATGTTTTTTCTAAACTTAGGATAGGAAGATCTTTGTTGCAAAAATTTGGTTTGATCATGAGTTTTGAAATTAGAAGAAGTGCAACAAAAATCAAGGGAAAAATCCTATGGATGTTTCGGCCATAGTGTGTTTTCCATAACTGTGATTTGTTTTAAATTTTTCTGAGTTGGTATTTGAGTTTAGGATAAAATTTATATGAAAAATGTAAATTTTAGAAATTTTTGGAGTTAAGATGTGAAATTCTTAAGTTAGGGATAAAATGACAATTTTCTCACATGTAGAGGCTAAAATGATAATTTTATTCCAAGTTAGCTTGTTTTCATGCTTCTAATTGTTAGTGATTAAATTTTTAATTTTTAGAATCATTATTTTCAATTCCTTTGTTTTGCGCTTTATTCTCGTAGAACACGACGATCGAGGTAAGTTAGCTCTTAACTTACTATCAGCTTACTATGCCATGCCATGTCATTATATGTTTATCTGTTACACAATCTATTCTGTCACGTATTACTATAAGTTGCAAGTATGTCATGTTAGGTTATGCCATCTGTTATATGTATGCCATGTCATATAATATTCACTATTAAATGTATATCATGTTACGTTATGCCATCTGTTACATGTATGCCATGTCATATAATATTCACTATTAAATGTATGTCATGTTACGTTATGCCATCTGTTACATGTATGCCATGTCATATAATATTCACTATTAAATCTATGCCATGTCACGTAACATTCACTATTACATGTTATGCCATGTTATGAAATGTTGTCTGTCACATGTTATGCATGCTACAAAATATTTTCTGTCAAGTACGTCATGTCTTTCGACTAATGTTCATGTACGTTTTCGTACAGTTAAGTTATTGTTCAGTTCATGGTTATTGTTAAATCATGGTAACCCCATGAGATAAGAATATGCAATCATGGTAACCCCATGAGATAAGAATACACTATCATAGTAACCCCATGAGATAAGAATACTCAATCATGGTAACTCCATGAAATAAGATTACTCAATTATGGTAACCTCATGGGACAAGAATATGTTTCATGTTCACTTTTATGCCATGTTATGTTCAAGTTCACTTTCATGCTATGTATGTTCACATTCATGCTATGTTCAAGTCCATAATATGTTTCAAGTTCACGTTTATGTCATGTTATGTTTAGGTTCATGTTATGTTCAAGTTCACGTTCATGTTATGTATGTTCACGTTCATGCTATGTTTCAAGTCCATATTATATTTTAAGTTCACTTTTATATTATGTTATGCTCAGGTTCATGTTAAGTTCAAGTTCATGTTCAAATTATGTATGTTCACGTTCATGCTATGTTTCAAGTCCATGTTATGTTTCAAGTTCACGTTTATGCTATGTTGCTAGTCTATGTTATGTTTTAAGTTCATGTACATGTCACGTCACATCAAGCTAAGTTTCAGTTTCAGCTCAAGTTATGTCATTTATGCCATACTATTTGTCAAGTTATGTTATACTTACTTACGACTTTGATTATGCATTCATACTTTTACTGCCATGCATACATCATTAACCTATGTGGAAGTTTTGTGTTAATTTATTGAGATTTGTAATCAAATCTTACCGTGATAGTCCCAACTACCATTCCCTCCAAATGGTAGGCGATGTGTTAGAATCAAAGCAGGGAGTAGACACTGGTAGACTGAAGGAGGTTGACTAAACACCATAGGCGCAACGCAAAGCTTGCAGCCTCCATAGTTAGGTCTTTGGATAGTATTCTAGCATTGTTAGTCGAATTACGCAAGTTACTCACCGAACTATCCCAATAGTGTATTTTGGCAATGTAATTATGAAGTCAGGTCTCTGTTGTTTTGAGATTAAAGTCTTTTGAGACCCGTGTTATAATCGTGGATGTTTATTTGTTAAGTATGCATGGATTATGTTTTAACTATTTAGAATATTATAAGTTTGGTGCATAGTATTACTCAAGAAAAAAAAAATATCTGATGCAAATATTGCATAATAGTATATGCATATTAGGAACATTACATCTTATATGTCATGAATGGGGGCAAGTAACCTTATGTTGCATGTCCCGATGCTTCGGATGTCCATCCGATCCTAAACGAAATCTGAGGGTGTCATATCTTGCACCTCTAAGTTTGTCAATTGCTTGGAGTGTCGTTCCATTGATTCTCTTTTACTTCATTGTCAATTCTTGTATGTTTGAATTCAATTGCTTATTTTCACAATTGAATATTGCTGTTTGTTATTGAATTAGAGAAAAGAAGAAAAATGAAAATAAAGGAAGAGAAAAGAAAAGAAAGGAAAGGAAAGGAAAAGAAAAGAAAAGAAAAGAAAAGGTAGCATATCCAAAAGTTACAACATAGTTACCACAAAGAGAAAGAAAGACATTTGTTAATTGAGCTTTATCATCAAAAGGGCTGAATTCATCTTTCTAGTTGGTATCTTGTTTTATAGTTACTCTTTTCCTCTTATAAATTCATTGAATCTCGTGTCATTTTATTCATTCCTTATTTCTAATTCTTGTTTCTTGAACCTATTGTTGGTTGGAATAATACAAGGTTGTATTGTCTTGGTTTAGTTCAACTAGTTCTTAAAGAACTTGAGCATGAAAACTATTGAGGTAAAATGCAAGAGAGTGTGAGATTATTATCGAGAAAAAAGCCATTTAAGAGTGAAACATGAGTGGAGTATCATTGTTCCAGTGTAAACACATAAGAGAGTGTGTGAGGTTTTTCACTAACATTCTTTTTGTGCAGCACATTATGATATCTCATAAGAGTGACTCATCACCAAAGGGGATGGCAGATAACTCATCTTTTATGTTGCAAGCCATGCAACAACAACAGTTTGAGCAGTTGATCTTAGTGTTGGGTGAAGTGAGGGATAGGATGGATCATCAAGCAGTGATTAGAAATCTGCAAGGTGGGAGAGATAGGAGGCGACGTGAGCCTAGTATTGAGAATGGGTATGATAATAGAGAGTATGGTGAGGATGAGGAAGACCTAACATTTGAAGTTGGATTGGGTAGACATAGAAGAGTTAGGCATGAAAGAGGAATTAAGGGAAACCCTGGGGGTCAAGATGGAGTAGTTAGGAACCTTCAGAGTATCAAAATGAAAATACCATCTTTCCAAAGTAGAACTGACCCTGAAGTTTATTTAGAGTGGGAGAAAAGAATAGAGTTGATATTTGATTGTCATTATTACTCTGAGGAGAAGAATGTAAAGTTAGAGGTAATTGAGTTCACTGATTATGCGATTATTTGGTGGGATCAATTAGTGACTAATAGGAAGAGGAATCTTGAGAGGCCTGTAGAAACATGGAGAAAGTTGAAAGCTATTATGAGGCGAAGATTTGTACCTAGCCACTACTATAGAGATCTCTACCAAAAACTACAAAATCTTACACAGGGATCTAGGAGTGTAGAGGATTACCATAAAGAGGTGGAGGTGGCTATGATTCGGGCTAATATAGTGGAGGATCGGGAGGCCACGATGGCTAGATTTTTGAGTGGGTTGAATAGGGAGATAGCCAATGTAGTTGAGTTGCAACATTATGTGGAGATAGAGGACATGGTGCACATGGCTATGAAGGTGGAGAGACAATTAAAGAGAAAGGGTAAAACAAGGTATACTTCAGTTTCTAGCACTCCTTGGAATCCAAAGTGGGGCAAAAATGATCAAGTTGTAACAAAAGGGAAGATTGAACCACTTATGGAGAAAGATGAGAGAACTAGCAACAAACCCAAAGTAGAATTCCAACCTTCAGAAAATAGAGATATTAAATGTTTTAAGTGTTTGAGTTCAGGGCACATCGCATCTCAATGTCCAAATATGCGGGTGATGATTATGCATGACAATGGAGAGGTGATGACTGAGAGTGAGGCGAATAGTGAGGAGATGCCCGGGTTGGTTGATACTAGTGATGATGATGGAATTGAGTACCTTGTGACAGGTGAATCTCTTGTTGTCAGACATGCTCTCAATACACAAATCAAGGTGGATGATACAGAGTAGCAAAGAGATAACATTTTTCATACTAGATGTCACATCAACAACAAGGTATGTAGTATGATCATTGATGATGGAGTTGTACTAATGTTGCTAGCACTATTTTAATTGAGAAATTGAATTTGCCTACTTTGAAACACTCTAAATCATACAAGTTGCAATGGTTGAATGACTGTGGGGAGGTTAGGGTAAATAGGGCAAGTGTTAATGTATTTTTCAATTGGGAAATACATGGATGAAGCGCTTTGTGATGTAGTGCCTATGCATGCTGGCCATATTTTGTTGGAAAGACCGTGATAATATGATAGGAAAGTGATTCATGATGGGTTCAAGAATAGGAAAGAGATGGAGAGTTCAAAAAAAGAAGATGAAAAAGAGAGTAAAAAAAAAAAAAAGAGTGAAAATAAAAAAGAGAGTGAGAAAAAAAAGATGGCGAAAAGAAAAAAGAGAATGAAAAGTAAAGAGAGAATGAAAAAATGAGAAAAAGAAGAAGAAGAGAAAACTGAGTTTTTATGCTAAGACAAATTTTACTACTAACAAACTTGACAAACCATTGCCTAGTGTTGTTGTCTCTTTATTGTAGGGATATGATGTTATGATTTCTAGTGATGTGTTTAGTAGATTGCCACCTATTAGAGAGATAGAGCATTACATTGATTTTGTGTCGGGTGCGACAATTCTTACCCAATCCTTCTTTGATGAACATGAGTCCTTGAAGTACTTGAAAATGTTAGTTGAATAGAATGCATGCCAAGTGGGAGGAATTCATTGATACATTTCCTCCTGTAATCAAATACACACAAAGTAAGGAAAATTTTGTGATGCTTTAGCAAGAAGGTATGTCATTGTCTTCATTTCAGATGTAAAATTATTGAAATTTGAATATGATAAAGAATTGCATGCTAATGATGATGACTTTGGTAGTGTGTATGGAGTGAGTGAGAAGGCATCTTTTGGTAAGTGCTATAGACTAGATTGGTTTTAAAAAGAATAAATTTTGTGAGCCTATTAGTCTTGTGCGTGAGATGCTAATGTATGGATGTGGTTTGTTGGGTCATTATGGTGTAAAAAAGATTTTAAACGTGCGGCATGACCATGGGTGGGAGTATTGCTTGCCATTCATTGAGTTTACATGTAATAAGAGTGGTAATTTGGTGCAAGGAAGACTTTAAATGCGTTTTATGAACATTTGTGAGAGTATCATTTGTCATTCATTGACTTGTTGTATGAACGTTTGCGAGAGTATCATTTGCCCTTATTAGAGTTTGTATATAATAGGACCATGCATATATACTACTATTTCTTATTCTTCTTTTAAAGTTGTTTATGGTTTTAATCTACTTACTCCTTTAGCTTTGATGCTTTTGCTTGTTGATGATAGGAGTAACTTGAATGAACTTTTCCAAATTCTTGAAAAAAATTAATGAAAATTCATATTAAGTAGATTCTTCTAGGTAAGTATCATATTTCTACTACTTTCAATGTTTCTGATCTTTTTCCCTTTAATGCAGGTGAAGATTCGAGGTTGAATCCTTTTGAGGAGAGAGGGAATGATGGATACCAATGTGGACCAAGTCTTAAAAATCCTTTGCAAGTTTCAGATGAGGCAATCAAAAGATCGAGAGCGAAGAAGTGCAAGGAAGTAATGCAAGGATTAGTGCAATCCACTTGGGACGAGTCTTGCAAGAACTGAATATTCAAGATTGGATTGAGAGAAGGAGATCTAGTGATCATCCACGTGATACAAGCTATAGAAGAGTGCAACATAAATTAGGACCTATTATTATGTTTATGTGATTGAAGGCGTTGGACTTGTTTATTTCATTAAAGGGGCTTATTTTATTAGTTATAGGATTAGTCTAGAATAATTGGGCTTAAGGATACTTGGCTCAAATATGTTTTTTTTTTTTTTTAATTAGGATTTCAATAAGTTACTGTAGCCAAGTTACTATAGCCACAATACTATTCATTCAGGGGTATTTTTGGAAGAAATAGCTTTGTTTTGCCTAGGAATTTAATTAGGTTTTGGTTTAAATATTCTTTGTAGTCTCATTTTAAGAGATTTTTATGAAATTTGATGAATTTATTCATTGTGAGTTGAGTTTATCTCCTCTTGTTCTTGAATGAACTTTTAAATTTTTCAAAGGCAAAATCACAACCTTTGTGGCATTCTTCCTTATAATTTAGGTTCTTGAGACAAATTCTTCAACGGATCTAGATTTTTATATAATCTAGGTTCTTGAAACGAGTTCCTCAACATGTCTAAATTTTCCATTGGCTTGATTTTGATTTTTTTGGGTGAGTTTTCAAATTGATTGTGGGTTCAAGGGATTTCATTCTCATGTGTTCATATCACACATCATCATCCATACAAAAATGTAAATATAATTCCTTACAAAAATTTGGGATGTCACAGTTCCTCATGGTGCCAAGTGTCTAATACTATTTACTATGTGTGACTAAGATCCTGCTAAGTGTCTAAATAAAACTTCTCTAACCTAATTCGGATATTCCACACTATGATCTTGAAAATACTGCACTTGGTATACTTATCTAGGTTATTATTCACTCCGAAAAAATGCATAATAAACTTATTACTGAAAAATCCTAAATATTCATATTAACTTACGGTGAAAATCTTTTACTGAAATTCAACCTCAAAATTCCCCTAAAAATAATTTCATAATTTCCAATACGCATTTTGTCCAAAAATATGAAAACGGACTTATTGCGCCATAAAATCTCAAATGATCAACTGCCTCGTTTGTTTTCGGAGATTAGATGAGATGAGATAAGATGAGTTGAGATTAAAATTAAAAAATAAAATAAAGTATTATTAGAATATATTTTTTAATATTATTTTTGTTTTGGGATTTGAAAAAGTTGAATTGTTTATTTTATTTTGTATTGGAAGTTGGGAAAGTTATAATGATTAGGTGAGATAAGATGAAATGAATTTGAAAAAGTTGAATTGTTTATTTTATTTTGTATTGAAATTTGAAAAAGTGTAATGATGAAATTGAGATGAGATGAGATGTTTTCTGACAACAAACGAGGCCTAAGTTTAATGGTGCAGACCATAATGAATTCTGACACTTCTAACTATCTCAAATAATTAAAATCGCATTTTTGGCATCATAGTGAGAGATAACACTGACTATGTTGATAGACTAAAACCTATACAATTGATCGATTTGTGAAAACTTATGAGATTTTCACCATATTCTTAAAGCCAATAGAAATTCCACCAGTGAATTTCTAGCGGACTATTACATTACCTATCTATCATTTACTCACCCAATGTTAATCTCGCATGTCCTCTAGTCATCTTGCCTTTGCTTGCTCAAAATGGTGCTTACTTCATTCATTAGCTACTCTTTTCCTTATCCTTTGCCCACTTAGGGCCGCGTTTACCTGAGTATTTACTTGCTTGAATCGTTCGGCAAGGCTTTTCTTTGCGCTCGAGATGACGAACCCTTAAGCTAGTCTTGTATTGCCCATTCGTGGGGAGTTCCTACATTCCGTGGTTCACATAGATAACCCATCAAATCACCAACGGGGAGTCAAGGGCATCGCAAATTGTATTATAATGTAAAATAGTATGTATTATAGATATTTTATCATTGTGCATTTGATACATATATAGCCAAACAGAGTGCAGGGTGCATGTATTTTATCATCAGAGTGCCTGATGCAGTATGTATTCTAGATATTTTATCATGCATTGTGCATTATACATGTATTTGTGGATGTATGCTTGAATTATCTGATGATGATTTGATCATTAGGATATTATCGCCAGATGTTTACTAATGGTAGTTATTCTAAATATTTTTTCTGCAAGTTCAATTAAATAAAGAACAGATTTTGATTATTCATAATTTTAATAATACAAGAGGTCCATAACTAGGGATTGTATGTTTGATGTCTCAGCAACCTGGTTGTATAGAAAAGGAGAAGTTACGCGGGGTGCCACACAAGTCCTGTAAAATTCTATGTAAAGGAAGATTCATTAAATTAATTTGTACGTGTGTATTTTTAAATCTTCTTGACTCGTTATCCGAATGGAACGAGTGTGTTGCAACAAGCTCATGATCTCACCAGTGGTCTTATATATAGGTTTGGGGTTTATTATTGCTGAACTATCGATCACTGCGTAGGGATACTACTGCAAGCTTGCAGTACCCAAAGCCCATCCAAATATTTCAGAACCCTATAAACTAACTAGTCTGATTAAACACTTTGTTCATTTATTTCTTTTAATTTCTGAAGTGATAAATTATAAGCTGTTTATAAGTTAAAACCTAACGCGAATAAAATATTAACTCAATTTTAAAAACAAAATCGCCATTTCTTTTAATATTTACATTGATCCGCCTTCTTAAGATAGTCTAACATCACGAGCATAGAATTTAGCAGTTTTGTATTATTAGACAGCTCTGATCTCCTTATATCATGATCAGTGTATTCCAGTGGTGGAGTACATGATCAGGGACTTTTTGTGCAAACTGGATCAACCAATTATAAGGCTAAAATAATCTTAAAAAAAGTGTTCTAATTACCAAAATAGCTCGGATTCTGAATAAAATTAACTAACTTACTATATATAATTTATAATTTCCAGTGCATGAAATGCAAGTGACATATGGTCCCTTCTCTAATGTAGCTGTCTTAGTAGAGGACCACCAATTCCATTAATCTCATTCCAGGACTACCTATGATCGCACGCCTGATATATATTCACGCTACAAACCCAGAAATTGGGTCACCTTCGCGCTTGATCTTTATATACTTCATACATGCCTTGTTTTTTTTTTTTTTTTTTCTCCGTAATATTATATGTGCGCACACGCTACTATCTTATCGTATGCATGTCCTATTCATCAATAATTATTTTTATTATTATTATATTTTCATACTGCTATATTAAATTAGGACCACAGATACGTAGTGCCTGTATTCCCTAGCAAATTAAACTTTACTGTTCGATGCATGCGACCTTTAAAGGAGCCAACTGCAACAACAGCGACTGGCTAGGGTCGGCGTGTCCTTAATTTAGTGTTTCTTGGATCTTGTGACACAGGACACGACAGTCTGCCTCTAATTCAGTCTTTCTCTGCTTGTTCTTTTATGTTGCTTCCTATTCATGCTCAGAATAACCGCAGGTTCTATTGCTTTTCCCCTTCAACTTCTGGGCTAGCTCTTTATGGTGATATTTTTTTTAATATTTGTTTTTTCTTATAAAAGGAGAAGGCCAATTGTAAAGTTATAGAATGACACGACCTCCGTACACGCCGAATGAACAAATAAAATGAAGGAAAATGATATTGTATTGTCTAAGTTTTATGATCTTTTTAATTTGATCATTCATGTATTTTGTTTTATTTTTTAATTTTTTTTATTTAATAATTAAAGAAATGATTATTAGTGTAATGGTGTTTTTTTTTTCAGTTTTAAAAATATTTAAAAGAAAAAGAAAAACAAAAATACAATTTGCATTAGGAGCGAGCTTACCAAATGAGCAAATTTGGATAACATAGTAACAGTACTACACCCTAAAACGAAATGGCGGAGGTTGTAGATCTATATATATATAGGTATTTTTTTTTTTTGGTTGGTTTTTAGGGTTAGGTCCTAAAGATAATTCATGCATGCATATTGGTCGTTTTTCTCGTTAGGTTAGCATGCATGCGCGCGCGCGCGCGAGAGAGAAAGAGCTTGCAAAGGATATTAACAGAGCTGCCAAATTAAAAGTGGCATTTTAGCGGGCCCAAAGCCATAAAAATGACCACATTCGATCGAGATGTTTAAGAAGCAAGCATGACTTTTTCGGCTGAGATTAATGATCCGTTTCGGTTTTCTACCGTTGGCATGCACCTGCCACACGGTTTTGACTGCTGTACGTTGCATTGTATATATGTATTGTGGAACCAACTGCTATTAACAATTAATGTAGGAAGTTAATTAATTAATGACCGCCTTTTGGTTAAATTATCATCGCAGTCTAAATTGCGTACGTACCTACGTACAATTATCACATACCTAGTACTCGTGACAATTCCCGTTCCAAATTAACTTTTACTTGGAGGTAAATAAGATCACTACACCTAATTAACAAAAATACCTAGTCTAAGTACTCTGTTGGCAACACAACAATTCTAAATTATTCTTAGATATTTCATAATTCCCAAACAGCAATCAAATACAAAATATTTTTCAATTTTAAATCTTTAAATTTTTCATCTAACCATTATATATATAATTATTACAACTTTATCAAATTCTCAAATAAATTACCAAAAATAATACTAATTTTTCAAATTTTAAAATAAAAATTATATTCAAGTAATTTTTTATTTTTATAATATTTTTATTTAACTTTTTCTCTCGTTCTCAAAATTTAATAAAATATCTTATTTACTATGTATAGATATATTAAAATATTTTAAATATCCTAACCACCGCTTAGCAATGCAACCGTACGTTATAAATATTTTTAAAAAGTGATGCATGAATATTGATATATAGAAAATAAGTACGGATATAACAACTGATCAACACTTATTTCTTCGATGTGTCTAATGTATAGATTGAATAATGATACTTCATACAGCTAATTAACTAATATATATAATTGCATCATTTTGTCAAAAAGCTGTATAGTAACTTATTGTCACTAAGAGATCACAAAAAACATAATTTCCATAGCGAACATAATCAAACAAGCTTGTAGATCGATCATGTTCTTAATTAATCTCCTATATATATTTATATTTATATAAATATATATTAATATAGCTTTAACCAGGTCTATCACAGCTGATCGTACGCTAGCTAATAGTAACCCTCAACTAAATCTGGGAAGCAATTCATGATCAATACAAGAAGAAAGAGATAATTCAGAAAAATCATCTTCTAAGGTTGCGTTTGGATGTTGAACTGAACTCAGCTGAGTTAAGTTCTTTATGAATAGTAATAAGTTGAGTAGTAAAGAGAATTATATGGGACCCATCTAAATTGAGTTTAAATTGTGTTTGGATGTTAAGATGAGTTTAATACTTTTTATAAAAAATTTAAAAAGGTTGTAGGTCCCATGTATAAAGATGTTTTAAATTAAAAAAGGTTGTGGGATATATGTGTAAGAAAGTTTTAAGTTGAGATGAGTTTATTAAGTTAAGTGTTTAGATATTATATTCAATTTAAAATTAGATTAAATTCAATTGAACTTAATTGAGTTCATTAACCAAACGAAGAGGCTTGATTTGATTTGGTAGCAATTAATGTGTTCACACTGCAATAAATAATGATTTTTGATACTAAATTTTTTCCCGCCAATTTGATTTGGTAGCAATTAGTGAGTACTTTCTGCTCCTAAATGTACGATATCAGAACAAGTTGGCAACAAGTATTTATATTTCACCCATTTAATTTGTTACGAGTTACAACCTATATTAAAAACTAAATTATAAATACTTTTTCCTGCAAGACTCACGTCGACATAAAAAAAGCCCTACAGATATTATTTTTATTATGTATGCATTCATTCTTGATTTTGACGTACGTGTACGTGGTTGTTTTTTTAAGGTTATCGAATTAAACAAAAAGAGAACCTGATTTTGACGCCAAGAGAGGTAATTAAAGAGATGCCAAAATGAGAGAAAATTACAGAACATATTTTGTTTTAAAAAACTCAAATTTTATTTTTTGGGATGAATTATTTTGTCTCGAAACACTCAAATTTCGTCTTAAAAAGTTTCTAAAGATGAAAAAATTCCGTCTTTATTTTACTCGAAAAGCCTGTCTCAAAAACTTTTTAGAGACAAAAATTGATTTTCATCTCAAAAAAATTAATTTTAGAGACGAAATTGGGCAGAACCATTCGAAAGCATTTGAACGGGTTCTTTTCTTTTAGACAAAATCTTTTTGTCCCTAATGGTTGCTCAAATGCCAATAGGTCCGTTCAAATGGATTTTTTATGGACGAAATTTTTTTCATCCCTAATAGTTGTTCGAACGCCAATAAGTCCATTCGAAAGGATTTTTTTGAACAAAATTTTTTCATCCCTAATAATCATTTGAACGCCAACAATTACATTTGAACAGATTTTTTGGGACAAATTTTTTTCTTCCCTAATTCACGTTTGAACAATATCATTTACTTAAATGAAGGCATTGTCAGTAGAGGAACATCGAAGGATTGAAAAGCTGCAGGTGTAGATAAGGCATTGTAAGCAAGTCAGGATTCAAAAGGACAACCTCATCATCCTCCCCCAAATGCATGTCATCGTCTTCCTGATTTTGAACTGATCCGAAAAAAAATCAACCCAAATGAACAGGAATATTATGGGGCACGTTTTTTATTATCAGTCTCCAAAAATGAGTTTAATTGCCACCATTAAACTTTATCCATACAGGATACCAATTTCATAGAGTATATAGCACCCTTTGCGAACTCCACTAGATCACTCCATTGCATTCACTTTAATTTGTTATCTACTAATTCGATTCTCATTATTCGCGCGCGTGCGCGCGCACACACATATATATATAATGAGAAGTATTGTGTTCAAGTCTGAGTACTAATTAATATATATTTAAGGCCAGCTGGAGACCTGCATCATGTACGTACTTAAGGCCCAGTATGATCACTCATGATCATCAGGTTCTTACAATCAAAAGTACCGATTTAATTGTGATGAAATTTTAGGCATCATATTGAATAAGATGTCAAACAATTAGATCTTTACATATGTCAAAATGAATTAAAGCCTGCTGCCAAGAATCAAGAATCAAGACTCGAGTAATTATATTACTCTGAGGTGGAGAGCTGCAAGGTCATTATCTTAGTAATCTATACAAGTTTATAAAAGTGAGGCTCTGTAATAGTTTAAGGCTTCAGTGAGAGAGATGAATACATGAAGAGTGCAAGTTAAAGGAAAGGCTCAACAGATAGTCTTTGTGAGAGAGAACTTGTGAGGTTGTGGACTTGTATACAAATCTGTATTATTTATCTTGATAAATAAGAGATAAAGCTTCTAACTGTTCCTACCATGGATGTAGATCATTAGGATCGAACCACATAATTCTTTTGTGTTATTGTGTACTTTACTTTATGTTTTATCTTGTTTATTTCTTGTGAAATTCTTGACAAATTTGGATCAAAGAAATTCAGTTCTGGTAGCAAGACAGGGTGATACGAATTTCAACACATCATAAGTAGTAATAAATACGATAATTATAAAGCTAGCAGGGAAGTAATTTCTAAGCCTACGTACAAGCTGAACTATGAAATTTTGCTTTTATAATTAAGTACTGTCGCCCAGCTAGCTCCCTAGAGTTGTTGGATCATGCGGACATGAAGATTCTTTTGCATCCGTACGTTGGGATCAAATTATAATATATGCAGTAACATGCATATATATATATATATATATATATATATATATATATATATATATTTAGAGAGATAATATTTATATATCAGGTGATATCATTAGACCAACGTACAGTCTATCGATCGAGGAGGACAAATTAAATATATTTAATTAAGATTGTAATCTCCGGCGAGATTAGAGATGTCTAAGCTGATCAATCTAACAACAACAAATCAAGCCATTTTGATATGTATATATGCACCCAATTATCTAAAGCATGACCCCTAATTACTAGCTAGCTAGCATATGATTTCCAGTGATCAGAAGTGCCTACATCCATAAAAAGATTTTATAAAAACAAATCTACAAATTAGTATGGCTTTATATGATATGCTAGATCTACTTAATTTACATTAAAAATAATTTTACAATCTAACATACCACATTAAGTTATATCAGTTTGTAGACTTATTTTTGTGAAATCTTTTTATATCTAAATTATCATTTCTCATTTCAAGTTCTCTTTGCTCAGCACAACTCTTATTGGTGTTATATAAATATATATATATATATATAGATATATTTATATATATGTGCAATTAAGAGTACTTCATGTTTCTTCTTCTATTTTTTTTTTTTTTTTTCTTGCCCATGATCAGACACGCTGTAAATTAAATTGCGCTAGCTCTGATATATCCAATACGCTGAATTTTAATTTGCATTAAAAAACTACTGTCAGTTAATTTTAAGTATTAAGTAATTAGCATGGTTTTAATATACTTTTGGCCTATGTTTGTCATGAATTAAAGATTTTGGACCGGTATATCATGTTTAATTGGACATAGGAAATCGTTTGTGTAATATTCTATTGTTTGTGGAAGTAGCTCGTGGGGACTTGATGAAATAAAATGTTTATGAGATACGGTTTTTGGAGTTAATTTTGTAAAAAGCTAGCGTTTATTTATTTATTTTTAATTTTTTGGAAATGATAATGTTTGAGTTAATTATTATAACTTCCCTTTCCCCCCACTAACAAAATCATTTTAATTTTGGATTGAAAAAGGAATTAACGTCCTAGACTTAATTCTTTCGTAATTACTCACACACATGCAGATTGGAAAGAACACATGAATATTGTTTCTGATAACTGAACAGTTTTTTGACGTCTAAATTAAGATCGAGGCCTTAACTCTTTAAGACAATGCATGATATTTTGTAGTGACATATAAACATACATATATATATATATATAACAAAAAGAGTGCCAAATTAAGTAAATACACTAATTAATTAGTTCTTGATGTTAATAGATAGAAAAATAGGCATACGCCCCAAGAAGTGGTGTAGTGGTCAAGACTTTATTTTTGAAATCTGATGACAATATATAAAAAAAGAAAAAGAAAAAAGATATATAGACATAATTAATATATATACACATATATTTTCGTGTTTTTTCATTTTTCATTAGAAGGCTATGTAAATGTGAGTTCGGTTTCATTACATGCAGCATGGTGGCAAATAACCAGTTTCCTTGGTATATATTTAGACTGTCAGTAATTCAGTCATAACAGAGGGAGGGGGCCGCACTGGCTGGGGGCATACCTCGTCTAAAGTTTTAACAGATCACACAATTCCTCCTCCTATCAGTCTCCTCTAAATGAAAATTAAAAATAATAAGAATAATAATATTTACCCGCCAAAAAACTCAAATGACTTGGCCTCAATTTAGAACTAATATATATATATATATATATATATATATAATATGCAAAAGCAGAGAATTTTTCTTAAAAATTAGAAATGTGAACCAAACTTTCTTGAAAGCCACCAATATAATATTTTTTTAACAGTTCATAACACCTTTTTTTGAATCACGTCTCCATTTAATTATAATAAATTTGATATTTATTTATTTACTACTTATCTTAGATTATGTTTACAAATATTATGTAGAAATAAAAAAAAAATAGTGATTATAATATTAATTAAGTCCCCAAACTCCCTGATATTCATGGCTACAACACCACGGCACGCTAGAATATTTGCAATCCTAGCTAGCTAATGACAAAATGAAGAAGGTAAACAGGACGTTCTTAGAATATTATACCAGATATTGACTAGTTTATAAGTACGTTTGTCAAAAAAAAAAAAAAGAAGTTTATAAGTACGTAGTAGTAACTACATTATATGCAGGTGATCATATTCAAATTTAAATGACTGCTATAACCAATTAAGTTCATGAGTTTACTGGCATGGTCAGCACTGAATACAAATATTATAAGCACTCAATCACAAGTATGCGGTATTGTATAGCATCAATCCTTACAAACGTGCATGTAAGATTGTGACATCACCAATTCCAGCAAATCGTACGTAGCTAAATGCAGAAAAATAGATGTAATTTTCTTAAGTGTCTTACTTGTATTGTAAATAATCGATCGATCGAGGAGTTGAGACATGCGCGTATACATCCATCTTGGAAATCGATCGTGTCATGCCGATGTCCTAACACATGACATCCATGATGATGAAGAGTACTCGAACGAGACGGAGCAAGAAATTAATCATCAGTACAATAGCTAGGATCATCAGGAACCAGTACTTCTACTGTTACCCCAATATTTAATCCAGTTTGCTTTCATGTGATTGAGGAAGTTGCAGCTTGGGATTCTCATTTGATGGAAAGGGTTTCAAAGGAGAACCAACTGAATGAAGTGAAGAAATAAGAGGGTGAGGTAGGACGTGATGCTGTGAACTTGAGTTTAACAATTGGATATGGCTGAATTGTCTTGGGTCACTCTCTATTGGGGTGGTGATATAGGAAGGATATGGAGTGAAAAGTGCTGGTGTTGTTGAAGATGGACAGAAAAATAGCTGAGACCCGGATGGAAGTGGCATGGCACTGCTTGTAATATGTGGATGATGATCTATTTGAGATGGAAATAATGATCCATGGCCTCCAAACTGAGATAGAGATAATGCAGAAGGCTGATCAGACTGATAGTATGAATTGTAGGCCATGGCATTGTTTAGCAAGCTATGATTAGGCATTGGGAAAAAATTATGTGCTGAAATCTGTGCACCATAACCACTAGTAGCAGTAGTACCAATTCCATACTGAATCTCATGATCTTCTTCATGATTTGTTTTGATCCACTTGCCTTTATCACCAACTTGATCTAGTAGAAGTGATCCTGATCTTTCAAATTCTTTGCTTCTTAGTCTCAATGCATGAGAATCCATATGATCCCAATCCTTCGTTTTCGCTGCCATCACGGACGTTGTTCTTTGATCTTCCCCGTCCTTAATAAATGTACTAGAATTTGCATCAAATAAATTAGGGGCAAAAGAAGAGGGAGAGGCATTTGATTCATGATGAGAAAGTAGTTGATGATGAAATTGACCGAATCCCTGGGGAATTGGGAGTGGTGGGAGCTTATCGATATCAAATTTAGTGGCATCAAGCAACCAATCTACCACCTTGCTAGGCTGACTAAGCCCGAGCCTATCCTGAAGATCATACAACTGAATTGCTGTCGGTACTGAAAGCCTAATCCGTCTGTCCCTCAATCCCCTTATGGTGCAAACCTTGCTATGCCTATCTTTTCCTCCAAAAGAACGCGACACACGCACGATCCTTGGATTTCTAAATCCTACTGACCATTGCCTTGAACTAGGCGTCGACGCTTCCACCTTTGACAACTTTCCAATATCATTGCGGCTTCCAACCTCTTGCTTGGCTTGAATATCATTTTCTCTTGAATTTGAGATCATCTTACCGCACTCATGATCATTAATGAACTGCAAGATCAACTAAACAAATAATACAACTGATCATGATCAATATATAACATGTTAGTATATATAATTCATGAGCTTCCTCTTTTCTGATTTTGCTGATCTATATATAGAAGACTAACTACTGCAAGTTAAGATCACTAGCCTTTAGCAACAGACCCTTCCATTATTATAATAATATAGAATCTTTGCAAAATACATTAATTAATCGATCCAAACTACAGATTAAGATCAGTACTAGAGGGAATTTCTCATCATTCAACAATTTCAAAATTGTGGCAAATAATTAAATATATCTTGCTCTATATCTATTAATGTTTATAACTCGATTTTCATTTCTATAAAAGAAACAAAACCAGGAAATATAGAAAGGTTAGAAACAAGTTTCTTCGTAAAAAACAAAAATGTTTTAGACCGAATTGGCTAGGACATCCTTCAAGAGTTTCGATAAAGAAAACTAAATTAGTCGCAGTGAATTCAATCTAGGGCAAATGAGTACAGCTTGCCGGGCTTTTTCGACCCAAAAAAAAAAAAAAAGAATCTAGGGCAAATGGAACCTATATTTTTTCAAGCTAATATATCGTCTTTTTATGTGAAGCTTTAAGTACTCAAGATCAGAAGAAGAATATGAACTAAATTATACTTGCGATGAAAACACGCTACAATAATATTCAGGAATCCCCGACCACCTTAATACTTTATAACCCGAGACAAAGGATCGATACTGAGAAGAACTTACATCAGGAAAACAAAATTTCAGCTAAATCGATGATCGACTCCTGGCTAGCTCTTGGTTGTTCAGCAGAAATGGGGGAGCCAGCTAGCTAGGAAGAGATGACACAGTGCCAATGAAGTCCTTAAAAGATGATAAGTGAGCTGCAGGCCGGGTAAAACGCATAAAGTTGAAATAAAATTTCTTTACAGAGAATAAAATTATTTTAAGAACTTATAACGATTTGGGAAAAGAAAAGATGCTGGCTTTTTTTAACCGCTCCATGTTGCATGGGAATGTAAAAAGAAAAAGGAATGGCTTACTTATGACCACATGGCGACTATCTACAGTGACACGTACGTTGTCGGACGCCAACAAGTAGTAGTAATTTTGTCAATATATACGTTGATACCACATACTGAACAATCAGAGTCGTAATAAATCAGCCCCAGTTGGTCTTCCCTAGCTAGCTACACTTAACTTATATTTTTAATTATTTTGTAGTACAAAGGTAGCTAGGTAATTAGATATGTAGTTGTATTCAAGCTGGGGGACCGTTCAACACACAATAGGAAAGAGGCTAACAGTAGTTGATAGACAAGAACAAATAACTTTATCTGCATTCCATTATAGATCAGCATGGATTGAAGAATCATGCCTGCCTATCTAGTTGTAAAAATTCATGATTAATAAGAAATTCACTATAAGAAAAATAAATATTTGTGACGGATTATTTGCGATGATAACGATTATTTGCAACAAAAATAGATTCATTTTAATAGAAAATAATCATTTTCGCTAGACATAATTGGTCACAAATAAACAGTTTTTTTGTAGTGATGTTCTATTAATTTTATTTATATAAGATCAGCCGCCTCTAATTTACTGATGGTTTGTTAATTAGAGCTTGCTCTAAAAGAAATTAACTTTATAATGGAGAGCAAAAACAATTAAACAAAGTATTGTATATATGTATTCATCGAATGCTGTGTTGATCTTGGTTAATGTTTTAGAAAGTTTGTTTTCACTCTTTTCCGTCAGATGCTCGAGCTAGATCAGGATGGGGAAATTTTAAGGTCTGCAGTTTGCTAGAGTTTCACATGCACAACATTTAAAAAAGGGCGATTATTTCAATTAGATAAAGCCTACACGTACAGTAATGAAACTTCCAACGTTTTGGTGTGTTAGCTCTACTAGAGTACTTTGATAGCATATAGATAGATAGATAGATGGATAGATACCTTATAGATGAGGGACCAACGTAGGTTCTTTAAGGCATCCACTCAGAAACAGATCAAGGGACCACACGTATATGACAGTGGGATTTGCGCAGAGCGAGTTAGACTTAATTACGTAAAGAGACGTTTCAGTCGGTTTAATAATATACGGTTCTTCGTTCACGCTCATCATGTAGATTTTCCTGTTTCAGAGCATCAAGCTCCCCTATCCTCTGGGTTGCAACATGATTGATTTGATCGAAAACCTTATCATCAGCAATTTCAACTCCGACTTAAATAGATATCCATTGTATATGTATCTATCTGTTTTGACAGATAAAAAACATCTTCAACTTGAAACAAGAGGATATGGTTTGCGAACTTTAGACCACGAGAAAACTTGGACTTTTCTCCACTTTCTTAAATTTATTCTCTTGCCCCTTACAGACGGGAAAAAAATAGGGTAAACCCTAGAAATGGTATTTATACAATCCACAGAGTATATACATGCATGCCAGTTAGCTGTAACCCTGCAGACCCAAAAACCCTATCAAAGAGATTCTTTATTTTTTATTTTTTATTTTTTTTTAAGAAAATAAAACTGCTGAAAAGATTTTATCTGTTCTTACTAGGTTCCATAATATATTCCTTTTGAATCTTAATATATATAATTTAAACAAAAATCTCCTCAACTTCTCAAAGTTTTGAGCAGGCGAAAACCTTAAATGCTTTTATATCGCATGTTAATTGGGCAGTAGAGACAGACAGTGTTTGTGCGTGTAATATCGGCCATCTTTTCATATTATATTAGACACTACTCTAGTAAATATATAGGAATCTTCTACAAAATAATTGAGCTCTAATTGCCGGCCTGCAGCTCCAGTGGCACCAGTCAAAAGCTGAGCCCTACTTTATATCGCTATTGTTTTAAAACAAGAACCCTGACAGCTTAAGTGCCACTTCTCCCTTTTACTTTTGTTGGTAAAAACAATGTCCCTTCTTAATTTCGGAAGCAAACATATTTCAGACGCTTTTAAGCCTTTGGTTTCTTGTCTCCATTAAAGGGGAAACGAAAGACAGATCAATTTTTTCACTAATAATTTTCCTTCAAAGAGCATTCACGTACGTTTTCTTAAACAAAGAGCACTAGAACCATTTTAGGAGGTTTCAGTTCTATTAATTATGGAAAATCTTAGTTCTCTTTCTCTCTTTAAGCAATTTTGCAGAGAAAGTGGCGGGCTTCACGTGCGAGAAGGGTTAATGTTCATGTTTCTTTTTAGAGGACCATCATAAATATAACGCTGGTCAGTACAGCTTGATCCAAGGCAGCATGATGGTTTCTTTCTTCAGCCTGTTATAAATTTCTCGCTGAGAGTTTGAATTCGTGTTTGTCCAATATTGCAAAAGAAGAAACTGCTCTGCAAGTTGTTATAAGGTTTTATTTATCCAGAATATATATATATAATAATAATAATAAATAAAAAAAACAGGTTTCTAAATCAGTTTAAAACTGTGCTAGCTAATCGATAGACAAATCTTCTATTCTATATAATATATATATATATATATATATATATATATAATATATATATCTTAATTGGATCATCAAGAACTTTTCCTTAATAGTGATTTTATATCGATCGTAAAACTCAGTTTTATTTATATTACAGAAGCATTAGTCAGGTAATTAAAGCATCAAACAAGTATTGAAAAATCATGGTCAAACAGACTGAGATGAGAAGCAGCACTCTCTCTAAAGGCCACCGTACTTGCTCTAACACCCAGGCGCCACACCAAACCCGCGTTCCATAAATATTTTTATAGGTTAATATGTATGGAAAACCAACTTGAGTTTTACAAGTAATTTTGAATAGATCACATGGCCAAAAATTATTTTGGTGGAATATGAGTTTTTATTGGGTTTGATAATTAAGTTAAAACCATGCAATATTTTAGGGACCTAGTGGAATCTAATTATTTGGTAATTAACCCGAAAAATTTATGGGATGAGTTAGATTATTTTAGAATTTGAGTTGAGGCCTATTAGGCATGCATTGGAATGGTAGCTGCAAACAGAAAGCGAAAATATATTAGAAATTAGATAATATATTATATTGTATACAGTATAAAATCTGTGGAGGCAGATTTTAATCACATGTAATAGAAACATATAATAAGTTATAAATTTATAAGATGCAATATAACTTATAATTTATAATAAGTTACTTTTTATGTCCATGTGTCTAGGCAGGGAGAAATTAGAAATTTATAATCACATGAGGCAGCCGAATGGCCAGGCAGTGCAACAGTCAAGTTCAAAGTTTGAACACCAAGAGACATCTTTCACGGAAACCCAAGAGACATTGATTTGTGTTTAAGAAAACCCTTTTATTACTTTCAGTGTGGTGGTGCTAAGGTTTGAAAAGTGACTGATACATTCTATTATAAATAACCCTTCTATTACAAGCAGTGCTGTGGTTTCAAGGAAGATTGAAAAGTGAGTCTAACTGCCTTTTGTGTGTTTATAGTATAAGTCTATCTATGCATTACATATGTTTGTTCATATTTCTAAGAAATTAAGTAACTGATACCATAAAACCTAGAAATTCATAAAACTTATTAAAAAACCTATCATAAAACTCAATTTAGAAAACTTATTCGTGCAACTGCATATTCAATTTATCTTCTATTTCTTTCAGTTTCTTCTACGCTCTGTTTCTCTCGAATCAGGTGTGGCAAAGCAGTGCAGTGGTGCTAAGGTTTGAAGGACATTGAAAAGGTCAGTCTAACTACCTTTTGTATGTTTATAGTATAAATATATATATATATATATATATATATATATTCTATCTATGCATTACACATGTTTGTTCATATTTCTAAGAAGTGAAGCAACTAATACCATAAAGCTTAGAGATCCATAAAACTTATTAAAAAACTTATAAAAAAACTCAAAAACAAATAAAACCTAATCCCTATAGTCAAACAATAAGAAGAAGAAGAAAAATGTAGCAGAAATAATTAGAAAATAAGCCAAAAAGCTGAGGAAAAAAAAGGTCAGAAAGTACTTGGAGAAGGGGCCATTCTATAGTGATAGACTGTACCCAAATAAAGCAACAAGTTTAAAAAAAAAACAAAAAAAAAACAAAAGAGAGAAGAAGAGGAATCCAGAAATTTAAGCAAATCGATTTTTACATTTTTTGTTTAGAAACCATATATAAATAAATGAAAAAATGAAACCATTGTTCAAAATCCTTGCAAAAGGAAAAAACCTCCAAATCAGATCAATTGATTCAAAAAATGAAAAAGAGAAGTCAGAAGCATGAAAATGATTGTAGAGAAGTAAGAATCATATAAAAATATGCACAAAAAGTAAACCACAATCCAAAGTCCTTGAAAACAAAAATCCTAAATTGGGTTAATTAAACTGCTAGAACATGCACACTGAAACACATTGTTAGGATATGTTTGGGGGGTGAGATGAGAATTTTGTGTTTTGTTTTAAAGTTTAAAATATTATTTTTTAGTTTTAAAATTTGAAAAAGTTAAATTGGGATTTGAAAAAGTTGAATTATTTATTATATTTTGTATAGGAATTTGAAAAAATTGTAATGATGAGATGAGATGAGATGAGAATTTTGTATAAAACAAAACTTCCAAACCTATCCTACCAACCAGAAGAAGAGAAACAAGAAAATTAAAGAAAACTAAAATGAATATATTTTGTTTAGAAACCAAATCGATCAGCAAAGCAAATAAAAACATCCACAAAAACTAGCCCACGGCTCAAAGTGCCTGCAAAAAACACACCACCAAATAGGATCAATTAAAGACAAAATAAAAGGACAATAACACAATGATATGGAAACCAAAAAAACAAAACCCATACATTTTTGTTTAGAAAACAAACATGCAAAAAAAAAAAAAAAAAACATCTAGAAAAAAAGGATGAGAATGAAAGAACAAACTTGATTTCAGAAGAAAGAGAGCTTTGGCCCCAAAGTCCATGCAAAAAACAAACCACCAAATCGGATCAATTCAAGAAAAAAACAAAAAAACAAAAAGACAATAACACACTCACATACAAACAAAAAAAAATACAAAAAATAAAAAGGAAAAAATAAAAAGAAAATAACACAATGGCATGGAAACCAAAAAAACGAAACCCATACATTTTTGTTCAAAAAACAAACATGAAAAAAAAAAAATAGAAAACAAACATCCAGAAAAAAAAAAAAAGGATGAGAATGAAAGAACAAACCTGATTTCAGAAGGAGGAGAGCTTTTGCCCCAAAGTCCATGCAAAAAAAAAAAACCACCAAATCAGATCAATTCAAGAAAAAAATCAAAAGACAATAACACAAAGATATTGAAACCAAAAAAATGAAACCTATACATTTTTGTTTAGAAAACAAACATGCAAAAAAAAAAAAAACAGAAAAAGGAATTTGTAATTTAATAGATTTGAATTACAAATACTTAGATTTAGAGTTAGAAGTATAAATATGTTGAAATTTATAAAGATAAAGACAAAAAAATACATAAAGGGGATCAAAGGTAAGATCTCTCGGATCTGGGATTTAATGTAAAGATAAGTCCAGATTCTAAAAATAAGAATAAAACTATAGATCTGCACAACAAAAAAAAAATAGAAAAGGATCAAATTTTGTACAATAACATATCTTAATCAGAATTTCTCAGATCTACAATAAATGTCTACATCCGCCAAGTTTAGAATATAAACAAAAAAATTTCATGTGAAAAAAAAAATCAAATATGTAGTAGTCACTACAACATAATTTACCTTTTGTGACAGAAAAAACTGTCACTAAAAATCAAAGAAATGTCACTAAAGACATTTGGTGACGGTTTGAAACCGTCACCAAGACCGTCACCTAAAGTGCATCACCGAATACATTTAGTGACACTTTACTGTTGAACCGTCACTAAAAATATTTTTAGTGACGGTTGGAGTTGTTCCGTTCGAAATAACGTTCGAACGTTATATTTTTTTGTGATGGTTGAAAACTGTCACAGAAAGTAACGTTCGGATGTAAATTTTAACGTCCGAACGCCAACCCGAGCAATTTACGTTTGAATGTCATAAGTTTACGTTCGTTGATTGATTATAGTTCGAACGTATAATATTTACGTTCGGATGCATTAAACGTTTGAATTTTTGTTTGAACGTTATGGGAACACCATCCGAACGTAACGAGGATAACGTTCGGACGTATGTTCGAATGTTTAGGAAGAAGTGTTCGAACGAACATGGTATGTTCGGAGGTTTCATCGAACGTTAATCGTCTAAATTTTGTATTTACGTTCGAACGTTTTTTCGAACGTGAGATCTTGTTGGAACATTTTTTTGTTACATTCAAACGTACAGATCAGAAATACACTAATTTCATAAAATTAAGAAATTAAGAAACATACTAATTGTATCATATTACACACCATAAATATTCAACAACTAACAATGTCTTAAAAAGTTCTAAAATTAAATAGTAAAAGTACATGAATTAAAGTGAGAATTCATTTTTTCTTTCCTCGCCCGCCCCGCTTCTGTTGCAATGACATAACACGCTCCATTTGCACCATCATCTGTTGCACTTGCTGTTGGATTTCATTGCGCATTCTTTCTTCTTGGTCTCTCTGTTGGTCCTGCAAAAGCGTCTCTAAATGAGATTGTCGCTCTAAAAGAGAGTCCAACTCTTGCTGCCTCGACCTCATATACTCATTCTCGCGTCGTGCGGCTTCCAAATCTTTGGTAAAATTATTAATGCGTGAAGTCAAAGAGGATGAGGAGGATGAACCAGAATGCTTGAAAGATCGTCCCAAACCTCTTGTCATACTAGAGTTAGGATCGAGCACTTGCATGAATATGTCTATGTCACTTGGAGAGGATTCCCCAGAAACTGACTGTATCTCCATCATTTTTTCCTGCCATGTCAAAGAAAACACACAATAAGTAACGTATTAAAAGAAATAAAAAATAAATTTTTCACATGTTGCATAATTTATTTAACAAAAATAACAACACTTACATAATTATCTGCAGTGACAGGATCCATCCACTCACTACTCTCATTAGTGTGAGCAGCAGTATAGACATGAATGAGGAAAAAATTTTCTGGATCATCACGTTTCTAACAAAGCCACATTAGCAATTTTAAAAAGATAATATTAGTACTTAAATAATATTAGTTAAATAAATAAATAAATTCTATAATATTATTAATTACCATTTTCTTAGCAAGACGGTGGAATGATTTTGAACCAGCATGATGGTGGACAGTCAAAGCGGATCTATTATTAGTATTTGTAGAACTTAAATGCTACAAAATTAATTAAGAATGTTAATTGATATATATACATAAAATATATAGCCCAAATATATATGTAAATAATCATTAGATATTATTAATCTAGAATACCTGATAATCTGAAGTTGCGAAAAGATCACAACACTTTCTCCAATCGTCTAACTTCATCTTCTGGAAAGGAGATTGCGCAGCCTCTTCAACCGTCTCAAACTTCTTGAAGTGATCATGACATCGTCCCTTGTGAAGTCGGAATGCTGTAGCCATCAACTCATTCACAGTTCTCAAATCCTCGCTACAGCCAAAGTCGAGGTCGAATTCATCCTAATAAAAGAATTACGTCAAAAATATAATATACTAATCTAGTATACAACAAATGTACTCTCAACGTAAACTCACCAGCACACGGCTCCGAATGTGCTCCTTAACGTCGAGCGAAACATCTCGCCATGATCGCACATAAAATGGAGCATAAACTCGAACAATTGTACCAATATATGAGGAAAGCGCTGCTGCACTATCATCCATGCCTCCAGTGGAATTATCAGGAATGTTGATCTTGAGTTTTTCATGTCTTCGGCATTTTTCAAGAGAAATGTCGTGTATAACCACGACCCCGACGAGCGGATGCATCAACTATTAGATATAATATAATTATATATATATATAATTATTGAGATAAAAGTATTGAAATATAATTAACTATGTTGTTATTTTCTTACTGGTAGGTGTCGACTGATTGTCATTGTCTTACGTCTGCACTTGATCTTCAGGAGGGAAACACTCGGATGGGGAGTCCTTAATAGGTTCGGGACTTGGACTAGGCGAAGGGGGCAAATTTTTTCGTTGTCGTTTTGGCGGCATCCTTGAGGCATGATTAATATGATAAAGAAAATTAATTAGAAAAAATTATTGAAAAGTTAAATATTTTATAATCACCTATATGAATAAAATATTTAATACTTTTATTCTTCATCTTCGGATATATTTTCCATGCTTGTTTCAGAATCTCCCTCAATAGCATCTTCGTCGTCATAATCAACCTCTTCTTCGTCCTCCTTATCCACTTTCTTCCCGGATTCTGATTCATCTTCTTCTTCTAACTCTTGTCCTTCTTCTTCTAACTCTTGTCCTTCTTCTTCTTCACTAACTTGAATTGAATGATTATTTAATACGGACGGGTCGAGAAGGACGGGTGGGACGTCATCTCTACACAAGGGGAGCAACTCGAGTGCACCGAGGTCAACAAACAAGTTAATACCCTCTCCATCTTCTTGGTAGGCCTCTACTATCGGAGTGTCATCTTCATCTCCACTATTCTCATAATCCACACTCATTCCTGCTTCATATATATTTCGAGGAACAAATTTCTGTACTACTCGCCAAGTTATCTCTCCACTATCTTCATCAACACTTTTCATTGGATCAATCAAGTAATAGACTTGGGTAGTTTGACAAGCCAATACAAATAGATCATCTTCATACCATTTAGATGCCGTATTAACACTCGTAAAGTTATTATCCCTATGTATTGACACCCGACCACCGCCTAAGTTCCACCAATCACACTTAAAGACATATGTTACAGACCCACCCAGATATTTCAATCCTATAATATCACGTATGACACCATAATAGTCAATATCTTCTGTTCCATGACTTCCCTCGACCAACACACGACAATTTTGAGTCTTTCTATTACGTTCACGGTCCAGAGTATAGAATCTATAACCTCGAACCGTGCATGCAGTGTATCGAAGTACTCTATTAGAGGGACCACGGGCCAATGCATACAATTCAGAAGAAACTGATCCGGGATCATGAGCACGTTGTTCCAAAATCTATCAATTTCAATAATATATACGTATTAAAAGTAACCCAGATTCAAAACATTATAAATCAAATAATTACAATGTAGTTTTAGTTCATACACGTTGTTTAAACCATCCGGGAAATTCTTCCTCGTGTCTTACCTCTATATTCTCTACGCATTCCATCATAAGTTTATCCATGTGATCACTGTATATATGTGTAAAAGAAATTAATATTTTGAGCACAAAAATTATAATTAACGATATTTGACTATAATTCACAAGAAGGCAACAACATACCTGAGATAGCAATCAATCTCTCGGCAATTATTTAACATGTACCAACAAACTTTACCCAACTCTCTATAAATTAAATCGTAACCCGTTTGTGCACCCAAAGGTCGTACATTCTGAGAAAACACTGATAGTTCACGAGGAGGCGGAGCCTCAAGATCAGCATTTCGCTCTTAACGATTAAATCGTGTCTCAACACCACGAAGATATAGAGAGCAAAACGTTAACCATTCATTGTGTATATAAGCTTCTGCTATTGAACCCTCAGCTCTGGCTTTATTCCCAACAGTAAGCTTTAAACGGCCCAAATATCTTTCAACTGGATACATCCAACGGAACTGTACCGGACCACCCAATAATGCCTCCTGGGGTAAGTGCATTGCTAAATGGACCATAACATTAAAAAATGATGGTGGAAAAATCTGCTCAAATTTACAGAGTATGGTAGCAATATCTTCTTTCATCTTCTGCAACATATCTCGATTTACTACTCGAGCGCACAAATCTTTAAAAAACATACATAGTTCAGTAATGGCGAGACGTACATTAGATGTCAGCTTCCCACGAATTCTCACCGGTAATAACTTCTGCAAAAGAACGTGACTGTCATGATTTTTCAATCCACTAATTTTCCAATCAACAGGACTCACGCATCTACCAATATTTGAGGCATAACCATCTGGCAACTTTGCACCTTGTAACCATTTGTAGAAATCCATCATCTCTTCACTCGTCATCGTAAAACATGCATGCGGCATGATCACCCTATTGCCGTCCACTCGCAAATGTAGATTATATTTAATTTCCATTCTCTCAAGATCTTTTCTTGTCTTGATCGTATCCTTTGTTTTTTTATTAATGCTCATCAATGTACCTAGTATATTATCACATATATTCTTCTCTATGTGCATTACATCCAAACTATGTCGCAACATGCAGGATGACCAATATGGCAAGTCAAAAAAAATACTACGCTTTGTCCAATTCAATTTTGCTTCGCCTCTTTTTCTATTATTCTTACCCCGGCCTTTGCCAAAATTGTTTGCTCTAATATGTATCAGTTGTTCCACTATCTCTTCTCCAGACAATTCACTTGGTGCAATTCTGTCCTCTACTCTCCCATCAAACTTAGCACATTCGCTTCTCTATGCATGATTTGGCGGTAGATAACGTCGATGACCCATGAAACACAACTTCTGAGAATATGTTAACCACTCACTAGCAGTTTCTTTATTACACATCGGACACGCTAACTTCCCTTTAGTACTCCAACTAGAAAGATTTCTATATGCCGGAAAGTCATTTATAGTCCACAATACTGCAACATGCATCTGAAAAGTTGTCGACGTGGATGCATCATACGTTTTGACGCCTGTTTCCCATAACTCTTTCAACTCTTCAATCAACGGCTGCATGAATACATCAATATCATTCCCAAGTGATCTCGAGCCAGGAATAAGTAACGTTAACAAAAAGTTCGGTGCCTTCATGCATCTCCATGGCGGAAGATTGTACGGAATCAACACTACGGGCCAAGTGCTATAACTTGTACTCATATTCTCAAAAGGGTTGAATCCATCGGTAGTGAGTCCCAAACGCACGTTCCGAGCTTCTATCCCAAATTTTGGATATTGATCATCGAAAGATTTCCATGCAAGTGAGTCAGCCGGGTGCCTCATGTATGCATCATTCTTAACTCTTTTCTCTTCGTGCCACCTCATATCAACAGCTATTTTTTTACACATATATAGTCTTTGCAACCTAGGTCTCAAGGGAAAATATCGCAACACCTTAACCGGCACATTTTTCTTGGCCTTCCACCTCGACTCTCCGCATACGGGACATGCTTCTTTCCCCTCGTTCTCCTTCCAGAACAAAACACAATCATTCTTGCATGCATGTATTGACATGTACTCAAAGCCTAATCCCTCTCTCAACTGTTTCGCTTCATAAAAGTTCTTTGGCAATGCAGACCCATCTGGAAGCACCTCATTAAATAAGTCCAATACCATGTTTATTGCTTTCGTCGACATCCCACACAATGACTTAATGTGAAGAAACCGCACAATAAACGACATTTTGGAATATTTTGTACAGCCTGGATAAAGCTCGCGTTTTGCATCTTCCCACATTGCAGCAAAGTTTTCAGAATCACTCCCTCGAACACTTGGGCCATTGTCGTCTACGTCATCCATAAACATTCCAGCTCCAATGTCACCCAACATTTCCTCCATCTCATCCCACTCATAATCATTATCCATGTCTCGCAAATAATTCGAATGACCGAACAATGCATCCGCTGACTGTGCATACGGCTCACCATGCAATACCCATCGTGTATACCCCAGATCCATACCGTTCACAAATATATGACTTTCAACTTCAGCCAATCCTATCGCACACAAATTTTTACACCCTCGACATGGACACTTAATGCAACCACGACTATTAGCAGAGCCTCGAGCAAAATCAATGAAAGTTCTTACTCCACGCACATAGGCTGCGTAATCTGTTCCAAGTTTATCGCCTAGACGCATCCAACTTTTGTCCATTTCTAAAAAGTTCTATCTATTAGTAACACTTAATGTACATTGAAAATTCACATGCATGTAATGCTCTAATTGCCACTGCTAATTTTTATAAGGTAGTTGGTCCTATCCCATTCGAGATTATATTATCCATATTGCACATATTCCGTCACTCTACTACTGTCCACGTCAGTAGAAATTTCGACAGCACCTCCCCATAGTTCTTCAAGTATACATGTTCATTAAGAGGGATTGTGACCCTACGAACAGTATACCCGAAGAACAATAGAGGAAGACACCGAAATTTCATACTAAATATGTTCAATAGGAGTAACAAGAATGTGCAATACAGATGATATAATCTCAAACTGTCCACACTGGACAATTCAGGAATTAGTGCACACCTAAATGTACACTAATTCTTGAACTGGTCTAAGGTTATTTATGCAATGTCACACATATTTATTCAAAAACCACATGAATCTTATATATACTATAAATGTTAGAATTAGTAATGTTAAAAACATTCGGAAGTCTTATTTATTGTGTTTATTTATTATAATTAGTGTTATCCCTCTAAGTTGTTATAAGTCTAATATTATAACTAGTTGATACTTATTTATTTGTTAAGTTACTATTATAATATTTATATATTATAATCTAAGTGCTAATTTTCACAATATTATAACTAGTTTATACTTAATGTTAACTAGTTGAAATTATAACTAGTTACACTTATTTATTTATTATATAGAAAATTTTGTATTTATTTATTATAATTAGTGTTATCCCTCTAAGTTGTTATAAGTCTAATATTATAACTAGTTGATACTTATTTATTTATTAAGTTACTATTATAATATTTATATATTATAATCTAAGTTCTAATTTTCACAATATTATAACTGGTTTATACTTAATGTTAACTAGTTGAAATTATAACTAGTTACACTTATTTATTTATTATATAGAAAATTTTGTATTTATTTATTATAATTAGTGTTATCCCTCTAAGTTGTTATAAGTCTAATATTATAAGTAGTTGATACTTATTTATTTGTTAAGTTACTATTATAATATTTAAATATTATAATCTAAGTTCTAATTTTCACAATATTATAACTAGTTTATACTTAATGTTAACTAGTTGATATTATAACTAGTTACACTTATTTATTTATTATATAGAAAATTTTGCATTTATATATTATACTACGTATTTATTTATTATACGTACTATTAGACTTATTTATTTGTTATCCCTCTAAGTTCAACAAATAAAATCTCAACATAACAAATTATTTCTAAACATATTCATTCATTAATAACAATATTCACAACATTTAAAATCCTCACAATATTCCAACAATAATACAAATAAACATTTCACAATATTATTTTCACAACAATATTATTTTCACAATAAAATTTTCTAAACCTCACAATATTCCAACAACAATATTCATAAACATTTGTATTCATCAATAAACACAAAAAACTCACAAAAGTCCATTATAATTATACTTAATAAATATATAATCACATGCATCTCATATATATCCATATCCCTCTAAGTATCTAAACCTCACAATATATTCACAACAATATATTATACATATTAATTCAAATATATTTTTCACAATATTACCACAAGTCCATTTCATAAACCTTAATCACAACATTTAAAATTCAAGACACAACAATATTCATAAACATGCAATATTATACTTAATAAACATATAATCACAACAAAATTATCTAAATCTCACAATATTCCTACAACAATATATTATATAGATTATAACTAAAGTTTAGAAATATACCTAGCACTTTTTAATATCCTCTTACAAAATATAAGCTTTCAAGTGTCCAAAATAACCAATCCTTCAAAAATAAAAACAATACAAACTTGTTAGAGACATATACATACATATAAAAACAACAAATACAAGAGAAATAATCTAAATTAGAAATAATGGAAAAATAATTTTTCCTTACCAAAATACTTTCAAAGTCTTCACTCTCAATAATCACACTCTCTCACTCTATCCCTCTCTCACTCTACTCTCTCTCACTCTAGTTGTAATCGGTATCTCACTCTCACTCTAACCCTGTATCTCACTCAATCTCTCAACAACCTCTCCTATCTATTACGCGCATGGGAAGCAGAAATGGTTTCTGCTTCGCTCCCGTGCGCGACTTCATATCAAAATATTTCATTTTAATTAACGTTCGAATGGTTCATTTAAACGTTCGAATGTTACTTCTTTCCGGGTAAAATATCAATATTTTCGTTTGAACGTTTAAATGAATCGTTCGAACGAAAAAGCACACCACGTAAAACGATAATCAAGCGAAAAAATTCCCGCCAACAATATATTAACGTTCGAATGTATATGTAATAACATCCGAACGATATAATTGAGCGGAAAATTTCCCACCAAAAAATTCATAACGTTCGAACGTATATGTAATAACATCCGAACGATACAATTGAGCGGGAAATTTCCCACCAAAAAATTCATAACGTTCGAACGTATATGTAATAACATCCGAACGATACAATTGAGCGGGAAACTTCCCACCAAAATATTTGTACCGTTCGAATGTAATGACTTAACGTTAGAACGTTAAAAATGCAGAAAATTAAGTTAATTAAGACATTTTTTTTATGAAAATAGACTTCATTTTATTAATGATCTCCTAACTACATATATTATAGTTAAATAATATATTATAGTCTATTTAGAACATATAAATAGTCACGATTATATATTATAGTTATATAATATATTATAGTTACTATATAGTCTATTTAGAACATATAAATAGTTACTATTATATATTAATGTTATAATAGTTACTATTATAGTTACTATAATAATAGTTATAATATATTATTATTATAATAGTTACTATTATAGTTACTATATAGTCTATTTAGAACATATAAATAGTTACGATTATATATTAATGTTATATAATATAATATAGTTACTATATAGTCTATTTATAACATATAAATAGTTACTATTATATATTAATGTTATAATAGTTACTATTATAGTTACTATAATAATAGTTATAATATATTACTATTATAATAGTTACTATTATAGTTACTAATATAGTCTATTTAGAACATATAAATAGTTACTATTATATATTATAGTTATATAATATATTATAATTACTATTTAGTCTATTTAGAACATATAAATAGTTATTAATATATATTATAGTTATGTAATATAATATAGTTACTATATAGTCTATTTAGAACATATAAATAGTTACGATTATATATTAATGTTATATAATATAATATAGTTACTATATAGTCTATTTATAACATATAAATAGTTACTATTATATATTAATGTTATAATAGTTACTATTATAGTTACTATAATAATAGTTATAATATATTACTATTATAGTTACTAATATAGTTTATTTAGAACATATAAATAGTTACTATTATATATTATAGTTACTATTGTCCAATTATAGTTATAGAATATATTATAGTTAGAATATATTATAGTTATATTAATGTTATATAATATATTATATTTACAATATAGTTATATCATTAAACAAAAATCATTAATAAAAGTTTAATATTAGATTTATACTAAAATAGAACGTTACTAAACATTATATTTGTTAACGTTCCAACGTTTCATCCGACGTTGGAACGTTAATACAGATAACGTCCGAACGTTATATTTATTAACGTTCCAACGTATTTGAAACGTTGGAACGTTATTTATTATAATGTTCAAACGTTATATGTAAATAAATCCAAAATCGAACGCCTGAAACTCATTTCTCCGTTTTCCTCTGTTCCAAGCCGCCACTCCTCCATTGCCGCCGCCGTCAAACTCCGCCACAACCGTCACTAAAAGGTATGCATCTCTATTTCATCTAAAAGTATATATTTTATTTATCAATTTTCGATCGATTTGTATTAAAACCGAAACCCATGGTGGCCGGATTTTCAACTCGATTTTCCGGCCACCATGGGTTACCAATCGCCAAAATGTCACCATGGAAATGTTTCTTGAAGTGTATACTTCATTTCTACGGTGACCTTTCGGCATTTAGCCCAGTAGAAATAGGATTTGAAGCTTTCGAGAATGGCTGAGTCGACTCAGCCAACCCCACTCGTAACGTTTGAACGTAACAACAATACGTTCGAATGTATGCCCTTTCAATTTCGTGGCCTTCCACGTCCGGAGGTATATTTTATACATCCGGACATTACTACATTTACGTTCGATAGGATATTTGAACATTCGTAAGTTTTTTTAATTTTTAAAATATTTTTAACAATTTTGCGTCCGAACGTATATTTATAACGTTCGAACGTATAACAGTGAGATTTATGATACCTTCTATTTTCGGACGTTTAGTTAAACGTCCGAACATTATATATTTACGTTCGAATGTTATGTAATAATGTCCGAACGTTTCATAGTAACGTTCGGACGTATATTCATATGTTCGAACGTTAATGCAATTCAATTTAATTTTAAGACAAATATGCATTAATAGTACAATTAATTTTGTTTCATTTTCTATTTTCAGGAGATGGCTCATCATTTGCATTCTAGGAAATGAGGGAGGGAAGGAGCCACTCAAGATACTGCTCGGATCGGGTCTCGTACTGTTATGGTCGAGCAAGAAGCCCTGATCAACGAGTTCGATGAGCTCAGCTGGGAGCATACGAACCTGAGAGATGTCTTCCTCAGTAGAGGCTGGGGAAATATCTGCACATTGAGGGGTAAGGCATATCCCTCTATGGTTCAGGAGTTATACATGGAGATGTGCTCCATGCCTCATGACGCATCCTCTCACACCGTGACTGTACGCGGTGTGACATTTGAGTTTTCACCCGATGTCATCACCGACCACCTCGGGATTCATCGAGGAGTTCAGACATCGACTGAGGCAGATGTAGGCACTTCTGCATCATCTATTGGCCCACTTGATGAATCATCAGCCAGAGATGCGGACCAGTCAGAGGCCGAGGGTGCTGAGCCTTCGGCTACGGATGATGACTGAGACGAGGATTTCTACATCCTCACCGGGAGAGACCGCATGCAGCTTGAGAGGCCGAACTCCTCCCACCAAAATCATTTGCTGCCGTTCTTCCGTATGTTGCATCTTATAGTTGCAACAAACGTGGATCCTGTGGCACATAAGACCACATTTAGTCAGACTCGGGCACAGTTTTTGATACGGGTGGCACGTGGAGATGCCATAGATTTACCCCTGCTCATCTTTGACAGGATCCGTTACGAGGCGAGTATCGTCTCCACGGACAACCTCCCATACGGTGTCCTGCTCAGCCGGCTACTACTTGCTCGGGGAGTGCCAACCCAGCCTTTAGAGATGGCCAAAGATCAGATGAGCGCCCTTGACATGACCACTCAACGACGTAGCATTGGACAGGCGAGGGGACGTCGGCCACCCCCTGTAGCGGATCTAGTTCCTCCGACGCAGCCCCAACCCAGTGTGGGGAGTAGTGGTCAGCAGCCGACCAGTATATCTGTGCGAGATGTGCGGCCTGCTTGGATTGATGCAGTGATCTCACAGCTGGCTGCGCATATCGATCATAAGATCGATGAACGGCTCAGGCCTCTAGAGGCATCTATCGCCGAGATGTCACACCGTGTACATATCTTCAACGACAAGGTTGATACCTTGACTGAGGAGGTACGGGCAGCTATCACTTTCCCGGACGACGATATTATCTGATTGTTGTTTATGTACTTTTATCATATTATATGTATTTTATTTTTAATATTTGTAAGGAACAATATTATTTAATATATCTATGGTTTTTTAATTACAATTCTCAATCTTCTTTAATGTTATATTTTTCAACTTCAATACTAAATCACTGCACTTCAAATATACATAAACATATGTATATATTTAAATATGTATATATAAATATATACACATTTATATATATATAAACATAAGTTTATATATATATAAACATAAATATTTAAAATATATATAAATATATAATTATATTTTACAAATTCTGTATATATAAATGTATACAAGTCAATTTTTTAGACTTCTATCCAAATTATGCAATATCAAAACCACATAAATTTAAAATTAGAACATATTTAATTAATTTAAATTTATAAGTAACGTTCGGACGTTACTTACTAAGGTTCGAATGTTTGCGCCAAAAAATTTCACGTTCGGACGTTAATTACTAAGGTTCGAACGTTTGCGCCAAAAAAATTTTACGTTCAAACATAAGTAACCACATGTTTGAACGTATGTGTGACGTTCGAACGTAATTTTCTCATTCGTTGGAACATAAAAAAAATCTCATCCGTCTTTAGTGACGGTTTTCAAAAACCGTCACAGAAAACACTTTTTAGTGACAGTTTAGGGTGTCACAAATTCCTAACTGTTACTAAAAATCAAATGTGTTGTAGTGAGTACAATAGACTTGAAGAAGAACTACACAACCAACAACAACAACAAGAATAAAATGAGAAAAGAAACAAAATAACAAAAGAAATTTGTAGTCCAACACATCCAATCAGAGGTGTTTTGGTTTATAGTAAAATTTAAAAATCTTTTCAAATTTATGAACATGAAAAGACAAAAATAAATCAACCAAGGGATCTGAGATAAAACTATGTAAAGAAATGTCCAAGTTCAAAATAGATGATAAACATTATAACTCTAAAGAGCAAATAAAATAGAAAAGAATCAAAGTATATATACTAACAGTGATCAATCAAAATTCTTCGAAACTAGAATAAAATATCCAGATATGTTAGAGTTTATAAAGATGGGCAAGAAAAAATAAATTTGAACTAAAACTTCACTGATGTAATACAACGAAAAAAAATTTAGACCTCAAAAATAAAGAAAAGAAAAAGAAATATATAGTGCATCACATTTGAGTAAAAAAATTCAAAGATTTATACTAAAATGTTTACAAGTCTTCAGATCAGAAAAAAAAAACACAGGGAGGGTAAAAAATTAAAACCTAGAGCATGGCAAGTAATGTATTCCGTATTCATCATTTCTATTGGACAACAATGACTATAAATGCAAAACAGACAACTGCGATCAAAGAAAAACATAGAGAGAAAAAAAATGAAGGAGATTAAAAAACATGCACAGAACAAAAAGTAAAAAAATATTCAAACGGTGTATGCTAACAAATTTGAGGCAAAAAGCTTCACCAATCTAGACTAAAACGTCAAGATTTGTCAGTTTAAAAAGGAAAAATAAAACCCAAACAATAGATCTAAAAATTAAATAGAACATTTCATAAGAGATATCTTTTCAGACGACTCCAAAAACAACAAATAAACATCAATTGATAAACCAAAAAAAAAAACAAAACAGATTTGAACATGGTCTCTTCAAGTGTGCGATAGTCTGCTCTGATCTTTAGAGAGAGGGAGGGAGGTAGATAGAAAAAATAAATCAGAGATAGACCAACTTCAAAATTTTTTTACATCTATTGCCACCTGCATGTGCAAAACACCAACAATGCACAAAAAGCAGAAAAATAAAACTATTTCCCAAAAAACAAAACCCTACAGAGATAGAGAGATCTTATGTTCTAGGTAGAGATAGAGAGAGAGAGATGGGAGAGATAAAAGAAATGAATTGATGATAGGAAAAGTGGTGAGGTTTTCTTGGTGTTGATTTGGTTGAGAGGACGAAGTAGAGCTCTGTAGTGCTACGATGGAGAAGAGAGAAAACGAGAAAGAGAGAGGGCGGAGAAGAAAAGTCGAGAAGAAAGTGTGAGGAGAGAGGAAAATTTGAGAGAAATGAAGATGTCAGCATAGAGAAGAAAATAAGTAGACAGAGAAAAAAAAATCTTAAGTTTATAACTGTTGTGGCCAAAATTGCACTGTTTAAGGCTCAAATGTTGGGATTCATAGAGTGCACGAAATAAAATATTTCAAGAGAAATATTTTATTTTTTCAGGATTATAGACTAAATTTGGCCAACAATTTCAAAATATATTTTGGGATTTAGATTTGTTTTTACATGTTTTGTTTTATTTTACAGAAACATTTGCAAAATATAGAAAAAATTGTAGCATAAGTTTCACAAAAATAATGGATGATTCAACTTTATATCTACCCTAATCGACTCAACCAACAACAACACAAGAATTTCAACGTCTTCTCTATTGATCCTGTACAAGATGACACAAAATGATGAATCATGGTACAAACATCAAACGACACATATTTTGAACTACCATTTTTGTTGGACTTTTATTAAACTTATCGCAGGAAGATTTGCTAAAATTATGGATGTTATAAACATGTATTTGATTGAATAATATTTTGAACTAATGTTTTTATTTTCTCTACTATATATGCCTTAAATTATTAAGTGAAATCAATCATTTTGATAAAATATATATATAAATATATATTATTTTTTACAAATAACTATTTCATAAAACTAGGCAAACGTGCTTTACATGTTGCTCCGCCTGGTATATATATATATATACGTATACAATTAATGTTATTAATTAATAAATCTAGTAGAAGATCATTTGATGAGGATTATTTATGAAGATATATCATATATTGGGTTGGATTCTTTTGAAATAGGGTCCGTATAATAAAGTTAAATACCGAAAGAAACAATTATATTTGTCTGTAATTTCGATGGGTACTTAACGGGTAAAAGCTGATTGTGTATATCAGTTAACACGTATACATCCAGTCACATGATGAGTACTACGTACGATTACAATTCTAAAATTAAAACAAAGATGATCATGTCCCAGCCTACTAGCTAGACCTGGCCTCCAAAATTGCATGTGATATTAATAATTTTATGCATGTCTCTCTTTTTTATTTTGGGTCTTAAGTTTGATTCCACTTGACCTAATTTATGATGCTGCTATTTAAACTCTCAACGCCAGCAATACCTAATTCAGACGGCATAATATTCTGTTGTTTGTGGTTTGGTGTGCACAGACCAATTAAAATGATACGATGAAGTTAGCTCCAAGCTGTGTTAATAATGGATAGCCTACGTACGTATATGGTGTTGGAGTAGCTGTTTTCATTTTTATGTTAAGAAAAAAGCATGGGAACTGGATCCGTACATCTTATAGGTGGATTCAGAGAGTAAACGAAAGCTTCAAGATGATCAAAATGTCTTGGCTGCAAAGCCAAAAAAAGGACCTAAAGTTTAATATTATCAATATTATCCCAGATTTTAGATCTAAATATTCCATTAATTAAAAGACAGATCTAGATCCTGATAATCCCTTGATCAAGTTTTTTACCATCTACGAGGAGCGGAGGAGACTCATAATATTTAGGATCCTTCTATTGTACCGCTTAGCTCTTACGGTTGGACGTGTCTGTTAATATAATCTTATTTCATTTTTTAAATATTTTTATATATTTTAAAAAATACATAAATTCATTGATAATAATATTCTTAAGCATTTAAAAAATTTAAATACACTAACAATAAAACGGCCTAAACACAAATTCACGAGCTAATTAACATTTCCTAATATTTGTAGGTAATATATATTTAAATATATAAATTTAGTATAAATTTTTCTGTACTTTTTGTTTGATTATTTATTTATTAGTTAAAAAAATTATTTATTAGTCCGTAGACCTGACGGTACCGCTCTTTGCCGCAAAAGTTAAAGCGCTAAGCCCTAGAAAAAAGAATTGTATAACTAAAGGCTGAGGTGATTAATGCGTCCTGTCTCCTGCGTGAATAATGCAAAGCCACCAGAGAAAATTGATGGCAGATGAAAAGTAAACTGTACTATCACTTTAGGACCATTACATGTTGATCATCTCTCTCACACTGAGAGAGAAAAAAAACCTTGACTGCAGATGAAGGGAAACCAAAAGGATCTCACGCCGTAATTCTAAAATTTACTATTTTTGTAGTTTTGATGTAAGAATAACAAAACATTGAGGTACGAATGCCGGGGGGGTCATATATTGTGTTGCGGTACTATGGATGGATGGGTAAATGGGCCCTCGCCCAAAAGAACCGAGCCTACACCCACAAAAACCTATGAATTAGAGGATGGAAACTCGTGGATAAGAGTTGAGATAGTCGAAGTGATCTAAGGCGTTAAAAAGAGCCATTGGGCCTGTCCCAACAAGAGGAAGGCCATGAAGGCCTAGCAGGAATAGTTTGGCCTCGACAAGGCAGATGCATAAGAGATCTAGATCGGCATGGGAATACGGGACAGCCCACCGATGGACATGTCCCTAGCTAGAAAACTTGTGGGGAGCTACACTGCATTAAATTACCTTATGGCAGGTATGTCACTGATTGGGATGACAACGAGAGCCCAAAGAGGCCACACCTCACCTCCTGTCCTGAGGGATATCACTCAAGGAAATAGCAGGAGCAACCGATTTTGAGTAGAGGCTGGATTTGATTTTAGTGTTTATAGCAATGACTTTATACACTATAAAGTGGATGAGACAATTAATTTGAAACTTTGATGTAGTATTTCTAGTATGGATGTTCTATCTCCCACTTGAACTCATGCCTTACTATGTGGACCTCTAAAGTAAGGCATTATCTATTTATGATTAATTTGATTTATTGGGATGTTTAGTTCATTCCGACATAAAAATTTTATAAGTCACCCTATTTTCGCGATTATTACATAATGCTAACTGTATTATAAGATGCATTGTATATTAATTGTCATAAACGGAGGTATGTAACCATATATTGCATGTCTTGATGCTCCAAGTCTTTGTTCTATTCCAAGAGAGGGTTTGGGGGCGTCACAGGGTGGTATCAAAGTAATTACATTTCTGGGTAAAATCACATGTCCTTAGGATGTTCCAGAATGTAGGTTTGAATATTTATTTTGGATAGGCTTGAATCTTGAAGTTGGAGTTCGATTTGATACACGTGCATTTGAGGAGTTAAAGGATTAAAGCAAAATGGCACGTGACAAACGAGAAAGGAATGCAAAAGGTTCTAATACCCATATCTGTGCTTGTTTCTACCATTCATATATGTGCTTGTTTCTTAATGATTTTATAATATTTGTTATCTACTTCCAGTACTTTGGTTAGAGCCTTTGTGGGGACGGCAGTGGCCTTTGGCTATTTCTCCTTAGCAGCCATGTTGGCACGGCGTAGAGAGTACCTATACCTTGGTGGTTTGCTTTCTTCTGGCCTCAGCATTCTGTTGTGGCTGCACTTTGCTTCTGCAATCTTTGGAGGTTCTGCAGCCATCTTCAAATTTGAGGTAACGAGATTATAACTAGAAATATTCCTATGTGATAGTGTTATCTTCTATTTTGGCGGGTGGAATAGGTGGCTACTAGCAGTTTTTCTTACTCTACTTTCTTGATTACTTTTGCAGCTGTATTTTGGGCTTTTGGTGTTCGTAGGCTTCACAGTTGTGGACACTCAGGATATAATTGAGAAAGCACATCGTGGTGACTTGGACTATGTGAATCATGCACTACTACTTTTCACTGATTTTGTGGCCGTCTTTGTCTGAATTCTCACTATTATGGTCAGTTTAGTTAAAATGCATTGTGTCTGAACCATTTTTTTCCTTTGTTTTAATCACATTTATTTGCTACTTGGTTATAGATATGATGATTACTCGCATGAATTTATTTGTTTTACAGCTGAAGAATTCCGTTGATAAGAGTGGGAAGAAGAAGAAAAGGAGGGATTGAATATTTTAGTAGCTTGGTCATCGGTCAAATTACACTGTTAAGACTCTGGAACATGTATTTACTGGTTGGTTGTGTTGTAATTAGTGAAAAGATCGCCCGTTGGATGGAGGACATGACTTGGTGGATGCCATTCATGAAATGACAGAGACAATGAATCAACAATAGGAGATCCTTAGACAAAACTAGCAGCAACACCGCCCTCAGGCAGAAAGGCAAGAGCGGATAGAAAATAAAGGTTGCATTATGAAAAATTTCTGATGTGACACCCCCAATCTCCGTTTGGGATGGAATGGAGACTTGGAGTGTCGGGACATGCAACACAAGGTTACATACTCTTGTACTTGACAATTAATATGCAATGCACCTTAATATGCAACTAACAGTATACAATAATCGCAGCGAAAACAAAAGGTTAAAATATAAGATATGCCAGAATAACTAAAAACATTCCAACTTCATTAGAAAATTATCGTGTTCAAAATACCAATGTAGCATAGACTTGTATACAAAGTCATATTATTCTCTTCATGCGTTCTAAAGCATGAAGGACTTGGGTTATAAACATCAGTATTAAATCTAGCTTCTTCACAAAATATGGCTCCTCCTCAAACATGCCGATCCAATGCTCCATCAATCCTGTCCTAGTCGATTCCTGACACAACTTCTATCATTTCAAGTGGAATGATAGTGGTCCCATAAAAAGTGTGAGATTTACTCGAAATCTCAGTAAGTTAAACAACTAACTAAAAATAAATCAATCATGAAAAATGATAAATATACAATGCATGAGATGCAGAAAATCAGTATGCATGTCTCCCATCTAGATTCCTCAACATCTTTTAAAAATATGGAGACATGGGTTTTTACACAATAAGTAATTTTGTCATTATTTTTTAGAAAACATAACTTTTTCGTAAAAATTTCATCATAAACTTTCATCATCATAGACTTACATCATTTTCTTAATTAATAACATAACATGTGGTAATGTCACAGTTCCCCATATGCACTCTGAGTACCTACCGATGACCGTTTGTTGAAACTATGTTGTTTATAGACTCGTTCTCAATGCATTGAAAAATATAACATAATATCATAAAATTCATAATGTGTACACCCATCAGCGTTAAGTGTCATAATATGTTGACTTCGCTCTCGCGTTCTTTAAAAAGAACCCATTCAAAGCCTATTGACTGTTTTTCGTCAACTTAGGGGTTACCACTCCATTATTAAACACTCCAGAGTGGACAGAGGAGTTCCACCAGGATAATTCCCCATCTTGGTCTTTGGGATCGTGACAAAATGATTTTCATGCTATGTTTTAGAAAATATTTCTCATGACATGTGCGTATGTAGTAAATTTCACGCAAAAATGACATTTATAAATGTAATACGCAAAAACGATAAAAATGCCACATGTCATGTAGGTATGCACTCAATGTATCATATAACATGATAATTTATGCAAAAAATGATATTTATCAATAATTCATAAATAATCCATCAAGTTGTAAGTTAGAGGCCAACTTACAAATTTCTAGAAAAATTTGAAATTAGCGTCGTAGTTGCATAAATAATGTTTATACTAAGTTAGGGTTAATACTCTTATGGATAGATTCAAAATCAAAGACTTCAAAAATTGGGTATTTACAAGAATATCCGTAGACTTTCAAAAATTACCATTTAAGCCCTAGATTTTCACTAATTGTAAATAAACTCCAAATTTAACCAAATTTGATGGAATACATATTTTTGGTATTCAAAAACCATCTACAACCTTGGATTTTCAAAATTCAAGGTGGTACTTGTCCAATTAGTCCCAACCCATGACATGCATCCTAGTTGATGCCTATGTGTGTTTTTAACTATTAACCCTTATGAATGCATGCATATGAGATTTTCTTTAATCACTAATGATCACTAACATCTTTAGGAAAATTATTAAGCCTAATTCTTGAGTAATGAAGTTCATCCCAACACTTAATCAAAACTAAGAAATCCTTAATCACCAATATGCTTAAAATCGATCCATGCTTGAAGATAAAAACAAAATAGATTTAAAACCTATCAAGGCATGATTCTAACTAGGGGTGTAAACAGGCTGGTCCGGTTCGGCCATGGACCGAATTTTTTCGGTCCATGGTCGGACCGGACCGGACCGGACCGAATTCCTATAGGGACCAGACCGGACCAGTAGTCATAGGTCCGGTCCGGTCCATTCGGTCCGGCCTCTTTTTTTTTCACATCAATTAATAAAAAAAATTTATTTACAATATTAAATTAAACTAAGTGACTTATTAATATGGATTATGTAACAAACTCAATAAAAAAATATTTTATATGGTTAATGATAATAAATTAAATGAAAATTATATTATTGATGATGTTAATTATTACTTTATTGCAAACTTAAAGTATATTAATGCATAATGAGCCATATACAACTTTTAAAATTTTGTATATGAAGCAATAAGTATAAATAATTTAATTATCCACACATATTACATCCATAATTGAGAAAGATACATACTTAACATACTATTATAAATAAGCATAAGATATTTAATTATACATACTATTATAAATTTATAAATTATACATATATTATAATTTATACTATAACTCTTAATACTTAATAGTATTAATAATACATTAAAGAATATATTAATATATTGATACTAAATATATAGTTATAGACTTATAGTGATTAGTTATTATGAATCATGATTAGTATAACTATATAATAGTATTAGTATAAAGTATTAGATTATTAGTAATATAGTATAGCTATATATTAGTAATATTAGTATAAGTATAACTGTATAACTATAGTCTATACTTAATTATAATATGGTATAATTATATATTAGTTAGTGATAGGATTAGGTTAGATGAAAATTATATAATTAATTATATATATAATTTTTTTTTTTTTAGGTTCGGTCCGGTCCGAAAAACACATGGACCGTGGACCGGACTGAATTCATTCGGTCCTATAAAATTCGGACCATGGACTGGACCGAATGAACTCGGTCCGGTCGGTCCGTTTATAGCCCTAATTCTAACCACAAATTTAACCTTCCATAATCATGTTAGGATAATGATAGATCATATAAAATCATGCTTAGTACATGCCATAGCTAAATTTCTATTTAAAACATTCAATCATTCAAACTTTCCTCTAATTGACTCGGTTTTGCATTGAGCATCATAACCTTCTCAAAACTCAACCAAATTTTGTACCAAAACTTGGAAACAAAACTTGAAATGCTAGCTAAAATCAAAAGGAAGAAAACTTAAAAATTCCATGGCCTTTCAAGCACTCTAGACTGCCTTACACAAAAACACTCAAGAACTCACCAAAACTCACTTGGTTTGCACTCTTTTGATCTCTAAGAGGGAGAAATGCTCTCAAGGCTCAAGAGGATGCTTGGAGCTGTAGTGTGAGTGAAATGAGAAGGTGAGGGAAGTATTTATAGGAGGCCAAGGGGTGAGGGGCGTTGGCTTGGGTGCTTGGTGATTGGGTGAAGTGGGAGGTGCTCAAAGCTAGAAAATTTCCAGATTTGCTTGCATGAGCTTAGGTCAGCTTGTGCAGGGGGAATAGTTGCCTAAAACCACCATCATGTCCTCTCTGCAGTAGCTGAAAGGGTCCTCTAAGAAATGTTTAAAACTTTATATCTCCCAAGTTGAGCCTATGGTCTTTTTAACATCTTAACCTTCGCTCATTGCATCCTTAGTGCATTAAAGGCCTAAAGTCTTATGTCCATCAAGTTAGGCCTAATGTCCATCAAGTTAGGCCTAATGCCTTAGTGTTTCTCTAAACCTTTATTCCCAAAAATCTTTGGCCCTTAATAAACCAATGTCTTGGGCCTTCCTAAGTCCATCAAGAATTTTACCCAAATTTCTTAGCCCATTGTTGTGGCAACCATCCAATGTGCCATGTGTCATTCCCTTGTGGGCCTCTTTGTTTCTTATCTTCAAAATAAATCACTAAAATTTCTCCAATCAACTTTCAAGAATTTCATTTTCCTCAAAAATCAATGTTGAATTAGAATCTCCTAATAATTCTTCTAAACCCAAAGTATACGTCTTTTTTGCCAAATCAAATATCCAAAATATTTTTATTCTCAAATAGCTCAACTCCTAATTAACTAAGATTAAGGCTACTAAGGTTAAGGCCTAAGGGCCTTTTTAGCCGGGGTGTTACATCTGATATACAGATTCCCTAACTTCATGGGAATTGAGGGACCCATGAGGGCCAACAAGTGATTACTCGATCTTGATAGGACCTTTGAGATCAGCAGCTGCACTGAAGAGTAGAAGGTGCAGTATGTTGGGCATCTGGTACAAGGGGAAGCCGATACCAGGTGGGATACCAAAAGGTAGTTTCTGATATTGGAATTTGGGGACATAGCTGCCTTAACCTAGGAAAGGTTCAAGGAAGAATTTGATAATCAATTCTTTCCAAAATCAATGAAGTAACAAAAGGCGCAAGAGTTAGAGTTCTCCACTTGGTGCAAGGTAACTTCACCATTAAGTAGTATGCCACAAAGTAGCCATTGAAAGGATGTAAGCTCAAAAATATCAAGGAGGGCTATGACCCCGGATCCACAGCCACATAGCTTACTATCAATAACTTTCAAGAGTTGGTTAATGTGGTTTCAATAGTCAAAATGAAGCAATGAAACGTCACAGCTCAAATTAACCTAAAAAGGAAGAGGACTTCTCCCTTCACCGTAGGAGGACATAACGTGAAAAAAAGGATGGGAAAAGGAGCCAACAAGGGAAAGGGCATCATGTACACCCCAACTGTTACTTGCAGAAAGTATGGAAAGGTCTAGAATGCAAAGTTGGATTAGGGGTATGCTTCAAATGTAGTCAGCCTGGACATATGATTCAAGCATGCCCGCAAAATACACAGGGAGGTATAAATGCTCCTAACCCTAGTAACAAGTCGAATTAGAGACGACTTGCCCACGCACCAGGCATAGAGGAGATGGAAGTCATTACTAGTATTTTCCCTTAGAACCCTTCTCTTTTTGTTAGAGATGGTAGTTCATGATTATGCTTTAGCTAATATCACACTATATGGATATAAAGCATGTGCCTTATTTGACTCTGGTGCGAAGGTCTTTTGTGTAAGTGGCGTTTGCACGAACGTGTAACCTGCCAACAGAATCACTACCTCAAAGTAGTTACGATTCTAGAAAGAGGTATAGTCATGTCTACCCGAGTCATTAGAAATTGGCCTCTAAGTCTAGAAGGAAGGATTTTGGAAACAGAACTTGTTATCTTCAGTCTTTTGGGGTTTGATTTAATATTAGGAATGGAATGGTTGTGCATGCAGTATGCCAAGATAGATTGTTGGAGGAAGGAGATTGTGTTTGACTCATCCGAAGATGGTAGGATTTGTTATATGGGAGGAATTGTAAAGGTTATTCCCTCTTTGATTTCAACTATGCAAGTTAGAAACTTCATCGTTGGATTGTAGCTTATCTAGCTTTGATAGTTGAAGACTCCAGTAGGGATAAAGAGATTCAGGGGATACCGGTAGTTGAGGATTATCCTAAGGTATTCACAAATGACTTACCAAGGTTACCCCGAATAGGGAATTAGAGTTCGTTATAGAATTGGAACCTGCCACAACCCCCATTCATAGAGCACCATATTGTGTGGCCCCTCATTAGAATTAAAGGAGTTGAATGTTCAGATAGAGGAACCTCTGGAGAAAGCGTTTATTTATCCTAGTTTGTCACCTTGTGCTGCACCAATATTGTTTGTAAAGAAGAAGGACGGGTCGATGAGGATTTGTACTGACTATAGGGAATTGAACAACATAACAATAAAGAATAAGAACTCATTACCACGTATCGATGACCTATTATATCAATTACAGAGAGCATTGGTGTTTTTAAAAATAGACTTAAGGTCAAGATACCATCAGCTTAAGATTAGGGAGCAGGATGTCCCTAAGACAACATTTCGAACAAGATATGGGCACTACGAGTTCCTAGTAATGCCCTTTGGATTGAAGAATGCTCATGTTGCATTTATGGATATGATGAAAAGAGTATTCAAACCCTACCTAGATAGCTTTGTTGTCATATTCACTTACGATATGATGATATACTCTAGAAGTGATGAGGAGCACAAGCAACATCTCAGCTTGGTGCTTGAAACATTGAAGGAGCATAGGTTGTATGCCAAGTTCAGCAAGTGTGAATTTTGGCTCAAGGAAGTGAAATTTTTAGGTCATGTGATTTTGAGTAAAAGAGTAGCGATTGATTCTAGTAAGATCGAAGTGGTAGTGAATTGGCAACGCCTTATCAATGTAAATGAGGTCTGGAATTTCTTAGGACTAGCTGGATACTACCAAAGGTTTGTAGAGGGTTTCTCTAAATTATCAAGACCATTCACTGCCCTAACCAAGAAAAATGCCAAGTATGTCTGGATGGAGAGATGGGAACAAAGCTTTCTGGAGCTTAAGAAAAGGCTGGCAACCGCACTAGTTTTAGCACTACCGGAACCATATAAGCCTTATGTGGTATATAGTTGCACATCTATATCCGTACTTGGGTGCATGCTTATGCAAGATGAAAGAGTTGTCGCCTACGCTTCCCTACAATTAAAGAACATGAGTAGAATTATCCCACCCACGACTTAGAGTTAGCCACCATAATTTTTGCCCTGAAGATTTGGAGGCATTATTTGTGTGGCAAGACTTGTGAACTATTCACAAACCATAAGAGCCTCAAGTATTTGTTCAGCCAAAAGAATCTAAATATGGGAAAAAGGAGATGGTTGGAAACAATTAGGCCCCATTTGGATGTTGAATTGAGTTGAGTTCTTTATGAATAGTAGTGAGTTAAGATAGTGGAGTGAGTTTTTTAGGACCCACCTTCGATAAGTTTAGATGTGTTTGGATGTTAAGATGAGTTTAGATATATTTATGAGAAATTGAAAAAGATTGTGGATCCCACATGTAAAGAGGTGTTGATTTGAAAAAAGTAGTGGGTCCCACATATAAAGAGGTTTCGAATTGAGATAGATTTAGTGATTTGAGAGTTGGGTGTTTGGATGTTAGATCAGCTTAAAATTAGAATGAACTGAGTTGATCTCAGTTTAGTCTAAGTTCCAAACGAGGCCTTAGCGACTACAGTGTGAGATTAAATATCACCATGGAAAAGTTAATGTTGTGTTTGATGCGCGTTTTTGGTGGGAAGGTATGAAAAGGGACATGATAGATAATGTAAATAAATGCTCTAATCCTACTAATCCTAGAATGGAAATGGGAGGATATTTCTATGGACTTTGTAATTGGATTGCCAAGAACCTCAACAGGTAATAACTCTATATGGGTCGTCGTAGATCGCTTAACAAAAACATCTCACTTTTTGCCTATTAAAAATGCCGACCCTATGGAGAAGTTAACCCGTTTATTTGTAGCAAAAATAGTATGCTTCCATGGAGTCCCTAAGACAATTGTGTCAGATAGGGATTGTGACAACTCGAACTTAGCCAAGTCTCCATCTGTATTTCATCTCGAGTTTATGTTTAATTTTGGGTCATGCAAGAGGAGTAGAGTACTTAGAGACCTTGGATCTTATTTGGTTCTAATGCACTAGGCATCTGAGCCCATAAGATACAACTAGCCTTAGAAACTCGGCCATCCCATTGAGCTAAAGCCAAAAACCCTAAGGGAACAAGGGGCACGCCTAGCACATCACACCTTTAGGTCACTTGTCACACATGCAAGGCCCAATGAATCTAGACATGATCGTGATAAGAAGGGGTGAGAGACTTAGGGTTTTGGTAACCCAAAAGCCTTAGCACGCCTACCATGGCAAAGGCCATTCATCTTGACACTTGTCACACATGTAGATGGGTTCTAGATGGAGGCAATCATGGGGCGCATAGGGAAGACCATGGATCACTCAGCCAATGCACCCACTCACCAACCACCCACGTTTTCATGCCAATTTTCAAAACCATGTGAGTTCCAAGGAGATTGCATGGGGAAGTGGTGCATGGGGGAGCTCAATGGGCTAAGGCACGTCCCACTAAGAGAATTAAGGTTACTGTTTCAAGAAGGGCTGCACGCCTACCCAAGGGCCCCAACTACTTTTTGCCAAGTGTTGCTCATGCACGGGATTTTATAGAAGATGGAAATGAATGGAATTGGAAGGGGCGTATGGGACAAAGCTAACCCTAGTCCCTAGGATTCAGCCACCACACCACTCACCCTCACACATGCCACTTGTCATGCACTTGGGAATCCTAGAAAAAGATTCATGGGGAAGAGGAAAAGTTGCTTAGGAAGCATGCACACACGCCACCCAAGTCTAGAGGAGAGGAAAGGTCTTGTGGGGAAAAAGCAAGGGGTGGAAACACACACACTCACCGAGGTTCTAAAAGAATCCTTATGGGGAAGAGTAAGGAATGGGTGGCAAAAGGCACTAGCACACACACTCTGTGATGCCCCCAGCCACTGCTTGGGATTGGACGGTGATTGAAGCGTTGGGACCTGTAACTCAAGGCTACATAACCCCCGCCCCCTGGTACATGGTAATTAAGATGCAAAGCACCTATAATCTAGTAGTATGCAGTAATTCGTAGTGGATAATTCTTTTAACTACTTAAGAACGGTAGCAATAAATAATTATGGTATCGAATGTAAAATCCCAATATTTTGAAACTTCCATAATTATACTTTCTTCAAAGTAGATAATTATTTTTTAAAACAATTTCCCAAAACACAAGGACTGTCAAAATGCTATTTCACAAAATACTAAGTCATTTGTCTTTTCTTTTCTACTACTACTACTACTCCCATGGTCCCCTTTTTCTAGAAATTTCATCTCTATTTGGCTTTATCCTAGTTCAAAATCCTTCTTAACTCCTCAAAGAGCTTCATAACCTCCTTGATGAACTGGTCAGTGACTTCCAATCTATCTAATATCTAATGCAGATAGTTTTGCCGAGCTCTCACGACTCGTTGGAATCTCCTCTACTATTCGGGGAGCTGGCCTTTTGCGCTTCTCATGATTACCTAAACTTGCCACAACTTCTTGTCATTTTATAACATTTTCATATTGTGATCATATCACATCGTAGCATATCATGGCATATCATAACATATCATTGCATATTATAACATGACATGACATATCATGGAGCTCAAATGCCTTAATCATTTCATGATTCATATGACTGGATATCTCACAGCTCCCCTAAGCACGGTGTTTTTCTCGCTAGTTACCACATCAACCAACGATCTACTTGATCGAGGTGATTATGTCATAATATCAACTTATCATTTTATGGCAGTTTGCTTACTTCGCCTTCACTGTCAACAACCACTAGCTTTAAGTGCAACCCTGCTCCAGTGTCCTTTCCTTAAGGAACCATTCGAAGCCCGCCGACTATACTTCGTTGACCCAGGGGTCTCCACTCGACTTTAAACACTCCAAAGTGGATAAAACATGCTTTTGACTCTTTCTTTTGAAAACATGGACTTACATGCATGTGGCATGAACACATGATGTTACACTTTACCATACTCATGCAAACTTGTACAACCCGAAACATGTATGATCCAATTCACAATGTACATCTCACAATATAACTTGAAAACATTAGAACATGCAATCATATGATGAATACAAGTAAACATACTTGAATTACACAATTACACTCATCCAAACCCAAAACAGATTCGGCCATTGGTATGGCCTTGGCCGAAACATCCAAGTCCTCCAATCATGAATTTACATCAGCACAACACATATTATCATGCTTTTACACGTTCATAGATTAAAACAAGCATGTATGGCATAATTACATATCAAAACCCCTAATCATGGCATTTTTGAAATACACCTCATCAAACCATCGTAAAAACATGGCATCTCATATTCATTTCAAAACTGAATATACATACCACAATACAATAAGATTCAATCAATGAAAAATAAACAAAGTTCACAAAATATATACAAGTGCCATCCAAAGTAAGTTGAAAGTTTACTTACAAAAAATTGAAGTATAAGATTGCATGCAAAAATCTAAAAAGTACATGCAAGACATATTAGAAAATAACTAGAGAAACTCTAATTTCAAAATAAAAATGGTCATTTATGTGCATCTAGGGTTTTTGAAAAATGCTTTTCCATGAGAAACCCTAGAGTGCGAAACTCTTGGGGTTAAGAAACCCTAACCTTCTTCTAAATGGTGGCCGTGGCCTTTAATCCATCTACACTTTGTGTTCAAAAGATTGAAACAAAAGATATTTTAGGTTCTTCCTCTTCTTGAAGAAAAAACCCTAGTTTGTAAAGAGAGAGTGTGTGTACATGTGGGAAAAATCCTAAATCTGAAACTTAGTGTTGTTTTTCCCTTTTGGCCGAGTGTATGTGAGAGAGAAATCAAGAAATGGTCTTACCTCCGCATGTTCTTCCTCTAACTGATTGGTGTAGGAGAAATCCTTGTGATTCTTGAAATGGTGGATAGAAATAGTGGTGTTTGGTGGTGAGAAAGTGTAAGAACTTAGAGAGAAATGGTGAGTGTCGAAAAAATCCCTTAGAAGGAAAGTTGAAAACTTGAGTAAAAAGACCTCCATGACTTTCAACCATGCCCTTTGATAGAAAGCTTCCCTCCTTCTAGAAAATCTAAGAGTCTTTGTATGGATGCCACTTGGCAAAAAGACTCGTCCTTTGCCCCCTTAATGGGATTGCATGGGAAATCCAAAGGTTGCCTTGTGTGGGTGGCATGTCGCCCTCAGAATCTGAAACCCTCTCTTGCCTCAGCTTCCACTCTTGCCCTTCTCCCCTTGTCTAGATACGTTGCACTTGGTGGCCTAAAAGTAAAAACAAAAAACCCTAATCTTTCTTAAAATCCTACTACTGTGCATGGTTGCCATGTGGCAAAACCATGTGTGTGTCTTGCTCTTGCCGAAATCCTAGGTCACTTCTAGTGACTTTTTATCTTCCCAAGATGACTTTGAGTCTCCCCCATGTGGTTGCAATCACCCCTCTCTTGCTCCTACAAAAATTTTCTTCTAGAACTTGCCTTTCTCTCTTCCCAAGCAAGATCCTCTTGGAAATCTAAAAGCTCCTTTTGAATGCTTGCCAAGTGTTTATTTCTGAAATGGCCTTGTATGGGAGTGTGTAAGCCCTAATTTAGTGACATTATCCTCCACTCACATCTTTTAGAACCTCTTGCATGTTGGACAAGTGTCACTCCTTGCCTTTTCCCTAAGTTTCTCTCTAGAAAAGACTAAATAGCCTTTCTTGTGCCATGCGGCACCTACATGTCCCTTAGAAATCATTTTTGGGCTTCCAAGCCCTAATGCTATCCTTGTTGGCCGAAATCCACATGGGCCTTGTTAGGCTCTTTCCCTCACCTATCTCTTATGGACATCCCATTTTTAGAACTCCAAAGGTCCAAAAATATAAAATACTCTAATGCTTTTTGTCCAACACTTAGAATCTTCTAAGGAAAAAATTTATTCTCAAATAAAAATATGAACGAGAACTTGGAAAAATCTAGGTTCTCACATCCTCCCCCCTTAAAAATAGATTTCATCCTCAAAATATGAACCATATGTACTAATAACACAAATGATATCAAAACAACTTTGATCCTAACTTGAAAACTAGTAGCTGTAGACTCCTTAGACGATGATGGGGGTGGTATATCATCTTCATCTTCTGACACTAAATCTTGTGAAAAATAAATATTGCATCTAGATCTTAGCCAAAATACATATTTACTCGCATTTCATTCAACTTGTGTTTTATGTCAATTTTGGTGTATTCGATAGGTTGTCCCTCTTTGTGGAAATGAATATAATCCGTAGACGTATCTGAAGTCTCAAAAGGCATATATCTATTCATGTAATCTTCAGTGGCATGACTAGACTCAGCTTCTTGATCAAGTCTGAGCAAGCGTGTTCTATTGGTGTCCTACCATAATAACAGGTCATGTGCAGGTTTTCACTCTTCATAGGGTAATGCTCATCGTAAGAAAACATTCGCTCGAGAATTTGCATCCATCACATGAGTGAGATAATGCTCGAATTTTTCCATCTATTCCCAGTGGGTAGCCATCATGCGATCTCTTCTTCTTTGTTGGTTCCTGCAACTCCACCCTCGTCTTTCCCTAATTAGTGCAGCTGAGGACATAGACATACGTGGGGCTTTTCTAGTAGGTGTCATACTCTAGTATAGTGAATACAACGTCACTAACAGATCATTCAAATCAAACATGAATTATTCATGACAAACCAGAGTGCACACGGTCATACACAGATTCATAACAAAAACCCAAATCTACTATATAAACAAATGAGGGTAGTTTGTCCTTATCACATATACTCTTTCCCAAGTCGCTTCCTGGAAATCTGGATTATTCCAAAGCACCTTCACTAAGGGTATCTTTTGATTCCTTAGCTCTTGCTCCTTCCTATCCACAATCTATACTGGCCATTCTTCATAAGATAAATTAGGTTGAAGTCAAATAATGCTAGGCTCCATCACTACTGGTCTTCTTTCTCCAAAGCTCTTCTTTAAAGATGATACATGAAAGACATTATGCAGTCCTTGCATTTTGACTGGTAGATCTAGTCGATATGCCAGTGCACCAACTCTTTCTACAACCTCAAATGGTCCTACATAATGGGGACCCAATTTCCCTTTCTTGCCAAACCGTACGACTCCTTTCATAAATGAAAATTTGACATACACCTAATCACCTATAGGAAAATCTAGAGTTCTTCATCTTTTATCAGCGTAACTTTTCTGTTGACTTTGGGCCGTTTTCATTCTTTCTTGGATTAGTGCAACTTGCTTTCGCACTTCCTGCAACTATTCAGGCCCTAAAATTCTCCTGTCTCCTTCAGTTCCAGGACATCAGGAACTACCTTCCTACCTTTGTAACACAACATTCCCTTCTTTCAATTGTAATATGTTGTGGTTCTTTAGATCTTAAAATCCTTTGTCGAAGCTTCTCTAATTTTCCATCCTTGTTCTATCCTTCTATGATTTTCTCTTCTATTAATGGAACGATTTCTTGAACCACTGTTAATCTCTTGGTGACTCTCTGATCAACAGATTCCTCATTCCCACCAATATCTATGATGACCAAAACTTTCTAGGCTTTTGTGTAAAAAAATTTTAAGGCCCATGAGAGTTTCGGCCCTTGTAGGAAAATTAGGGTTTAGGCCCAAAACGGATTAGGGCTCATGCCCAACCTAAGAGTTTTTGTGCCACTTGTCACCCATAGGGCTATGATGGACTAGATGGATGCAAGAAAGTAAGGAAAAAAGGATTAGGGTATGGCTTACACACCTACCATAGGAAGATCAACCCCTTCCTTACCATGTGTCACGCATCCATGAGGATTTTCTTGTAGGAAGAAGCTTTTTGACACATGTCACTATGGGGAAAGAAATCTAAAAGGAAATGATTAGGAATATGAGAAAATGAAATTAGGGTAAGCCAAGAGGCCATGGATGACAACAATGGAGGAGAAAGAAGGTTGCTTTTTGCCATGTATCTTCCATGCATGAAGGTAGGTGAAAAGTTGCCTTGGAAAGGAGCAAGAGCAAGAAAGGAAGAAGGCTACACGCCTAAGGGCTTCTAGAAGAAAAGTTTGTGTAAGAAACCCTAGAGGTGGTCGGCTAGGGCAAGAGCTTTGTGCCGAAAGGAGGACCAATCACAAGTTGTCCAAAGAAATGATGAAAAGAAGATCTCCTAGGAAGAAATGGGATTCGGTAGCCCATGCAATTACACACACACTCTTCATGTGCCACTTGGCACTCATGCACACTTGTAAGAGACTTGAGTTAGTAAAAGACACTTTAGCCATAAGGTGCATTGAACCAAGACATGAAAATAAAGGGCAAAAGAGGAAGTGTGGTTCGGTTGGGAGGAGTAGGACGCCACATGTAAGAAGATGTCTTAGGGTTTCCAACTTGAGCTAATGATGAGCTAAAGGAAGAAGGTAGTAGGGCTACATGCCACTTGGCAACCATGCATGAGCTTGTTTCATGCAAGAAAGCCCTTGAGTATCTATAAAAAGGGAAGGACCAAAAACCCTAGGACCCTTTTGGCCATTTTGTGTTTTTGCTCTTGTAGGTTTTGGCTACTCTCTTTTCCTCCAAAGTTTCCATCACTTTCTCACCAACCAAACACTTCTCTCAATATTCTTTCCTCACCCAAACACTCTTGTAAGGATAGGCAAGTGAGGATACTTTCAAGAAGAAGAAACTAAGAAGGTAAGAAGCTAACTTTACTTGTGCTACACATACACAAGCACGCACAGCTTCAAGAAGGAGAGGTTTGGTTTAAGTCAAGTTCATCTAGAACTTATGCTTTCTCACACACGCACACTTGAGCTAGAAGAAAATAGTTCATGTTTTGAAAGGTTCATCTACATGAAACCACGTCTATTCACATGCTTAGATTAGGGTTTTCTTCAAGGAAAGATAAATGTGACCTTACTTGCTTTTGAGCCATAAAGCATGGTGTTTTGAGGTAAGAGAGTCACGGCATTAGTGATTTGTAACTACGGTTTTTGTAAAAGGAAAGTTTCGGATTCAAGAGGGAAGGGTTTGAAAACTTGGAGTTTCTTGAAAAGAAAAAGGTGTAAGGAGCACCACACTTGATCACATGAGTTAGGGTTTTCTTGAGTAGTGATTCTAACTAGTTTTACATGTGATTTTTCAGCTTGCTTATTATAAAAATATATTTCAGATTTTTGTAAGTACACCTCTAACTTGTACTTGGATATTTGATGTTTATGACTTGTGAACTTGTTATTTGTTTCAGTTTTGCATGATCTTTTATGATATTATTGTTCTTCTATGTGTTATGAATATCTTTTGATATGATTGTTTAAAAAGTATGATTGAAATGAGTTATGGAAGATGTGTATAATGTGGAAAGAAATGAAGTAAGAAGTCACGTAGGTTTTCGGCTTATTCTATGTTGGTTGAATATAAATGTTGCATTTTACCACTTTCGGATTGGACTAAGATCAAGAAAGGATCACCCATACACACAAGAAAGTGCTTCGGCACTCATGAGATTTCCTTGTTAAAAATCTTGTTCAATGCATTATAAAATTCCAAATTCATGAAAAGTTGGTTGGATTTCATGTTTCTCCACACAAAAGTTTTTGGCCAACCCTATAGATGAAGTAGAATTAATTGGTACTTTGGGTTCTATGTAATAAGAATAATTTTTGGTTACATTAGGGTTTGAAGGTTTCGGTCCCTACATGTTTATTATTGGAATCCATGCCTTTGATTGATATGAATGCCTTGAGTTGTTATAAAAGAACATATTCACATGTTCTAATATTTTCAAGCCGTAATGGGATATGTATTGCATGTATGAATATATTATTTTATGATGAACATTTCAGCATCTCATGGTTAAGATGAAGTATTGTAGTATTTTATGTGTTTCATGAAATTTCTAAGGTCCATTGTCATGTCACATGCATTGGGATTGTGAAAGTCCTTTTTGAAAGGAAAAGAGTCTTTTTAAAAAGTAAAGTTTTTATCACGACTCCAAATGTTGGGATGGGGGAATATCCTAGTGGAACTCCTCTGTTCTCTCAGGAGTGTTTAAAATGGAGGGATACCCCTAAGTCGATGAAGTACTATCGGCGGATCTCGAATGGTACCTAAAAGAAAAAGATACTAGAGCAGGATTGCACCTAAAGCTAGTGGGTTCACCTACGGTGAAGGCGAAATCCGAGCTACCATATATGAAAGTCAAGACGTAGTCACCTTGGTCAAAGTGGCCAATGGTTGATGCGGTACTAGTGGGGAACACATGATGCATAGAGAAGTCATGAGGTATCCAATGTTATGTTATAAGACAAGAAACGCCATGAGCTCATAAGTATGCTAATGACCAAATATGAAATGACGTAAGTATGTTTATGAAAGTAAAGGTTATGAAATGTCATGTTTTTATACAGAGTCTTTGAAAGGTCAAGTGCATATGTATACATTCATGTCCATGCATTTATTGTTAAGTTTACTGCATATGCTTAGGATATCTATTGCACGTTATGTGTTTACTTACTGAGATTTCTCGAAATCTCACTGTTGTATTTACCCATTATCATTCCTCGCTCGGAAAGATAGAAGTTGTGCCAGGTACACGAGACCACTAGTATGGATGGGATCAGTGAAATAATAAAGGACAAGTTCACTATGGAGGCTCGCCATCAATCTACCCTAGAGTTACTTAAGGTGTCAGCTCAGCGACTAAAAAAGATAGTAGCTTTTATTAATGAGTCCAACGTCGGTATTTCATCACTGGACCCTTAGAAGATGTTGAGGCTCAAGCAAGATATGAGTTTTGTGTCAAGACATCTAGAACAAGCTAAGAACTCTGCTGTAGAGGCTAAGGAGATAGCCACGGAGTTGGGTTTGGACATAGATGTTCGCTCGTCTAGGAGAATATTCTTAGGTCTGCTTGAGGATGGAACCCTAGTTCTGACCCATTCCATTTTTGGGAAAGGATCTACCGCTTAGCTTTTGATATTTGGTCCCATGTTTTTGGGAGTTCTTTAGAAACTTGTATTGGAATTTTGAGACTCTTATGAATTTTGAGACAGTATTGGAATCTCATGTTTTAGGTACCATGACTAATGTTTCCTTTAAATTGACTTATGTTGACTTTTCGCTGCGATATACTGCATACTGTTAGTTATCAGTAGGTGTATTGCATCTTATCTGTCATGTACGAGAGACAGGTAACCCTGGTGTTGCATGTCTTGACATTTCAGTTTCTATCAAATCCCACGCAGGGGCTTGGGGCGCCACAATATCTATGGCATGTCAGCTTGAGTCTTGCAACTAAGGGCATCTTCCACTACATTAGCCTTTCCAAGGTGATACTTTATTTCACACTGAAAATCACTTATTGTCTCGATCCACCTTCTTTGTCTCATATTCATGTTCTTTTGACTAAAAAGATAATTGAGACTCTTATGATCTGTATATATATCTTGCACTTCTCTCCATACAAGTAATGTCTCTAAATTTTCAATGCAAACACTACAGCCAATTCCAAGTCGTGTGTAAGATAATTTTGCTCATGGTCCTTCAGTTGTCGCGAAACATAAGTGACAACTCGTTCTTCTTGCATAAAAACACATCCTAACCCCATCTTAGAAGCATCATTATATACTACATAAGGCTTGTCCTGTTCAGGCAAAGCCAAGACTGGTGCTATAGTTAACTTCCTTTTCAGCTCTTGGAAACTCCTTTCACATTCCTCGCTCCAAACAAACTTAGCATTTTTCTTAGTCAATGCCATTATCAGACTAGAGAGTTTAGAAAAACCTTCAACAAATCTATGGTAGTAACCTGCCAAACCAAGGAAATTACGTATCTCATGAACATTCTTCAATCTTTGCCATTCGGTCATAGCTTCCATCTTAGTTGGATCTACAGCAACTCCTTCACTAGAAATGACATGTCCTAAAAATTTCACCTAACAGAGCCAAAGCTCGCATTTGCTAAGCTTAGCGTAAAGCTGATGCTTTTTGCAAAGTCTCCAACACTATCCTTAAGTGTTCTCGGTGCTCTTTGTCACTTCGTGAGGACACCAATATATCATCGATGAATACTACCATGAAACTATCCAAATACTACCTAAAGATCCAATTCATTAAATCCATGAATGCTGCTGGGGCATTCGTCAGCAAACACTTCAGGAAAATCTTCAATCACCGGAATTCTCTTGACTCCTTTAAGCTCCTCCGTTGGACTAACCATAACTACGAGATTTGTGGCAGCTCCTCTCATCATGCTCTTCTTAACTCGTCCTGCAGTTACCACTGACAGAATTAATCTAATTGCTTCACCCATGTAACAAACTCGATCCTTGGATGGTAAATCAAAAACTACCTCCCTTCTTTAGCAATCTATCTTAGCATAATGCCTCGATAACCAATCCATTCCTAAGATTTAATTGAACTCCATTAAATGGAAAATGATTAGGTCAGCGATTAAAGATAAACCAATGACTTCCAATGGAAAGTTCTTAACTATACGAGTACATCCAACAATTTTCCCGTCTGGAATAGCTACTAGAGCATATAAACATACTTGAATTACACAATTACACTCATCCAAACCCAAAATAGATTTGGATTCCCTTGGTATGGCCTTGGCCAAAACATCCAAGTCCTCCAATCATGAATTTACATCAGCACAACACATATTATCATGCTTTTACACATTCATAGATTAAAACAAGCATGTATGGCATAATTACATGTCAAAACTGAAACCCTAATCATGGCATTTTTGAAATACACTTCATCAAACCATCATAAAAACATGGCATTTCATATTCATATCAAAACTGAATATACATACCACAATACAACAAGATTCAATCAATGAAAAACAAACAAAGTTCATAAAATATATACAAGTGCCATCCAAAGTAAGTTGGAAGTTTACTTACAAAAATCCAAAGTATAAAATAGCAAAAATCTGAAAAATATATGTAAGACATATTAGAAAACAACTAGAGAAACCCTAATCTCAAAATAAGAGTGTCATCTATGTGCATCTAGGGTTTTTGAAAAATGCTTTTCCATGAGAAACCCTTATGTCTAAAACACTTGTGATTAAGAAACCCTAACCTTCTTCTAAATGGTGGCCATGGCCTTCAATCCCTCTACATTTTGTGTTCAAGAGCTTGAAACAAAGGACATTTTCGGGTTCTTCCTCTTTTTGAAGAAAAAACCCTAGTTTCTAAAGTGAAAGTGTGTGCACCTGTGGGAAAAATCCTAAATCCGAAACTTCATTTTGTTTTTCCCTCTTGGCTATGTGTGTGTGTGTGAGAAATGAAGAAATGGTTCTTACCACCTCGTGTTCTTCCTATAACCGAATGTTGTAGGAGAAATTCTTATGATTCTCGAAATGGTGGTGAGAAATAGTGGTGTATGGTTTATGAGAAAGTGCAAGAACTTGGAGAGAAATGGTGAGTGCCAAAAATCCCTTAGAAAGAAAGTTGAAAATTTGAGCAAAAAGGCCTCATGACTTTCGGCCATGCCCTTTTATAGAGAGCTTCCCTCCTTCTAGAAAATTTAAGAACCTTTGCATGGATGCCACTTGGCAAAAAGACTCTTCCCTTTTCCCCTTGATGGGATTGCATGGGAAATCCAAAGGTTTCCTTGTGTGGGTGGCATGTAGCCCTCAAAATCCAAAACCCTCTCTTGACTCACCTTCCACTTTTGCCCTTCTCCCCTTGTCTAGATGCATTGCACTTGGTGGCTTAAAGGTAAAAACATAAAACCCTAATCTTTCTTGAAATCCTACTAGTATGCATGGTTGCAATGTGTCAAAAAGGTGTGTGTGTGTGTGTGTGTGTCTTGCTCTTGCCGAAACCCTAGGTCACTTCTAGTGACTTTTTGTCTTCCCAGGATGTCGTTATCGTTGCCCCCTCTCTCTCTTGCTCCTCCAAAATTTTTTTTCTAGAACATGCCCTTCTCTCTTCCCAAGCAAGATCCTCTTGGAACTCCAAATGTTCCCAAGAAATGGCTTTGCATGTGGCCGTGTAAGCCCTAATTTGGTGACATCATCCTCCACTCACATCTTCTAAAACCTCCTGCATGTTGGACAAGTGTCACTCCTTGCCTCTTCCCTAAGTTTCTCTCTAGAAAAGACTAAGTAGCTCTTCTTGTGCCATGTGGTGCCTACATCTCCCTTAGAAATCACTTTTGGGTTTCCAAGCCCAAATGCTATCCTTGTTGGCTGAAATCTACACGAGCCTTGTTGGGCTCTTTCCCTCACCTATCTCTTATAGACTTCCTATTTTCAGAACTCCTAAGGTCACTAACAGATCACTCAAATCAAACATGATGACAAAATAGAGTACACACGGTCATACACAAATTCATTACAAAAACTCAAATCTATGGTACAAACAAATGAAGGTAGTTAGTCCTCATCACATCTTCTCTTTCTCACATCGCTTCCTGGAAATCTGGATTATTCCAGAGCACCTTCACTAAGGGTATCTTTCAATTCCTTAGCTCTTGGTCCTTCCTATGATGATGACCCTAGCTTGCCTAAGCATGGCCCATAGAATTTATTCTTGGTTTTCATAGCATTTTAAGAGCTTTAGTTATTTTAGGAAGGCCTTAGAGTCTTTGATCTAGCAACATGAGCCCAAGAAGGGAGTGATCCTAGAATGCCTTATATATATTTCAGCCCTATTTAGAAACCCAGGCCCAATGGCTTTAGGTCCATGACCTAAACCCTAGTCATTAGTGCCATGTGTTTTACTATGAATCTAGACTTGATAATGGACTAAAGGGGAGAGAGGAGTGTAGGGAAACACTAAGAGGTGGCTTGCACGCCTACCCTAGAGGATTTGCCACTTGTCAAGCATGCGAGAAACCTTCTAGAAGAATCAAGAGAAAAATGGACCTATGAAGACTAAAGGATTTTTGGCCAACCCTTTTCCACATGCTTAGACCCATTGCTTTGGCCCAATTTTGAGTTACAAGGTAGATATTCTTGGAAGGGGAAGCCTAGGGAAGAGAAAAGTGGTTTTTATAGGAAATCTGTATGGGAAACTGAAGGGGGCACAAGGGATTTGGAATTTTGTCAGTTTTTGCCAAATGTTAAACATGCATTAAGCTTCTAAAAGATTAGATGAAGGGACTCATGTATCAAAGGACTAATATGCCGCTAGGATTTCAACTGCCACACTCCCAAGCACCTTTTCACTTGCCACTTGTCACTTAGGTTACTACTAGACCAATGGCATATGAGGAGTCATCTTGGGAAGGAGCAATAGAAGATGAAGCAACAAAGGGAAGGAAAAGCGATGGGCGGCAATGGACAAGGCACACGCCCATGCCACTTGTCACCCATGCCAAAAGTTGTCTGTTGGGAATAGAAAGAGGCATATGATGTTTTACAAAGGTACCCTTGAAGAGATATTTACTTACTTAAGAAAAAGGAATGGCATAAAGGGAAAATGAGGGATTTCAGCCAAAGGAGAGGAAGCCCTACACGCCACCCAAGTAGTCCCTTCCCAATGCAATCCAAGTAGGGATTATATGAGTCATTTTCGAAAAAAAAGAAGAGGGAAGTGAGGAGACCACTATAAAAAGGAGGAAGTACATGCCTATGGGCTTTTCCCACGCCATTTTTCGGAATTTTCACAAACTCTCACTCTCTCAACACAACTCTCACATGCTCACTTAAAGATTCTCTTACTTTCTTGAACTTTCTTTCCAACCAAACAAGGAAGATTTCTTTTCAAGAGAAGATTTCGCCACCTTCAAGGATAGACAAGCATGCTAGTATTTCATTACATGGATTTTTGTAAGTATACACTCAACTTGCTCTCGGTTAATGCTTGTATATAGTTGTGTAAATTTTTTAATTGTTATGTTTGCTTTGTTTGCTATTTCTTGTTTGTTGTTTGAGCATGCTTATATGTAACAACCTGATCCTAAGATTAAGATAAATTGTATGTATTTTTTTTCATATAAATTATAAATATTTTATTATTATTATTATTATTACTATTATCATTATCAAATTTTACATTGATATAAGATTATTATCATTTTATTTGTAGTATTTTATTATGACCGGATTTTTTTTGCATTAGCCACAAGATTTTTATTTTGAATTTAAACTTTATCTTCACCCATAAGCCTCATCTCATCTCCTGATTTTACAATTCTTATCTCAACCAGTTACTCTAAATCTCATCTTCATTGTTATCACCAAATTTATCTTATCTCCTAAATTGATCATCCTGATTAGAAACCAACTCAGAAAGTCTATCATCAATCCTTTCCCATCTACGAAATTCCTCGATGATCTTCTGAACTAACCCAAGAAACTCCTAGCCCGAATGTCTCTCTGTGTTAGTTGTAGTCTTCTAATAGAAGACCAACTCTCACTTCAAAGCCCTTATAAATCCTATCTTCCTCCCCACAGTTTTTCCATCAGCAAACCCACGAAGCCTATAGTTTAAACACTGAAATTCTTTAAGCCATCGTAACAACTCCTCTGCTGCCAACATGTGAGCTTCCCAACACCACTGAAGCCTTCCTGCCAGTAACCAACAGCCACCCTTCGCGGCCACAGAAACCATTGCCACCATAGCAAGCTTCTTCAAACCGAGAACCCGGCCACTTTCCTCAACCAAGTCAGTCACTACCGACCACCCTGGGTCATCAGACCACCACCCACGACACCAGAAATCACTGACCAACCCAACCCCGGCAAGCCCACTCCTCCCAGTAAGCCACCACCGCTGCCAGCTTTCTCTCTCTCTCTCTCTCTCGATTGTTTCGGCGACAGAACTCTCTCTCTAAACTCTCTCCCTCTCATGGCATCGCACCACGCAGCCCAGGAACCCAGTCGCGTCACCTCACTCCCGGCCACCCAGAGCGGCCTCAGCCCGTCCTCGTCGCATACCACTCTCTCGGTGAGTCCCCTGTATCGCACGCCCCTCTCCCCCCGAGCCCTTTGTTTCCATTACGCATGGCTTTTCCTCCTTTGTTCTATTCTGTGTGTTTTAAATCCCCAGAGCCCTTATTTCATGTTGGGCCCGTGGGCCTTAAGCCCATTCAGCCAAGAACATCTGGTTCTTGAGTAGGGTTTCCTCTCATGGGCCTTAGGCCTTCCCAATAGAAAGCTTTTTTTTTTTTTTCCTACAAGGAATTTTAAACTATATTATTTGTTATTAATTTTACAATTTAATTTCAATAGTAAATAGCAAGTGTTTAATCGTTTATTTTAAATACTAAATCTATGGTCTGAAATGAACTTCTAATGTTTATAATAGATTTTGATATTTTTTTTCTATTGAAGTTATAAATTTAAAATAAAGAAATATGTTAAGAGTATTAAAATTATATTAGTATTTATTAGATTTCTTATTAAATTAAAAAATTATTTTAATCATGGGAAAGTAATTATATTTTTAAGAATTGAGGTTTTTATGACTTATTTTAAATAGCCCAAGTATTCTACTAAATTATAATATGTTATTAGTATTTTTTTTAAGTAATTTAAATATCAGGATTTATTGATTATGGTGTTAAACAAAAGATTTATTTGACTATCGTCTAGATTATGAATTTAATTAAGTAAGAATATGCTATTAGTATTTTTAAATAATTTAAGATATAAACATTCATTGATTTTATATTAAACAGAATATTTTATTCATTATATTCTAAAGTATGAATTTAAATTAAGTGAGATATTAGGACATGGTTTCCTAGACAGATTTAGTGACGTTTAATACTTTATATAAGTGATGAGCTACGAAATGAGATATTCAGGAAATAACACTGCGAGGTAAGTAATTTGATCACAAATTAGGATCATCACAGTTCAGCTTATATTTAAGTATTATTCAAGCCAGTTCATTGATAGCCATTGTTTATGCACCACTCATGTCATATGCAAATATGTCATCCAGCATAGCGTACGATCATGTCATTCCGCATCATGTTCAAGTTCAGAAATTATAATTATGTATGTATTATATCATGCATCTCATGTGTATAAGACACGTAAGTTATCTTAAGTTCAAGTACAAGATAAGATCAGATCAGTTAATCAGGTGGTCATTCAGATGCATGATACCAATGTAGTTCAGATCAGGGTGGATGTGCAAGCACAGACTCAAGCTTGGTCCACCATAGTATGTCAGAATACTATCAGCGGCTCCCTTCTCGGCCGCAGGACTTGGGGTCGGTGCACAATCTCGCACACAGGGTTAAGTGTGTTGGCCAATCAGTTCAGTCAATTATAACATATCAGTCAGTTAATTCAGATAAATCAGTCATGCATAGCATAAATATTAGTATGAACAGTCATGAATTTTAAGTTCTCAGCATGAAAATTCTTATGAAAACCTTATGTTTAGTATGTTAACGTTGTGATGAATTTCTTACTGAATATTCGGCTTATTTTAGTTTGTTTTCATGTTTTTAACCACCCAGGTGATGATGATGATAATGAGCAAGCATGTCAGGATTAGAAGGAGCAGTTGATTTAGTTTCAGACCTCTTAGAATGAAAAATTGCTTTTATGACATGACTTTTATTCAGTTTATTTATTAACATTTTTGGAAGACATTTTATTAGAAAAAGTTTTTTATGAAATAAATCCTATTTGTTTTTTTTTATATTTTATTAAATATGAGATCTCTTGCTGGGTTTATTTTATGAAAAACACGTGACATCTCCTAACCCACAGGAAGGGGGTGTTACATTATATGATCTTGGAATATAAATATTACATGAATGGTATGATTCGGTTTAACATGAAAATGGCAAGAATGTCCTTAGCATGTTTTGGTTCAAAGGAAAACATTGTTATTGATTTGTGATACTTGATGATTTGGCTATACCATGTCTTGAAAGTTTTGGATCTTACCCAAAAACCATGATTTTATGTTTTGTTTCATTATCCTTTGATTTCTAAGCAATATGTTTGAAATTTGAATCATGTCAAAGTGATGATTCTTCATGTTTTTGCACTTACATGTTTCGGCCAAAGCACATTTTCATAGTTCCAAGTATGTGTTTTGATAGTCCATGTGATCTATGTTATCATGACATGAATTGAATATGTTATTTTTGGTTATTTCATACAAGGTATTTCATATGTTATATGTCAAGTATAAGTATGTATGTCTTAAGTGTCATGTCACATGCATTTGGAAAAAAGTGTTTCCAAAAAAAGTGTTTTCAAAGAAATGAGTTCAAAAGTTTTATCACAACTCCAAATGTTAGGATGGGAGAATGTCCTAGTGGAACTCCTCTGTCCACTCTGGAGTGCTTAAGAATAGAGTGGTAACCCCTGGTCGACAAAGAATCTTCGATGACCTTCGAATGGATTCTTTTCAAAAAATTCTGGAGTGAGGAAGCGCCTAACGCTAGTGGGTGCATAAGGCATGTAACCCAACGAAGCAAGATCGAGTTATTATGAAATCTTTGTTTATGAAATCTGTGTACGAACCTTTAATGGTATGATAACTAGCAGGAACACGCGGTGCAAAGGAAAATCGTGTTGTGTCCACCCTCTGAACAAGAATAATAGCTTATATCTTATGGATCACTTGATGAAAATCTCGTGATATGATAAGAATTACTCGATGAAAATCTTGTGATATGTTCTGATAAGGCAAGTTCTAATTAAGATCAACATGAAAAAGAAAGTCAAGAAGTGTTTTTGAAAAAGCTAAAGTCTCTATTACAAGTCAAGTTCAGGCCAAGTCATATGTCAAGTACATGTCCATGTACGCATTTCATGATATACCTCTTGTATGCTTATGTTAACTATCGCATCTTGCATGATTACTTGCTGAGATTTCTTGAAATCTCATTGTGGTAGTTTTCACTTCCATTCCCCAACCGGAATGGTAGAAGTTGTTACAGGTGTAGAAGACGACACACATAGCCAAGAGGAAGATAATGGCACCTCTTTCAAAGAGGATCGTGCCTAAGATGGTTATGAGTCGGCTTGAGCCCTCCATCCTAGAGTAACTCGAGGCCATTGACCAGGAGATCCCTGAAATACTCCAATTCATTGAGAAATTCAGACGGCGTGACAATCGAGATAAAGACAGGGCCTTAGAGAAGCATGTGAAGCCCGAGCCCTCTTGAAGAAAATGGGAACCTAAGATATTTTGTGGAAAGAAGAAAAACAAAGAGTGAACTTATGGTTTAAATCTCAACTTTTGAGGAACAAGTGTTTTGAGAAGGTCCCATGTTTTTGGAGATTAAATCATACTCTATGCTTTTGGATGTTATATCTTTGTGATGCATGCTTTTATGGAAATGGACAATGTTGGGGTATTTTGTCAATAACGGTGCCATGTACTTTGCAATTGCTTATCGAATTGCTCAGATAATCTGACTTTTACTATTTTTTGCTGCTATATTATTGCGTACTAGTAGTGTATTTAGGTGCATAGCATGTTATCTGTCATGTACGAGGGGTGAGTAGGCTCGTGTTACATGACCCGACGTTTTAGTCACTGTCCAATTCCAAGCGAGACCTGAGGGCACCACACCTATCCACAATCTGTACTAGCCATTCTTCATAAGATAAATTAGGTCGAAGTCGAATACTGCCAGGCTCCATCACTAATGGTCTTCTTTCTCTAAAGCTCTTCTTTAAAGATGATACATGAAAGACATTATGCACTCATTGCATTTCGACCGGTAGATCTAGTCGATATGCCATTGCACCAATTCTTTCTACAACCTCAAATGGTCCTACATAATAGGGACTCAATTTCCCTTGCTTGCCAAACTGTATGACTCCCTTCATAGGTGAAATTTTTACATACACCCAATCACCTACTGCAAATTTCAGAGTTCTTCGTCTTTTATCAGCATAACTTTTCTATCGACTTTGGGTCGTTTTCATTCTTTCTTGGATCAGCGCTACTTGCTTTTGCATTTCCTACAAATATTCATGCCCTAAAATTCTTCTTTCTCCTTTAGTTCTGAGACATTAGGAACTACTTTCCTAGCTTTGTAACACAACATTCCCTTCTTTTCAATTGTAAAATATTGTGGTCCTTCAAATCTTAAAATCCTTTGTTAAAGCTTCAAATCTTACAACCTTTGAGATTCCCTATGTCTTGGGAGTATGACAACTTGAGAGTCTATATAAGGGGAAGACCGTAGGCCAGCGCCCAAGAGAAGCACACACCAAGGGAACACTCTACCCATTTGCTTTTTGGATTCCCTCTCTTTCTCTCTCTCCCGACCACCCTAGGAAGGAGTTCATATCTTCACTTTCTCACCATTTCTCACCAACCAAATACTGTGTATGTGTTCTCCACCTTCATCCAACCAGTCTCACGAGTGAAGAATGAAGTTGTGAATCCTACCAAGAGGAAGAAACATGAACGGTAAGGACCACTCAGCCATTTTTACCACACACACAAGCATGACCACTCAGCTAAGGATTCAGATCCATGTATTCTTTTGCACATGCACATTTAGGAAAGGCTAGGGTTTCTCTTCAAGGGAAGACCAAACCACCCCTTAACATTATACACGTGAGCATGAGATCTTGGAAGGGAAGAATGTCCACGACCACCCTCTTGAGTTTGAACTAGGGTCCTTTTCTCTATAGAGTTTCGCCCTTATGAGTGAATTTTGAATGCATGAAGAACCCTTCAAGCCATGAACTGGTTTTCATAAGCCAATGGGGAGTAAACCCTAGTCATGACACACACACATGCACCTACTCGGATTAGGGTTTTGTGTGTCACTTTGTCTAATATTGTTTAATATATTTTAAGCTTGTTATTTGTTGACTCTTTGAATTTTCTATAAGTGGACTCTCAACCTACTTTGGATAATGTTTGTATATGCCGTGTGAATGTTGCATTCGTATTTGCTATCATATGCACTCGTTGATTGATGACAATCTCTTGCTATGTAATTGGATTTATGTGATGATCTTGCTATGCTTACTTGTTTATGATGTTTTCGGATATGCTTAGAATTAGTGGTTCAAGTTTTTTTTTTTTTTAAGAAGAGTCCAAGGTCACATGTCCATGAGTGACCCCCTCCCTATTTTATTAAAAACCCTCACTTGTGGTGGAAGAATACCGTGAAAACAGACCAACTCACCTGAGAATTTACAAATTAAAAACTCAGATGCCAAAAAATTCCCAAAAAAATTCCTAGAGGACCAAAGAAAATACATAAAAGAAAATTATAAGCGCAAATAAGGAAGTTCTCAACAATCTATGAGCAACAATCCTCTAAGCATCCTGCTTCCAATTTATGCTCCAGTGAACGACCAACAATTATTATTGGCTCCTTGTTTGGCAAGAAAGTCCCTAACTATATTTGCTTCTTTGAAAATATGACAAATACTACAATTCAAGGAATGAAACAGCACTTCAATTTCTTCCCTAAAATCCCACAAATACCAAAGACTACAACCTCTTGACCAGATCCATCCCACTATTATAGACGAATTCGATTCCACCATAAAATCCCTAATTCCCATTTTGTTGAGCCATTCTTAAACCATCAAGAAGCACACGTCACTCAGCCACTGTATTCGAAACCACCCCATAATGCGTTGCAAAACCAGTTATGGTTCGCCAACAAGGCCAGGATTGCCAAGAGAACTACCATCAATATTAAGTTTAAAGACTCCCCCTCTCAGTTTCTTCCACGCAAAAACCTTAGCAACTTTCACACACAACGGATGCAAGTGGACAATTTAATACCTTAAAAATTTCTAGATCTTTAAAACTCATATGATTGACATGCACGCATTTCATGATGTAGCTCTTGTATGCTTACATTAACTATTGTATGTTGTGTGATTACTTGCTAAGACTTCTTGAAATCTCATTGTGGTAGTTTTCACTACCATTCCCCAACCGAAATGGTAGAAGTTTTTACAGGTATAGAAGACAATACCTATGACAAAGAGGAAGAGAACGGCACCTCCTCCTCTAGAGAGGATTGTGCCTAAGATGGTCACTAGTCAGCTTGAGTCCTCCATCCTAGAGTGACTCAAGGCTATTGATCAGGAGATCTCTGGAATATTGGAGTTTATTGTGGAATTCAGACAGCGTAACTACCGGGACCAAGATAAGACTTTAGAGAAGTGTGTGAAACCTGAACCTTAATGAAGAGATCGCAAACTTAGTTATTTTGTGAAAGAACTTATGGTTTAGATCTTTTTGAGAAACAATATTTTGAGAAGGTCCCATATTTTGGGAGACTAAACTTTACTAGATGTTATTTTGGGATATTATATCTTATGGTACAGTTTTATGGTTATGGACAATGTGGGTAATGTTTTATTAGTATGGTACCATGTATTTTGCAATTGCTTGTTGTGTTGCTTAGAACGTCCGACTTTTATTATTTTTTCGCTGCTACGATATTGCGTACTACTAGTGTACTTAGGTGCATAGCATATTCTTGTCATGTACGAGAGGTGTGTAGCCTTGTGTTACATGTTCCAGCATTTCAATTACCGTCCAATCCCAAGTGGGGGCTAGGGGCGCCATAGAGCATGGTATCAAAGCAATTACATCTCTGGGTAAACCCACACTTTATCCTAGGAATACATGGTACCCTTAATTAGGTTTGAGATCTGTAGTCGTAGGTTTTGATCTTATAGTTATAGGCTTGAATCTAGAGAAAGGAGAAGATACACTTGTAAGATTGCGAGTTCAAGGGAAGAAAGGTATTCTTCTCTAAGGAAGGGACTGACCGACGATGGTTTTGTGCATTTTCAGGAGAAGGAAATCATGGTACAAAACCGACGTGAAAACACATCTCCTAGAGGTGGGGATCAAGAGATTGGAAATCCTCCACTAGAAGGGGGACAAGCTATAGCAGATGCTATTCGCCAGATGACTAAGGTAATGCGTACTCAGATGGAACAAGGAGAAAATGCTAGACAATTACCGCCTAAAGTAGAACCCCGATGTACTTACGAGAAGTTCATGGTGTATAGATACCCAAATTTCGTTAGAACGGAAGGACCAATGAAGGCTAACAAATGGCTTATGGACCTAGAGAGAACTTTTGAAGTAAGCAGATGCACTGAAGCGCAAAAGGTCTAGTACATGGGTCACATGCTGCAAGGAGAAGTTGGAATCTGGTGGGATACTAAGCGACAGCTTTTGGCCCGAGAATTAGGAGATTTGACGGCACTCACTTGGGATCGATTTAAGACTGAGTTCGATAATCGTTGCTTTCCAGAAAGGGCTAAGCAGCGAAAAGCTTTGAAATTCACGAGTTTGACCTAAGGGAATATGACAGCCAATCAATATGTTGCTCGTTTTATGGAGATGGGGAGGTTTGCACCTCATTTGATTAGTACCGAGAGAATGCAAGCAAGAAAATTCCAGGACGGTTTGCAACGTCGTATTCGAAATCAAGTGGCATGTCTATGGATAGAAAATTTCCAAGAGTCAGTTAATGTTGCTTCAATAGCAGATGCGGAGCAACAGAGACTAATTACACAAGCTCAAGTGGATAGGAAAAGAGGGTTCCCTTACTCACCAAGAGGTAGTGCGGGGAAACAGAAGGCCCTAATAACTTCTAGCAAAGGAAAGGGAGTGGCATCCGGGAATACTGCACCTGTCACGCCACCACCTTGTCGCCGATGCGGGAAAAGGCACAGTGGAGAATGTCGTCAAGCTTTAGGAGCAAGTTTTAGATGTGGTCAGATGGGCCATATGATCAAGGATTGTACGCAAAATATGCCTGGAGGAGTGTCAATGCCAAATGCTAAACCCACAATTGCGGCAAAAGCCAAAGTTTATGCCATTACGCCAGGAGTAGTAGACCTAGAAGCTGACGAAATGACAAATGTGGGAGTAATTACTGGTAATATTTCCCAACCTTGGCTTAAGTTATAGATAGCTTGTAACTGGGAATCTTGAGTAATTATAGTTACCTCTTTAGGTAAAGTTAGATTAAAGCAGTAAGTGGTATGTGCTTTGTTTGATTCCGGAGCATCAAGGTCTTTTATTTCTGGTAGATGTTTGCGAACAAGGATGGGGGGGGGGGGTTTGAGTATAACGAAAATAATTTCAAGAAAAAAAACTACGGAAGAATTCAAATTAAATTATCGAAATCAATCAAAAGAACAAACATTGGTCTAAGTCAACATCCACCATCAGAATTTTACAACTGATCATCGATGCAAGTAAATATTAATTTTTTGCCAAACACTTGCACGTAATCACTTGATACAGAGGCCTTTGTGTTCATATCTGAGAATCGATTTGCCTGGGAAGACACATTTGACTTCAAAGTGTCATTCCAAAGGCCAAAAAGTAATTTTTTTGACATCTCGAAACATTCTTGGAGTGCATGAAAGACTCTGCCTGGGTCTTGTTTGCTGCTGATGTAGAGGTAGGTCGATGTCTTTACGTCGATCTAGTCTCTACAGTACCTCAACCAATTGCAGAGATGTAACATCCCCTTCCCTAGGGTTAGGAATGTCACGTACATATGTAGCTAAAGCCAGGTAAGAGACTTGCATAATTTAAAAAATATATATTGTTTCTTCCAAAAGAAAACTTAAGTTAAACCATTTTCAAAAAAACATAGTCATATCCGAGTTTCCAAACCAACCAAATTAAAATAAATCATAAATATAGTCTAAAGCTCATTAGTCCGCTCCTTCTAAACTTGGCCCGCCTACTCGTAGTCCTCATTCTCCTCACCTGGTGGTAAAAAAAATGAGATAAAACTAAAATGAGTCGAAGACTCAGTACGAACTCACCACAACGTAAACATAAAATTGAAAGGCTTTAAAAAAAATTTCATACTAAATAAAATTCATGTCATATCATGTTGAATGAAATTCATGTCATATCATGCTAATGCTCATGCTATGCATGACTGTCTTGACTTATCTGAATTAACTGACTAATCTATATGGCCACACACTTAACCCTGTGTGCAAGGTTGTGCACTAGCCCCACATCCCGCTACAGCAAGGGGAACCGCTGATTAGTATTCTGACATACTACAGTGGACCATGCTTGAGTCCATAGCTTGCACATCCACCCTGAATACTGAACTGAAAGGCCATCTGAATAACTGATCTTATTTTATCTTATCTTATCTTACGCTTAAAATTATAATAACTTACATGTCTTATGCAATGTGATATGCATGACATTCATACTAATATAAATAACTATAAATGCTGAACTTGAACATGATGCAGAAAATTAACATGATCATATGCTATGATGACTGATATGCTTATATAGATCATAACATGCTTGGTACATAAAACGAACGGCTATCAAAGAACTGGCTTTAATAGTAATAGTCTAACTATATGCCAATCATTATTTGTGATCAAATTACTTACCTCTTAGCACTGCTTCTACAATCTCACTTTGTAGTTTGTTACCGTTACCTATACGAAGCACTATTCGTTACTAATTTTGTAGAATAGCATGTCATCACATTTCATTAAATTAACCACTGTCTAGAGAAAACAATTTAAAACATTCAGTAATGTCCTACTAATTTCATCTAATATTTAACACTAGCATCATATCTAATCTTTCAATTATACTTAGTAGCATAATTTATACTTACTACAAATTTATTAAACAAGTCAAAGAAAACTCAATTAAAAAAATAGATTTAATTGTATTCAAAATAATTAAAAACTAAAATCTGAATTCTCATATAATAGTGCAGTAATCTGGTTTATTAAAGAAATAATACTAAATAACATAATTTACCTCCTACATATTTCAAAAAATATGATTTCTTACTATTTATTTAAATAAAAATTCTTTAAATAAATTAATTCACCTCAAAATAGTTTGTATTCTTAAAAAAAAAAACCCCAACTAGCACAGCCCATAAAAAATTGCAGTTAAACCCAATAATAAAATTATCATGAGTAAAGTCCACATTCTCAAAACCCATTTACAAGCTCCCAAAAAAATTAACATGTAACCAGTAAAGCCTAAGGGCTGGATTGTAAATACACCAAATTAAAAGGCTTCTAGAGATTTCTACTGAAAGCTATCTTGAAATGGCAGCTTTGTAAATTCAATGAAAAACAAACATGCAAAACTTTTAATGAAAAGTAAAAGAAATCTGGAAATCTGTTAACACACAAAGAAAAGCATAAATGAAAAGTTTCATTGAAGAAGAAAGGTATCACATGATAGGGAGAGACCAACTCACTGTGAGAGGAAACCGATGCGAGAGATCTAGTGAAGATCAACGAAGGTGTAGCTGAAAATGGGCTCTGATTATAGAAAAGAACTTAGCCTTAGTAATACTCATTGAAAATCAAAAGAACATATAGAGAGAGAGAGAGAGGGCAAGTCAATGAAGCTTACCACCAGAGGAAAAATGTCAAGCACGAACAGATCTGAAGGCCGGACAGACTATAATGAATGACGATGAATGAGATCAAGAGAACTTTTGCTTGATGCAAAAGGACGGGAACGAAGAATAAAGGAGGTAATGTATTTGCTGCTCTGCTAAAAGAATATGGAATATAAATTGAAGGAACTAATTCTTACATTGTAACGTTTGAAAATCTAAGAGATCGTTGAGGAATATTTGAAATGGAAACAACAGCTGAAAATCTAAAGATTTTTAATAAATTAAGAATTAAAATTAATAATAATAATAGTACTAATAATATAAACATAAAAATAAAATAATTTAAAATATTTAACTTAAAAATAAATAAATTGTGGTCGTTACAAGAGATCTTTGTGGCTTATCGGGCACCAAAATACGTAAATGGAGAAGTATGTTTTCAATTCTCTAAGGAGGAGATAGTTCGATCCTCTGAGCCTTTCTGTTTCTCCATTGTGCTAAAATTCTAACGGCAAAGGCCGTCTTTGGATGCCATCAAGCTTTACATTCACAACCGTTGGGGATTGTCTTGTTTACCACTGGTTTCATGTAACAGCCCGTTAGAAATTCATTAGTGAAATTTCTATTGACTTTAGAAATCTTGTGAAAACTCCATAAATTTTTACAGATCGACCAATCGCGCATGTTTTAGCCTGTCAATATAGTTAGTGTTATCACTCACTATAATGCTAAAAATATGAGTTTAATTATTTGAGATAATTAGAAGTGTCAGAATGCATTATGGTCTACGTCATTAGACTTAGTTTATATATATATATATATTAGACTTAGTTGATTATTTAGGATTTTATGGCGCAATAACCTATTCTCATAATTTCGGACGAAACGCTTGTTTGAAACTGCGAAATTATTTTTAGGGGCACTTCAGGATTGAATTTTGGTAAACGATTTTCACTATAAGTTAATATGAATATTTAGGATTTTTCAGTACTAAGTTTATTATGCATTCTTTTGGAGTGAATAGTAACCTCGATAAGCATATCAAGTGCAGTATTTTCAAAATCACAGTGTGAAATGTCCAAATTAAGTTAGAGAAGTTTTATTTGGACACTTGGAAAGAGGAACCATGAGTTCGATTATGAAGGAATTAAAGTGTGAGATCATGCCACCTAAGCGAAACCCTATTCTTTTTCATCTGATCAACCAATTTTGTGCCAGATCAAAGAGGGTTTCAAACCTAGTGAAACCCTAAATGGTTGGAATCCAATTGAAACCCCAAAAGCTTGATTGAAACCAAAACCCTAAACGGTTTTCCAAACCCTAAAATTGGCCTCCAAACCCTTTTTAATCTGATTTCTAGCATTGTGTTTAATCACTTGATTAAATCACTTTCACATGCTATTTGTAACATCCCGGATTTTGGTGTATTTTAATGGATGTTTTATTTAATTTATTTTGTGGTTATTTTTCTTGTTTTTAAATTTTGGGAGTTTTAAAATATTATTTCTTAATATTTTATGTGGTGAAAATTATTTTATGTGATTTTTAAATTTTATTTGCTGTTTTAGCTTTTAAGATGAATTTTAATTTTAATTGATTTATTTTTTGGGTTTTTGATTTTTATTGTTGCATTTAAATTATTTCACTGTGTTTGGAATATTTTATTTAGCTTCGGGTTTTAATTTCATCTCCGTCGGATTTTTCGGGACCCAGCTTGAAAGACTGGATCTTCCTTTTTCCCCTCTTCTTTTTCCTTTCTTTCCTTTTTTCTTCTTTCTTTTTTCTCTCTCCCCGGTTCCTTCCCGCGCGACCCCCCTCTCCCTTCTCTCTCTTCTCTCTCCTCTCTCCACCGTCGCTCACGGGCTTACCGTTGCTGCGCCGCCTCCCGGCCGCCGTGCACCTCACCGCCGGCACCATTCCCTCCCCCGTGCGCCGGCGACCTCACCCCTAAAATCTCAGACCACCTTGTGCCGCCGTTAGCCGCCGTGAGCCAGTTGAACCCGCGGTGGGTTTTTCCTCCTTCCGCCGCCGTCCGGCCGCCATTGGCCACCAACTTTCTACCACATCATCACCGGCCCAATACCAAACTTTTCCACCCAAACCCGGCCCCGATCCGTCGCCGGAGCCGGTTGAACGAGTACCAAACCCGATTCGGGTATTCCGGCCAAAAACCACCCATTTCCGCCACTATTCTCGGCAAACCACCACCACCATTAGATTCACCACCTTCCATAGGCCCTACCCTATAAATTTCAAGTCTCCGTTTGAAACCGTGAAAAATTCCCATTTCACTGCATTTCGGCCAGTGTTTTTACACTGTGCGAATTTGCAGCTTTGGTGATTTCCAGTGCCTCGGAACCTTCGTTAAATTGTTTTAAAGCACTGTAAGTATTTCCTAAACATTTCTTTGAGATTTAATTATATTTATGCAATTAACTGCTTTTATTTATATATTGTATTCTGGTTGGTTTCCGGACTGAGTCCGAGGAGTTCGGGGGTGGTTGGATTGATTGGAGTATATTATTGTGTGATTCTTGGGAGATTGGATTTATTCTGGATTTGTTGGTATTGTGATCTTTGAGGGTTGATCATTGGATTTTGTGGTTTCATTGCATATTGCACACATGGCATGTTTGTAAATAGAAAACTGGGTTTTCGTGTATTGCATTCATGTTCATGTGGTTTTCATGAAAACGGGGTTTTCATGTGTTGACTGGATTTGTGGGTGCGTGTGTATCACGACCCCAAGCCGAGATGGGGTATTATCTCGGTGGAGCTCCTCTGGTCACTCGGGAGCGCAATATACTGAGTGATGTCCCCTGGGTTGTCGCCGGGCGACAACGGGATCGGACGTTGGACGTGCCGACTCCGTGGCCCTTCTGCTGGCGGGGGCTAGAGGATGACCTGGCCACGAACGCACTGGGTGCGGAACTGGGCATCTCTCGTAAAGTAGCCAGGACGTGCGGATGGTCCATAGGGGAGACCATGGTGCATATGGTTAATTGGTTAATTGGATTAACTGGAAAAGAGCTGTTTTCTGGGAAAATAGCGTGAGTTGATTTTTGTGCATCATTTTCTGGGAAAATGATGGAAATGTTTTTGTGTGCCATTTTCTGGGAAAATGGTGGAAATGGATATTTTTCTGAGAATGATTTTAAGCCAAATGAGATTTTTGGCGTGTGTTGCACTATTTCATATTGCATCATTGGGCATGCATGGTTAATTGTTAGAGTATGGTTTTATCTCTGGACATGGTTAGGTTATAACTTACCTGCGGTACCATTTCATGGTACTGCAGACTTTGTTGATGATGCAGATGCCGAGCCTGAGGATCTGGCTCCGCCGGAGGAGTGATCTGGGATCACTCATGCTGTAGTTTTATTTTCAGACTTGTATTTTATTTTTCTGGGACTTGGCTTTATTTTTAAGGTATTTTGTATATTTGGATATCTGTATTAATTAAAATTCTGGTACTAGTAGACTTTATTACCTTCCGCTGTGTTTTTAATTGTGCACTGTTTATTTGTTGCACACACTGACACTTGTCGTTGGGATGCGTGACCGGTTGTCATCATCCCGGGTGTCTCGATTTCCGTGTTGGTCCGTACATGGAAGTTGGGGGCGCCACACTATTAATTTCTCAAATTCTTGTTATGATATCATTATCCAACCTTTTAAACCTTGCAAATTTGATTGAGCCAAGAAAAATTGGATTTGGGCTTGATAGCATCTCAAACCCTAATCAAACCCCCTTTAAACCCCAAATTGTAGCCCACTTGGTTGAGACCCACGAATTTGTCCACCTTGGAAAAGTTTCTTGAAGAAGTTTCCTCCCCCACATGGCAGACCATCCACTACCATTGGCTGCACCCAATAGTGCCTTGATGTGAAGGAGAAATCCACCCCCATCAACCTCCATATCTCATAGCTGCTGCAGGCAGTCCTTGCCCCTCTCTATTCTCCACTTTATATTACATAGCCACCTCCAATCAAGGGTCATTCAAACCCATAACTTCCCCCTCCATAAGTCTAGAGGCTTGCAAGGCACCCTTTCTTTCATTTCATCACTTCTTCATCCCGTTCTTAGAGAGAAACTCAAAAGAGCTCTCTCGGGCAGATTTTTTGGTCTTTTGGCGTGGAGATTTTTGACCCTCTGTAAGTATTTTCGCATGATGAATCCTTCATAAAAGTTGTCCATCTTTGATTTTAGTTTCCGTGGATATCTTATTCGTCTCATTACATGCTAATTTGATCAGTAAAACGTATTTTTAACCATGGAAAGGTCATTCTAGGCGTGAAACTGGAGAATATGTTATGTTTTGGACTTTTTGACCAAGCCAATGGACATATCCTGGTCCGAATATTTTATGGAGTGTTGTTAGCATGTTTTTATGAATGTTCATTATGGTTTTCTTGCATGAATAAAACTTTTGATGATAGATTTCCTTAAATCTAGAAACTTGAAAACTGGGAGTGGAAAAACAATTTTTGTTTTGAGAGAAAGTTTGAATATTTCGGGGTCTAATCTTACTCCAAAGGCTTTGATATTTTTATTTGATAATCCTAAGCCTCTTATATACATTTTAGGATGTTATTTTGAAGATATATAGTATTATTTTTAAAGATATGATTTTTCTATGCAAGAGGATTTCAATTAGGCCTAAGATTTGATGTTTTTGGGTTAGATCCATGTTTTATTGAGATTTAGCTATGTGATTTTAAGTTTGATGGTTGGATCTTCTTTAGGACACATTTTTAAACCATTTGATGTTTTAGTTTGAAGATCACATGTCTTTAATCTATGGATCAAGAGATTTATCAAAGTTAGTTGAGAGAAAAGTTTCTGTTTTTTTTTTTTACTAAGTGTAAAACCAAACATTCCAAGTGATGTTTTGTGATTTTTGATAACTTTTGTTTGATGATTTAAAGCATGGTTGATCTTAGGATGATGTTATGAATATGTTAGAAGTAAGATTTGAGTTTTTTAGAATTCTTGGAGATGTTTTTATTAAGGTTAAAATTTATGATTTAAGGGTTTACTTTTTGTTAAAAAGTTTGGGTCTTTTCACAAAAAGTTTGATGTTGATGATTAGCTTTTTCTTAATGGATATTTTAAGTGTGTTTTTAAACTTAGGATAGGAAGATCTTTGTTACAAAATTTTGGCCTAATCATGGGTTTTGAAGATGGAAGAAATTGCAACCAAAATCAAGAGAAATAGCCTATGTAAGTTTCGGCCCTATAGAGTTTCAATGGTTGTATTTAGTTTAAATTTTTCTGAATTGATATTTGAGTCTAGGACAAAATTTACATGAAGAATGTAAATTTTTGTAATTTTTGGAGTTAAGATGTGAAATCCTTAAATTAGGGGTAAAATAGTCATTTTCCCACATATTTTACTCTAAGTTAGCTTGTTTTCATGCTTCTAATTGTTAGTGATTAAATTTATAATTTTTAAAATCACTATTTTCAGTTCCTTGTGTTCCGTGCTTTATTCTAGTAGAATGCGACGATCGAGGTAAATTAGCTCTTAACTTACTATCAGCTTACCGTGTATGTGTGATGGGTAAGAGAACTACAATTATATTCGTATGTTGTTATATATGTCATGCCATGTCATCACATGTTTATCTATTACACGAATTATTTTCTCATGAAATACTTATATGTTACACAATATTTCTGTCACATGTTACTATCTGTTGCAAGTATGTCACATTATGTATGTCATCTGTTACATGTATGTCATGTCACATAATATTCATTATCACATGTTATGTCATGTTTCTAAATGTTGTCTGTTATATGTTATGCCATGTTACGAAATATTGTCTATTATATATTAAGCCATGTTATGAAATATTTTTTGTCAAGTACGTCATGTCTGTTGTCTTGTGTTCATGTCACATTACGCTACGTCAGGACTTCTGTGATTTCGTATTCACATCATTCCATCTCGAATACAGTTTGTGTATCTCGAGAACAGTCATGTTAAGTTATTTGTGTCAATCACGACCCTAAGTGCTAGGATAGGATAATATCTTAGTGGAACTCCTTTGTTCATGCTAGAGTATCTAAATAGGTGTGAAATTCTCTAGGTTGACGAAGTACAGTCAACAGGTTACGAATGAGGCCTAACTAGTTGGTCACCGGAGCGCGCTAGGCACTAATACCGATGGAGCTATACTTTATTTTACGTGTGTTCACAGCAAGTGTAGCACAAAACAATTCATAGAGCCACAACAACTGTGGAGCATACACTACTTGAGACACAACAATTGTGACACATAGAATACGTGGGGCCACAATAACTGTGGAGTACGTATTAACACACTCACAGCTGGTATAGATACATGTGTTGTGATGCGGTAATCAGCAGGGACACACGGCTCAAAGGGACCCGTGTAGCACTCGTATGGTCACTTTAACGATTAAGTCTATTGAATAAGATTTCAAATTTATGTATTTCACGTTCAAGTCATGTTTCACGTTATGTTATGTTCAAGTTTACATTCATGTCAAGTTTCAAGTTTACGTCACGTCAAGCTAAGTTCCAGTTTCAATTTAAGTTCAATTATGCAAATACTCCTAGCGTAATCATTCTGATTGTAAGGGTATCTCATTTAAAATACTCATGATGGAATCATTCTGATTATCTGAGTATCTTTGATGGAATATGTTGGGCAGAATCATTCTGATTGTTCACTATTTGTGATGAAACAATCGGCGGAATCATTTTGATTGTCAGAATTCAAGTTCATATTCATGTTAAGTAAAGAATTCAAGTTCACGTTCATGCTATGTTTCAAGTTCATATTATGTTTCAAGCTCACGTTCATGTTATGTTATGTTTACGTTCATGCTATGTCATATTCACATTCACGTTATGTTTCAAGTTCACGTTTATGTTATGTTATGCTCAGGTACATGTTATGTTCAAATTCATGTTCAAATTATGTATGTTCACGTTCATGCTATGTTGCTAGTCTATGTTATGTTTTAAGTTCACGTACATGTCATGTCATGTCAAGCTAAGTCTCAGTTTCAGTTCAAGTTATGTCGGCTCATGCCATGTTATGTCAAGTCACGTTATGCTTATTATTTCATGCCATTTTATGTCAAGTTATGCTATGCTTACTTACTACTTTGATTATGCATTCATGCTTTTACTATCATGCATGCATCATTAACCTGTGTGGAAGTTTCCTGTTAATTTGCTTAGATTTGTAATCAAATCTCACCGTGGTAGTCCCAACTAGACGCCAGGATCAGAGCAGGGAGCGGACACTGGTAGACTGGAGGAGGTTGACTAGACGCCACAGACACGACGTGGAGCATACAGCTTCCATAGTAGTTTTTGGACAGTATTCTGGCCTTGTTGTCAAGTTACGCGAGTTACTCGATGAACTGGCCCAATAGTGTATTTTAGTAATGTAAATATGGAGCCTGGTCTTTCATGTTTTGAGATTACAATCTTCTGAGACCCATACTATAATTGTGGATGTTTATTTTGTTAAGTATAAATGGATTACGCTTTAATTACTTGGGATATTATAAGTTTGGTGCATAGTATTTCTAAAAAAAAATTATCCGCTGCGAATATTGTATAATGTTAGATGTATGTTAGGAACATTGCATCTTATATGTCATGAACGAGGGGCAGGTAACCTTGTGTTGCATATCCCAATGCTTCAGATGCTCGTCCGATTCCAAGCGAAAATCTAGGGACGTCACATTTCAACTATGAGGCATCCAAGAAATGTGTTTGTACGTATGTCAAATGAAGCAGATTTTCAAAAAGCACTTTCACGTGAAGTCTATGAAGTAAATGGAATACAATACTGAGTGTTTCATTGGAAGCCTGATTTTAATGAAGATGAAGAACCATCTTTGGTTCTTGTCTGGATCTCTTTGCCTGGGCTTCCGCCCAATTTCTATCAAGAATCATTCTTGAAAATATTCACTGCACTGATAGGCCGGTATATTCCTCGAGATAATTCGACAGTCTGTGCAACTCGTACAAATGGGGCTCAGCTATGTCTAGAGATGGATGTTTCAAAGGAACCAATCTCGTATTTTTGGATAGGGCTGCCGGACCGCAAACAGGAAGTAATCTATGAGACATTACTAGCATTCTGTTCTTGGTGTAAAATTGAAGGTCATAATGTGCATACCTGTAAAATGAAGACTCTACAGAATGGAGAAAAATTCTGGGAAAGGAATAAGGAAGTAGAAACAGAAATGGAAAAAAAAGTCCAAGAGGAGAAGGTGGAGGATGATATTGGTAAAGGCAAGGGTGCGATGGTTAATTTGGAACATGATAGTGGTAATATGAGTAACTCTTTGCAACTCCAGGTTGGCGATGTGGTTACTATTCAACCAGAGAATGAGTCTAAAGGGGTGGAGGATAATAATATGGCTTATAAGTCGGCAAACAAAGGTGTATCAAAATAGGGTGAGTGTTCTGTGAAAAGGGTTGTAAATACGCAGGAGGATGTGGGAGAGGTTAGGTTGCCACCTGATGACGATGATGCCATATGAGCGCCTGAGGATGATTTCTTCACATTGGAAGACTCTGTCTCGGAACCTGACCCAGAACTTGAGGCCGAGATATTTGATTCTCGTAAAGATTATGCCACTGAGAATGAAGAGGAGGATCCAAAAAAAAGAAAAGGTACTCGAAAAATTTTAGATAAGGTTCGGAGATCGTCTCGGGTTTTAGCTAGACCCAATAAACTTTCTTTATGATCGGGCCAATTTTGACATGGAATATATGAGGTCTACGTACCTCGAAAGGGAGGTTAAAGAAGTTGGTTGGTAAGATAAAACCTCAAATTATTGCTTTGATGGAACCTTTTGCATTGGCTGATACAGCTCAGGGTATGATGAATATTTTACATTGGATCATTTTATTTCAAATGAAGATGAGGCTTGGAAAATTTGGGTATTGTGGCAAGACAATATTTCTATTCAAGTGGTTTCACGATGTGAGCAATTCTTGTTACTATGGGTTGGTGACGAGAGTAGCATATTACTTTGTGGATTTGTATATGCCAAATGCAATATGATTGATAGAAGAGATTTATGGGCACAATTAAACAGCCATGTTCTAGGCAATGAGCCATGTATTATTGCAGGTGATTTTAATATTATAAGGGAGGATTCTGAACGGAGGGGTGGGAGGCCTCGCCCAAGAGTAGCAATGGAAGAATTTAAATCTTGGATTCATGAGTGTGGGCTTATTGAAATGAAGGTTGTGGGAAGAAGGTTTTCTTGGTGTAACAGACAGAGTGGTTTATGAGGAGTTGGGCGAAATTGGATAGAGTTTTCCTTAATGCTAATTGTCTAACCAAAGTGCCTAATGCTACTAACAATTATTTAACGAGATCAACATCAGACCACTCTCTGATGTTTGTGGAATTTCATGCTAACTTTTTTCTTATGACCCTACTCCTTTCCGTTTCCAAGAAATGTGGACAGATCATACTGAGTTTCATTCATTTGTGGCTTCGACTTGGCAGGAGGATGTAGGGGGTACAGGGCTTTTAAAGCTGGCACTTACAATTAAAAAGCTTAGAAGGGTAATGCGAAATTGGAATAAACAAATTTATGGTAGAACTGAAGTGCAGAGTATTCAAGATGGAACAAATTTAAATTCTCTAGAGGAAATTCATGTAGCTGCTATTCGGTATTTTTCAGAATTTATGCAAGAAGAGGCTCCTAGGGGATTGCCGAATCTATCGAATCTTATTTTGCCGACTATGTCAATAGCTGATAGTGATGCTCTTTGTATTATTCCTTCCGTTGAAGAATTTCACCAAGCACTGGCTATTCCCTCTAATAGTGCACTTGGTCCAGATGGTTTCGGCTCAGGATTCTATAAGAAATGTTGGGATATTGTTAAACCTGATGTTATGGACTCTATTTCAGAATTTTTTTCAAAGAGGTAAGTTGTCTAGATTTTACTTATCTTCTTACTTGGTGTTAATCCTGAAAATTGATAATCCTACTGGGTTTGATAAATTTAGACCTATTAGTTTTTGTACGGTGTTTTACAAAATTTGATCGAAGGTGATAGTGAATCGGTTAACTCCTCTACTTTCTAAAATGATATCTCTGGAACAAGGCACATTTATCCTTGGTAGAATTATTTTTGAGAACATAAGTCTCACTCAGGAAATGGTTCAGGCTATTCATAGGAAAGTCCATGGGGGGAATGCGATGCTTAAATTGGATATGGCGAAGGCATATTATCGTGTTAAGTGGGCTTTCCTATTGGAAGTTCTTTGATCATTTGGATTTTCTTCAGAAGCCTATGCGTTGTTCCGTGAATGTACTTCTACTCCCTGGTTTTCTATCATGTTGAATGGCACTACTAAAGGTTTTTTCAAAAGTGGGCACGGCTTGAGGCAAGGGGACCCTTTGTCTCCTTATTTGTTTATTATTTTGCAGGAAGTATTATCTCAACTAATTAAGCAAAAGGTGGTTGAACAGAAATTTGGCCACTTTTCACAATCTCGTGGCACTCGTCTGTTATCTCACCTCATGTATGCAGATGATGTCGTTATATTCACTAATGGTGGACTAAATTCTATCTGATGTCTTTTGAAAATTTTGGCAACATATGAGGAGCGGTCTAGTCAAGCAATTAGCAGAGAAAAGACAGCTATGTTTTTTTTTTAATAAAATATCAATCACTCGTAAATGACATATGAAGAGAATTACTGGTTTTTCTAAGGGGAGTTTTCCTTTCAAATATTTTGAGAGTTCCCATTGTATTAGGAAGCCTTAAAATGGCGGATTTGGAAGATCTTGTTAACAGAGTAAGAAAATTAGTGGTTAGAAAAGGAGGTTATTGTCCGTGGGTGGTAGATTAATTTTACTATGACATGTTCTTGCCAGTATGGTATTGCATTCTTTTGTGGTATTACAGGTTCCAAAAGCCATAATTACTTCTTTAAATAGATTGTAACGACCTAATCCTATATTATTAGGGATAAATTATGGATAATTTTATTATGCCCAATAAATGAGTTAAAGCCCGTAAGAGAGTTATCAGATAAGTTAGATTTATTTTAACCTAGAGTTAACCCTACATTATTATTAATTTTTTTTCCCTTTTTTCTGAAAAGTTCAAACTCATGAGTTAGATTCCAAACACTATTACCATTCTTATTTCCTTTTCATAATAAAACTCCAAGCTACCAGATTTTCTTCTATGAATTTCAACCTCACATGAGATCTACTTCCCCTCCCATGCATGTATGTCTCTTTTTCTTCTTCACTAGGATTTTCATTGGTCTATATATTACGTCCAACCCGAGCCAATATTTTCCAGCGTGAGCAACCACTAGCCTAAACCTCAAGCCGCAACCAGCCCCTCACATCTCCAGACTATCACGTCACCCCCTCCACATTCAGAACACTCCTTCCCCTCCAAGCCATGACCAGGTCACTAAGCATGCCGAAAACCCGTGTGTTAGCACTGCCCAGCCCCACGTGAAGTAGAAAACTTGGCCTCCTTCCATAAACCAGACCACCCACACAGCAACCACTAGGAAACTCATCCATGCACAGAACCAGCCCTGAAGGAAAACTCCACATCGTAGTAGCCACGTCCAACCAGTCACGACACCCACGTAGTGAACCGCCAATGGAAGCCAAACTAGAGTTTCAACCACGGGAATGTAGCCCACATAGCTTCCTCAGCCACCTCGTTGCCCAGCTAGCGAAAACACTGATTGATTGCCCTTGGAGAGCCAACAAGCTGCTGCCATCCTCCCCTGTTTTTAGCCCCCCAAAACAGAGCATTTTACTCAACTAACCCACCGCCCGTTAGCCACCACCCCGCACATTGCCGCAATCACAAACAACACTACTAAAAGCAGACGACACCGGAGGACAAGCCTCCACCACCTACCTCTGCCCAACCACCTTATTGCCGCCGCGTTACTGCCCTATCAGTGAGTATCCCGTGCGGTCTCTCTCACTCTCATGGCTTACTCTCTTTCTCTCTTACTCATTCTCTCTCTTTTGCTGCACCACTGCCTAGAGAAACCCAGCACGACGCCGGCCACTCATAGCCACCGTGAACCTTGGCCAACCACCACGACCCTTCGTCGTAGCTGATCCTCCTCTCGGTGAGCATCACATGATCCTCTTCTCCCATAAGCTAGGCTTCTCTTCTTTTATTTCTTTTATCTTCAACTTTCCCAAAATACTCATGCCTATTTAGGTTAATAGGAGAGAATATTTTAGTGTTTGGAAGATTTTAGATTTAGAAAATATAGGATATTTTAGTAGTTTAGATTTTAAATAAAGTCAAAGGTTTAATTAGAAATTTATGCAAATTACTTGTTTATTTTTATAGGCGGTCGATTACGTGCCGAAAAAAGTAGATTAGCGCTATAAAGTAAGTACCATGATCATACCCTTACACGTATCTACGGTAAACTGCTTGCCTTTTATAAAAATATTATGTATGTACAACCTCCATTGGAAATCCCTTTTCACATATCCAAGACATGATAAAATTATAAAAATCCATGATTTTATGTGAAAAATTATACATTAAGTTATTTATGAAAATTTATGATTTTATGAAAGAAGTTATGCATCAAAAGATTTATGAAACGGCATGATTTTATGGGAGAGTTATACATTAAAATAATTTATGACCAGCCATGCATGATTGTATGTCTTCCTTATATATGGATTTCACAACCCGTGGCCACGGGCAGAATCAGAATCTACTTAGATTCGCTAACTCTAACTCACGGGAGTTAACAGTGGGTAATGACTTATGACAAGTGAAAGATAAGTTAATGTTAATGTTCATGTTATTTACGTATGTATTTATGAGTATGCACATTTTTTAAGAAACCTTATGTTTATTATGTTTACTATATGATATGTTACGTATTGAGTATTCGACTCATTTTTGTATATTTTTATAATTTTAAACCATCTCATGTGATGACATTTATGAGGATGAGACTGTAGGACAGGACTTGACCCAAGGGGGCGAGGCAGAGGCCTAGACAGATTTTGCTATGATTAGTTTTATGGTTTAAGATTTAAATAAATTATTATGATAAGCATATGAAACTTTTCTTATTTTCTTAAATAAGTGCTTCCACAGACTCTATTTTAAAATTTTAAGTATTTAATAAAATTTGTTTAATTTATGGAATCTTTCGCATCTGGTGCGTTGTTAAAAAGAAAACTTTTTAAGTTCAAGTTTAATAGTAGCAACTGGCTCCCTGAAAATTCTAAAATGTCTTTATTGGGGAGCAGGGTGTTACATAGATTGATGAGTTCCTTTTTGGGGAGAAAGAGAAGGAAGAGGTAAGCAAAAATGGGTTGCTTTGAATAAAATCTATCGTTCGACTGCAGAAGGGGGTTTGGGAATTAGAAACTTGGATGATATGTGATGAGGATGCAAAATGTCATATTTCTCTTCCTTAATGTCTAGTCTTTTATACTTATTTGGTTCCTAAATGTACTCATTATTATTTTATTTTGATTTAGGATGCAAATGGAGGTATTAAATGCAAAACGAAGTTAATTCGGCGATTCTGGACAGTTTCGACATCGCTTCGTAATCTGGGCATAACTCTCTCACCAAAGCTTCGATCGCATAACTCTCTCATCCAAGCTTCAATTGAGATTATTCAAAATGCTATGGAACACCAAGAAACATATCTACAACTTTCATGTTTTGAGTTTTGAGAGATACTGGCTGAATCAAGGTCTAAATCGGGCTTGAAGTTGACGTACCAGCACTGTTGACGTTCCAAAACATTCGGCCTTATCATGCAATTTAAATACACCACTTATTTGTGGACATTTTGAGATCTGGTGCACGAAATTTATAGCTGGAAAACACTACTTTCTTAGTTATATTAGAACTTTATAGATCAATAAAAATGTGAGAGCTAATTTTTTTTTTATTGTTTTTAGTGTTCAATTTATGTTTTGAGTATCGGATCTTCTTCTATGCCTATTTTCATAATTGTCTCATTTAATTACTAGGAGGTCTACTAGTTTATTATTCGTTGCAATCTACTGCTAAGATTAGATATCAAATATGTAATTGTTTGATCTCTCTATATCTTAATTTATTCACCGTAGGAATTATTTTCCTATCTCTCCTATGTCGCAGTTAATTAGAAAACAAACGATTTAATGAATCTTAACTACTAAACAACCCAAGATAAGTGCTAAAGGTTTAATCTAGTAGAAACCTTAAGAATTAGAGAGATCGATGAAACTAAACAACACAAGCACAAGCGGTTGCATTTAATTTCATCAAGCGTTTTCTTCCTAAGATCTAATAATTTCTGATGCAGCAAATCATTAAATATAATCTAGCAGTAGATTGCAACGAATAATAAACTAGTAGGCCTCCTAAAACTTAAACTAGACAATCATGAAAATAGGCATAGAAGAACATCTGATACTCAAAGCATAAATTAAACACTAAAAATAAATTAGATCTCACAGTTTTATTGATTTCAAGGCTTCTGTTTCCTTCGACCAATTATGAAAATTTAGCCACACATGGCCATGATGAAAACTCAAAAGAAAAATAGGAGAAGAGGGTAGGGAGAGGCGTCTGTAGTGTAGTCTAATTTCTCCCCTCTTAGTCCGTTCAAGTCAGTTTTTTGAAGCCTACCAAATCTCCTAAAAATCTTCTAAGTATTATCCTAAAATAACAATATTTAAATCTGATTAATTAAAAATAAAGTAAAGTCTTAATATAACTAGGAAAGTGGTGTTTCCAGCTGGAATTTCTATGCACTAGATCTTGAAAACTTCCGATAATAAACCACATATTTGAATTGCATGGTAAGGCCAAACGTTCTGGAACGTCGCAGTGCAAGTGCGTCAACTTCAAGCCCAATTTTGACCTTAATATATCTAGTATCTCTCAAAACTCCAAACATTAAAGTTGTAGACATTTTTCTTATTGTTTCATATCATTTTGAATCATCTCAATCTAAGCTCGGACGGGAGAGTTATGTCTAGATTACGAAGCGATGTCGAAACTGTCCAAAATCGCCCAATTAACTTCGTTTTGCATTTAATTTTAACGCCTCCATTTCTATCATAAATCAAAATAAAATAATAATGAGTACATTTAGGCACCAAATAAGTATAAAATACTAGACATTAATGGAGAAAAATATGACACTTTTCATTCTCATCAATGGGCATAAGTGGCCCTAAACCGATTGGACCTCATTTGGGGTTTCAATAGGGTTTGGTTTGGGGTTTTAGTTTCTATCAAGGCAAAATCTAATTTTTCTTAGACAAATAAAAATATTATGATATTAAAAAAATGGATAAGGGTATAATGACATGAATTTGAATGATTAATAACATGAAAATGATTTAATCAAGTGATTAAATACCAAGCTAAAACTTGCTTCATTCAGGGTTTGGAAAATCATTTATGGTTTCAGTTTCCACAAGATATTTGGGTTTCAATTGGATTCCAAATATTTAGAGTTTCACCAGGGTTGAAACCATCTTTGGTTTGGCACAAGAATGAATGGTTGGATGGAATAGTGTTTGGCTTAGGTGTCATGATCACAATACTTGATTTTCCTTCATTTCCTTCTGTAACGCCTATCTTTCGGGCGGGTCTTTTAACAAAATATTTTAGAAAACACGACCGGAATTACCGTTCGATTTAAAACATTTTACTGTCCTTCCCAGTGTGCAAGACTCTACGTTATAAAACAAAATGAACTTTTATAATAAAAGAGGCTTGTGGTTTAAAAGAGTGGAAAATATAAATCTTTAAAATAAAAAGGCCTTTCTTACATTTAAAATAATCATGCCTAGACTTCCGTGCCCTTCTCCTTTGGTCGTGTCTCTCCTGAGCGTACTGCTCATTCAGTTCCTATGGGGGGATGGGCACACATAAAAACTAAAATGAGTCGAATACTCAGTAAGCATTACTTCATACCGTTAAAATATAACAAAATAAGTTTTCAGTCATGCATTCATCATTCCATACATACTATACGTACATGCATACATGCTTTCATTTGTAAATGTAAGTAGACGGGGGTTTTGATCTTTAAATATGCTTTTCTTTTCGTAAAAAGTTCTCCCGTCACTACCTTCATTTCTTAAAGAATGTCATGCATTCATACAAACTTTACTTTTCACTTTCATAGGTCAGTGCATACTATTACGTGTGCTAGGGTTAGCGGCCCTATGGCCGATGGATTCGCTAGTGGCCACGGGTTGGAATCCCATTCCGTTAGGGATGCAGCACTGGGTGCACTACCAGATACTACAGCCCGGCATTGCAATCTGCCCATTTATTCATTTGGGTACCCCATTCATTCATTTCATGTGGCCGTTACATAACTTCATACATTCATGCATGCTCATGCCTTTCTTTCATTTCTTTCTTTACGTTCATTCATTCATGGCAACTCTAGAGAGCTGCAGCTTTCATTCATTTCATGTGCATGAGCATGCCTTTCATTCTTTTCATTTCTTTCATTTCTTTCATGGAAAAACATCTTTTCATGAAAAAATGTCTTTTCGTGAGAAAACATTCTTTTCATGAGAAAACGTTCATTTTGTGGGAAAATGTTCATTTGGGGCGAGAGCCCGAAAAACATCTTTTCGTGCATCATCTTTTCTTTGAAAATACATACAATAGATACTACGTATAGTCATCCATTCACATGCGTACAGTTAATACTTTTGGGTGCGTGAACAGGGGCTGCCAAAGGGGGTCGTACATACTTATACTTTAAATACGTTATTTTTCGTTCTTCTTTTCCGTAAAACGTCTGCCCTTGTAAAAAGGGGAAAACATTTCTTTTCTTCATTTTTCATAAGGAAAAGCTTTTCGTTTTCTTTTTCTTATCTTTAGAAAACTCTAGAAGAGTATGAACGTAATACTTACCTGGACTTCATTCTACTTTCATACCATACAGTCCATTCATGCGCGTGTCAAATAGCAACCTACATGCATACATAACCTTGACGTTATTCTCTATCTAGTGCATAAGCAACTGACTAGAAATAGAGTTATGTTTTACTTAGAATACTCTCCTTCTATCCAGTGCTCTTTCACGTTCCTTACTATGATAAAACCCTTAGAGACCCATTACGGTCTCTACTTCCTCCAACCATGACGTTCCACTTCAAGTGCATATTCACTAGGGTGACCTCATGATTCATCTTAGGATTAAGACACTAGGACATTTGTCCTGTTCTTCTTATTAACCACATTTCGACGCATGACTTAGACCTACTAAGTCACGCATCTGACTCACTCAAAATTGAGCAGCACAAAGGCTATCCCAAGTGCAGGAGCATGTCATGTAATAATTAAGAATAAATTCCTAAATCGTCTCCTCAGGAAAAGTGCTTAAAAATCAAACTCGTATAAAATGGTGGAAATAGTTACAATGAGAGAATAAAAATAAAAGTGATGAAATATACAATGAATATGGGAGTGCAATGGAAATGAAATTTTACTAGTCATGGACTAGATTCATGTTGTTGGTTTTGAGTGGATGATTAAAAATAAGAAATTAAAATGCAAGACAGTAAATTAAAATTGTTGAAAATTAAATCACTGAAATATAAAGGAACAATAAAATTAAATGACATAAAAGTAAATTGTAAAAATTAAAGGTGCAGGAAAATTAAATGACAGTAATTTAAATTTGCAGGAAATTAAAAGTGCAAGAAAATTAAATGACATAAATTTAAATTGCAGGAAATTAAAATTGCGAGAAAATTAAATGACAGTAATTTAAATTGCAAGAAATTAAAAGTGCGAGAAAATTAAATGACATAAATTCGAAATTAAATAAAAATAAGAATTGTAAGGAATAAACTTGATGTTTGGAAATGGAGACTGCGTTCTCCAACCCAAAAATCTGAACTTCCAATTAAAGTAAACTCTCAAAAATAAAATGGACTCTCAATATTTATCAAAGAGGACTGAAAATTTACTCACTAAACAAACTCAAAACTGGAAATAAAGACTTATAAAAATAAAATTTACTGAGCCATAAACTAAAACTGACTGATGAATAAATTACACGAAATTAAAAACTGAACTCAAAAAAATAAAAACTGACTACAAACCCACTCACTATTTTTTTCTAAACTCTAACTCTAAATTCTAACTCTCATTTAACACTGAAATCTCCTCCCCCTAACAGTCCGTTTATGAGCTCTTAAATAGGCTTCAAAAGCCCCTGCGTTACTTGTTTCGTCCGTGATGCCAGCTCCTTATGTCTCCCACTCAGAAAGTTCATATGCGCTATATATGTGCGTCCAAATGGAAGGTCCCAGCTGTTCACGTGAGTGTCCGTCGCTGGCCTTTCGGCGTTACTGCACTTGGCTTTTATTCACTTATTTCTTTCTTGCCCCGCGTGCGTCCGCATTCATCTATATATATATATATATATATATATATATATATATATATATATATTTTTTCTTTTCTTTTCTTGCTTTCCTGCATCTTCTTCCTACCTCTGGCATGCTGCAACGTTTACTAAGAGAGAGAGAACTGAAATCGAGACGTAGAGAGAACAGTCGAGTTGCAGTGGTGGCTTCGTAGTTCTCGACAGTGTTGCATAGGAGAAGGTTACGGTATGCATGGGGCTTCGGTCGTGGCGCTGGGCTTCACTGGGCGGTGGAGACTTGATCTCCGACGTCATCTGTTGCTGCTGGAAGTGGAGGTGCATCGCTACAGGATGTCCATGGTGATGGTGCAGCGAGGCACTGGAGTTGGTTGGGTATGGTGCCATGTAGGTGCAGTGCTGCTGCATGGAGTGGTGTTGCCGTGCTTTTAGTGTTTCTGTGGACATGCGGCAATGTAAGAGATAGCTCACGGTGGTGGCTCGAAGCTGCTGGGCACAGTGGAACTGTAGTGTGAAGATGCAGGCGTGAGGTTGAAGACGAGGTGAACGACATGTAGTTTTTGTCAAAAGACAAAAACGACATGTCGTTTAGGCAACGAAGTCTTTTAATCCCAATAAAAAATAACAAGTCATTTTTCCGTGCAGGAAAAACGACATGTCGTTTAGATAACCTGAAAAATGAAAATAAAATAAAAATAAAATAAAATAAAACTTAGACAAGCAAAAATAAATAATAATCAAAGAAAGTAAAATAAAATTAGACAAAAGGTGGGAAATAAAATATTATAAGTGTTATGCAAATGAATAAATATTGTTTAATTAAATCACAAGCTATAAAATTAAGCATAAACTATGCTTTTAATCAATTTAAATCATCACTTGGATTTATGCCTCTTAATCAATTTTTCCATCTAAAACCAATGATAAAATAATAAAACAATTAAAAATATATTAGTTTTAAATGTATAAAATATGCAATAATGCAGCTCAATTAGCATCCCATCCTTGGACAGTACCTTCATCATTACCTTTATATATCTTAGCTTACTCTACTTCTCATGACCATCCATACACATCACACGGCTCTAACTCACTCCGAGGTTTAAGTACCGTGTCATCATACTTAGGAAAAATTACCCATTATATACAGTAAATCCGTCCAGCACATGTGTCTAACCAGATAACACACATACCTTACCCCTTTATTATCAAGGACCAACATATCTCACATTGGTCATCGGGTCGTATGGGCAAGCACCATACTCCAATGCCAATCTTCTCTTACTCGGCTAGCACGACTCTCCGTGCTACCCGTCCCTCAAGACAGTTCATCCCAACATTTAGCACAATAGATCTTCATTCATAACTACACTTTACGTCACGCTATATAGCTCAAGACTTTTCCCAAGCTACACCGTGACCTTGTCACATTACCTCACATACATCTTAGGTCATCACAGCGTAACTCCATGGTTGACTACGTCACTTCATGACGTTGCCTAATCATGCTTCCGCTACACTGCTCTGATACTTTTTAGCCACTTCGCACTTATTCCCAGCCATAAGCCAATCACATGGCGACACCCATCGTCTTGGACTACAACCATACTTCATAGCCATTACGGGATACTGATCAACAATTCCCGACACCATATACCAAGTTCTTCCCCTATCAACTACGCAACCACCATTATCTTTGCGACACGCCATATGGTGTATCGCTACACCTCATGGAGTACACTCCACGCGTACTCCTCTCACAACACTACGCCACATCACCACTACGGCACACACGCCGTATGGTGCATCATCCCACACATGGAGTAACTCCACATGTACTCCATTACGTCACTATAACACATCACCATTATGGCATACACGCCATATAGTATATCATCTCACCACATGGAGTATGCCCCGCATATACTCCATTCACATAACTATGCCACGTCACCACTATGGCACGTACGCCATATGGTGCATCACTTACCACATGGAGCATACTCCGCGTATACTCCATTCATGGCACTACGCCACATCACCACTATGGCACATGCCATGTGGTGTACCGTCTCACCGCATGGAGTACACTCCAAGTATATTTCATTCACAACACTACGCTACGTCACCGTTATGGCACACACGCCATACGGTGTACCGTCTCACCGCATGGAGTACACTCCTCGTGTACTCCATTCACAGCGTTACGCCACATCACCGCTATGGCACACACGCCGTACGGTGCATCATCTCATATCATGGAGTACACTCCACCTGTAATCCATTCACAACGCTACGCCACATCACCGCTACGGCACACACGCCGTACAGTGCATCGCTCCACCACATGGAGTATACTCCGCGTATACTCTGCATATACTCTATTCACGATACTACGCCACGTCACCTCTATGGCCTACACGCCATACGGTGCATCATCTCACCACATGGAGTACATCTCATGTGTACTCCATTCACAACACCACGCCACATCATCGCTACGGCACACACGCCATACGGTGCATCGTTCCACTACATGGAGTACACTCCAAGTATACTCCATTCATGACACTACGCCCCGTCACCGTTATGGCACACACGCCATACGGTGTACCATCTCACCACATGGAGTATATCCCATGTGCACTCAATTCACAATACTACGCCACATCACCATTATGGCATACATACCATATGGTGTATCGTCTCACCGCATGGAGTACACTCCACGTGTACTCCACCCACAACACTACACTACATCACCATTATGGCATACATGCCATATGGTGTATCGTCTCACCGCATGGAGTACACTCCACGTGTACTCCATCCACAACACTACGCTACATTCACCACGTCACCATTATGGTACACACACCATATGGTCCATCATCTCACAACATGGAGTACACTTCACGTGTACCCCACTCACAACACTACGTCACATCACCATGATGACATACGTGTCATATGGTGTACCGTCTCACAACATGGAGTACACTCCTCGTGTACTCCATTCATGACACTATGCCACGTCACTACTATCGCACATGCACTACAACCACTCTTCACAGCACAGTCCACAACACTACACAGCACCATCCACAATACCAACCGCACAGGTCACAACACTACACAGAACACTTCCCAATATGCCCAACACTTCACAACTACACGTCACATCACCAATACTACACAGTGAACCCTATAATACTAGCAGCACAGTTCACAACCTAGTTAACTAGCTAGCATCTAACATAAATAGCGAGAGATAGAGAATTATACCATCGGCGGAATAACCCGTACGTTGCTCGTTGACCGTCACAACGATAATGCCGAAGAAACATACGGGGTATAGCTAGGTGTGGTCTTGGAAGGGCCTAAGGTGGCCTTGATGATGATGACAAGGAGCGTATCACAGCGGATCTTGCAGTGTACAGTGGTAGTCAGTCACGCATAGTGACTGTCCATCACGTGCAGTGATTACCCACCACATAAAGTGGTGGTTTAGGCTTGGGCTAGGCTAGGGGAGGTTGCTAGTGGAGCTGTGGAGGCTCGGTGGTGGTCGGCACGGTGGTCCACGGTGGTGGAAAGGGGCTGGCCGTGCACTGTGAGGGGAGGAGAAGCTGTGGGAGAGTGAGAGAGAGTGTGGGGCCGTGGGTGGTAGATCGAGGCCATATGTAACATCCTGGATTTTAGTGTATTTTTAAAGAAGGTTTATTTTAATTATTTATTGTGTAATTCTCTTGTTTTAATATTTTAGAGGTTTTATTTTATTATTTTATTGAACTTTCCTATTTTTAGTAATTATTATTTTTGAAGTTTTAGAATATTATATTAGAATATTTTAAATTGTAAAAATTATTTTATTGGGCTTTCTTATTGTTAATTATTGTTTTAGATTTAAATTGACCTTTAATTTAAATTGGTTTGTTTGTAGGTTTTAAAATTTCTATTGTTTTATTAAAGCATTTCACTGCGTTTGATTAATTTTAATTAGTGATCTGCAATTTAATTCTTCTTTATTTTAAAGGATGTTTTTGTCTGAGTTTAATATTTTCCTTTAGTTAATTTTGAGTTAAATTGATTTATTTATTTTAACTGTTTTAAAAATAATTATTGTTTTATTTGAATATTTCACTGCGTTTGGATTATTTTATTTATTTAGTGGTTTTAAAATCGTCTTCGTTGGATCACTTTCGAAACCCACGTTGAAAAGTCTGGATCTCCTTTTTCTTCTTCCTCTTTTTCTTTTTCCCTTTTTCTTTTCTTCTTTTTCTACTTTTTCCCCCCAGCCCCGATCGGATTTCTCTCTCTCTCCTCTCCCTCGCTCAAATCGGGTCCACTGCCCCTGCACCGCCGCCGGCCAGCGGTGGTTGACACCACCGGTACCACCGGCTTCCTCGTGCGCCAGCGAGCCTCCCCTCCAAATTCCAGCCGACGTCGCGCCGCCATTAGCCTCTGGAAGCCGTGCGAAGCCGCGGCGTTCCTTCACCCATTCCGCCGCCGTCCGGCCACCTCCGGCCACCAGCTCCTAGCCACATCACCACCGGCCCATTTCCTTCCTAACCGACCCAACACCGGCTCCGATCCGTCGCCGGAGCCGCCCCATCGAACACCCTCTCCGATTTACACTTCATGGCTTTCCACCACCGTTTCGGCCGCCACCCACGGCCAACCACCACCACCATTAGATTCATCACCTTCCAAAGGCCCTACCCTATCAATTTCAAGTCTCCGTTTGAACCCGTGCAAAATTCAAAATTCACTGCATTTCGGTCAGTGTTTTTACACTGTGTGGTTTTGCTGCTTTGGTGTTTTCCAGTACCTCGGAACCTTCGTAAACTTTTTTTAAAGTGTTGTAAGTATTTTCTAAACAATTCTTTGAGATTTAATTATATTTTTGCAATTAACTGCTATATTTTATATATATGTATCCTGTTTGGTTCCGGACTGAGTCCGAGGAGTTCGGGGGTGGATGGATTGATCGGAGTATTTGTTGTGTGTGATTATTGTGATCTGGTTGATTGTTGGAGATTGGATTATTTGTGGTTTGATTATTGTTGGAGATTTGTTATGTTGTGGTTTGGTTTTGGATATTGGATATTTTGGTTATATTGTGATTTTGGGAGTTGATCATTGGTTGTGAGGATTGATCTGGTTCATTGCATTTTTGCACACATGGCACGTTTGTAAATTGAAAACTGGGTTTTCATGAGAATTGGATTTGTGGGTGCGTGTGTATCACGACCCCAAGCCGAGATGGGGCATTATCTCGGTGGAGCTCCTCTGGTCACTCGGGAGCGTAAGATACTGAGTGACGTCCCCTGGGTTGTCGCCGGGCGACAACGGGATCGGACGTTGGACGTGCCGACTCCGTGGCCCTTCTGCTGGCGGGGGTTAGAGGATGACCTGGTCACGAACGCACCGGGTACGGAACTGGGCATCTCTCGTAAAGTAGTCAGGACGTGCGAATGGTCCATAGGGGAGACCATGGTACATATGGTTAATTGGATAAATGGAAAAAGAGCTGTTTTCTGGGAAAATAGCGTGAGTTGTTTTTGTGTATCATTTTCTGGGAAAATGATGGATAATGATTTTTGTGTGCTATTTTCTGGGAAAATGGTGGAAATTTTTTTACTGGAAATGATTTTTGAGCCAATGAGATTTTTGGCGTGCGTTGCACTATTTCATTTGCATCATGGGCATGCTTGGTTAGTTGTTTAGATATGGTTATATCTCTGGACTTGGTTAGGTTATAACTTACCTGCAGTACCATGGTACTGCAGACTTTGTTGTTGATGCAGATGCCGAGCCTGAGGATCTGGCTCCGCCGGAGGAGTGATCTGGGATCACTCGTGTTGTAGCTTTTAATTTCAGACTTGTATTTTATTTTCTGGGATTTGGCTTTGTTTTTAAGGTATTTGTATTTTTGGATATCTGTATTAACTAAAATTCTGGTACTAGTAGACTTTATTACCTTCCGCTGTGTTTTTATTTGTGCACTGTTTATTTGTTGCACACACTGACACTTGTCGTTGGGATGCGTGACCGGTTGTCATCATCCCGGGTGTCTCGATTTCTGTGCTGGTCCGTACATGGAAGTCGGGGGCGCCACAGGTGGTATCAGAGCGGTTTGGCTCTGGGTAAAGCCACATGTCCCTTAGGTGCAGTACCAGAAAGTTTTAAAGTTGTGATTTAAAATTATTTTGGTTTGACGTATGTTATTTCAATGGTTTTAATTTATTATTTGTTATTTTGATTGATTTCATCTATTTTGTTGAATGTTAATTTATTTTAATTGTTTTATTTTATGGTCGCTTATTTTATTTGTTTTAATTATTTATGTGTACTTCTTCATTGTTTTATTCATTTATCGCATGTTATTTTATTTATGGAATTTTATTTTATTTGTGAGATTTTGTTTTGTTTTGATTTTATGTTGTTTGAGGTATGTTACTTTAATTGTTTTAATTTATTGTATATTGTTTTACTTGGTTGGTTGATATTTTATTTTATTTGATGGCATTTTGTTGTGTTTTAATTTATTATTATTATTATTATATTTTTTTTATAATTAGATTTTAATCTGTTTGAGTTGGAAAAAGGGGTTAAGGGCTACGCTATGACAGGAAGAAGGTACGACTGTGAATGTCATTATTAGACTTGAGCATTTAGTGTAGTAGGCCTGAACTCTTAGCGATTGGTAGGTTTTAATATCAAGACTCAAAGGGAACGACATGGTTTAGGTGAACTCTATGGAGTAGGAACTCAAGTTGCAGCTAAGGTGGGAATAGTTTTAGTTCGCCTAGGATACTTGAGGTCTTAAGTTCCATAGGATTAATTGTTGGGTTTAGGGAGTGAGAGGTCATAAGTTCAACGAACTTCGAGGATAGATTTTTGAAAAGTTATCTAAGGTTTGTGGCCCTATAGTTTTTAGGAAATAAGTTTATAGGATCTAAGGCGGTAGGTTCAACAAGCACTTGAGGGACTAATTAAATTAGAAGTTTTAGATTTTTGCCGACTCAGTTAAGCACTTTGGTATTATTTCGGGTTTAGAATTTTGCCAAGTTTGTAAGGTGAGTGCTTTAGATTTAAGGTCATCGAATTTGAGGATTTCAGGAAATGATTCTTTTTAGTTAAAGGTTTTAGAATTATAGATTTGAAGGATTGATTTGTAATAATATTTAAGTTTTTTAATTCCTCGAGCTTGGTGTGCTAGCTTGTTTTATTTTGGAGACTGTTTAGTCTGTGATCATTATAATGAGGTTAATCAAAGTTCAGTTATTAATATAGGAATTTTTAATGAGAATAATTCTTTGGAGATGGAAGGTAATGATTTAACTCGTGTATTTTCTGAGAATTGTAGATTTGGATCGAATCTGAGAAAATGATTGTTTTAACTTGAGGTTACAATAGTAGATTTAAGATTTGATCCATATCAATTTTAAGGATAATAGATGGTGTGGACCTAGGAAAAGATTCTTGTTGATTTCAAGGATATAGGTCTAGATGATGAAAATGGTAGTGATAGATCACTTGCACGTTGGAAGAATATTGATTCTAGCTAAGGATGCACGAGATCGATGTGTAACAGTTGTGAGTTTGTAGGGATTTCTGAGAGTACAGGTTCTAGTCTCATTCTTGGCTTGGAAGAAGTAGTTTTGGTAGGTGTTGTTAAGAAGTCGTTACGACAGTATTAAGTTCAAGAGTTTGGTGAGTTGATCGAAGAGTACAGTCGAAGCAGGTTACTCGATGGAATGATGATTGGCATTAATTATTGTGATTACCTAAAAGAATTAATTGTGACTTGAGGTCACATAGGAATTTAAATTTTTGAGGCTATACTTTCCTTTGGAAATGGGGTGTCAAGTTAGGTGAGTTAAGGACATTGTTATTGGACTTAAAGAAAGATTGTTGGGTCTTCTTGTATGGTGTATGATGAATTTTGGAAGTTGAACCTAGGCATCAACGGTGGATAGCATAATCAAGTTTGTGAGATATTAAAGCATTAGGATCCTTGGATGTTGTATAATAATTTTTGGGGGATTGAAGATTTGAGCAGTAGGGCGTGCCTTGAGATTTATTAGTGAGGTGCTATTGAAGGATCTAGTCATGCAAAAACTAGCTTATAGGAGTAGAAGTAGGTGGGCGAGTTACCAAGAAAGTTTTGATAAGATTTTGGTAAACTCAATGGTAGTTCGTAGTGAGTTTAGTCATCGCTATATTAGATGATATTCAGAATTTAGATATTAAGCTTTCGGGTTTAGGTAGTCGCGTAGAAGTTGTTAATTGTTCTTTTTGGTTGACGGGTTGGATTCCAGTCTTTCAGAGTAAGTTCCTTATCTTAAGAGGAGACGAGTACACTTTGTGGTAGTGTTACTTGTTTTCAATTGCGATGCTGAAGTTGATTAATATTGGCTTTCTGTCATTGATCGTGGATGTATTCTGTTTGGATATTGATCTTGTTTAAAGTAGCGGCAGTTATTTGAGTAATGTGTGATAATTCATGATTTTGGAGGAGGGTACTTCCACCAATTGTGGTAAGAGTTTCTTGGTTAGTAGGTATGGAACTACCCTGTACTCAATGGGGTTATTTTAGGAGGACATGAATTTTCGGTATGTGGCGAATATCAGAGTGCGCAATAGGAGTGTGATACTTTGGTTGTAATAAGGAGTTCAAATTTTGTGCTGAGTTTGAGGAATTAGTGATGACTTGGAATTTTTGAGGAATACCTGTAATTGGAGATTAATTATTGTGTATGCAATTTCGTTATTGATGGTTAATTTTTGGAAGTGGCCACTAGGTTACTAAAGTGTAGTATTCAGCGAAGGTTTGGAAGTTTTACCGTAGGAACCAATAGAGGTTAGTTCAGATTATCAATTGGAGCTAGTAGTCATTGGAATTCCTTGGGTGTTGTGTCAAGGTTTTGTGGATATTGAGATCTTGGTTTACCTGGCCGCTCTAGGAATGATAATCATGATGTGCCAATGGGAGACTAGTGAGAGTAAATTTGTTGGGCCCGAGTTAATAAAAGAGATATTAGATCAAGTTCGGGTGATAAGAGATGTTATGGCGGAAGAGTAAGGTTGTCAGAAAAGTTATGCGGAATCAAGGAGAAGAAATTTGTCTTTTGAGGAAGGTGATTGAGTTTACCTTAAAGTCCCTCCTAGGAAAGGCGTTAAGCGTTTTGGTAAAAGAGGAAAACTTAGCCCAAGATTTGTGGGACCTTTTCAGATTTTGGAGATGAATGAGGCTGTTGCTTATAGGACTGCTTTGCCAGAGTATTTTGGAAATGTTCTTGATGTGTTCCATGTGCTCTCAAGAAAGGTTTTGGTCAGCGAGAGGTGCGCTTTGTCGACCCAAGACGCATCGAACCTCAACCTGACCTTACTTAGGAGGTTGCCCTAATGCCGATTGTAAATTGGAAGGAGTAAAGGTTAAGATCTAAGTCGATACATTTGGAGAAGGTAGCTTGGGGTGATCTACTGGTTTAAGATTTCTCTTGGAAAAGAGAAGCAGATATGATGAAATAATATCAACAATCGTTTGATTGATTGGCGGTATGTCTCTTAAGCCTACTTTTAGTCGCATCTCATGCCTGTCTTTAGCATTGATATTTAACCCTTCAATTTCGAGGACGAAATTTATTTTAAGGGGGGGAGATTGTAACATCCTGGATTTTAGTGTATTTTTAAAGAATGTTTATTTTAATTATTTATTGTGTAATTCTCTTGTTTTAATATTTTAGAGGTTTTATTTTATTATTTTATTGGACTTTCCTATTTTTATTAATTATTATTTTTGGAGTTTTAGAATATTATATTAGAATATTTTAAATTGTAAAAATTATTTTATTGGGCTTTCTTATTGTTAATTATTGTTTTAGATTTAAATTGACCTTTAATTTAAATTGGTTTGTTTGTAGGTTTTAAAATTTCTATTGTTTTATTAAAGCATTTCACTGCGTTTGATTAATTTTAATTAGTGATCTGCAATTTAATTCTTCTTTATTTTAAAGCATGTTTTTGTCTGAGTTTAATATTTTAGTTTAGTTAATTTTGAGTTAAATTGATTTATTTATTTTAACTGTTTTAAAAATAGTTATTGTTTTATTTGAATATTTCACTGCGTTTGGATTATTTTATTTATTTAGTGGTTTTAAAATCGTTTTCGTTGGATCACTTTCGAAACCCACGTTGAAAAGTCTGGATCTCCTTTTTCTTCTTCCTCTTTTTCTTTTTCCCTTTTTCTTTTCTTCTTTTTCTTCTTTTTCCCCCCAGCCCCGATCGGATTTCTCTCTCTCTCCTCTCCCTCGCTCAAATCGGGTCCACTGCCCCTGCACCGCCACCGGCCGGTGGTGGTTGACACCGCCGGTACCACCGGCTTCCTCGTGCGCCGGCGAGCCTCCCCTCCAAATTCCAGCCGACGTCGCGCCGCCGTTAGCCTCCGGAAGCTGTGCAAAGCCGCGGCGTTCCTTCACCCATTCCGCCGCCGTCCGGCCACCTCCGGCCACCAGCTCCTAGCCACATCACCACCGGCCCATTTTCGTCCTAACCGACCCAACCCCGGCTCCGATCCGTTGCCGGAGCCGCCCCATCGAACACCCTCTCCGATTTACACTTCGTGGCTTTCCACCACCGTTTCGGAAGCCACCCACGGCCAACCACCACCACCATTAGATTCATCACCTTCCAAAGGCCCTACCCTATCAATTTCAAGTCTCCGTTTGAACCCATGCAAAATTCAAAATTCACTGCATTTCGGTCAGTGTTTTTACACTGTGTGGTTTTGCTGTTTTGGCGTTTTCCAATACCTCGGAACCTTCGTAAACTTGTTTTAAAGCGCTGTAAGTATTTTCTAAACAATTTTTTGAGATTTAATTATATTTTTACAATTAACTGCTATATTTTATATATATGTATCCTGGTTGGTTCCGGACTGAGTCCGAGGAGTTCGGGGGTGGATGGATTGATCGGAGTATTTATTGTGTGTGATTATTGTAATCTGGTTGATTGTTGGAGATTAGATTATTTGTGGTTTGATTATTGTTGGAGATTTGTTATGTTGTGGTTTGGTTTTGGATATTGGATATTTTGGTTATATTGTGATTTTGGGAGTTGATCATTGGTTGTGAGGATTGATCTGGTTCATTGCATTTTTGCACACATGGCATGTTTGTAAATTGAAAACTGAGTTTTCATGAGAATTGGATTTGTGGGTGCGTGTGTATCACGACCCCAAGCCGAGATGGGGCATTATCTCGGTGGAGCTCCTCTGGTCACTCGGGAGCGTAAGATACTGAATGACGTCCCCTGGGTTGTCGCCGGGCGACAACGGGATCAGACGTTGGACGTGCCGACTTCGTGGCCCTTCTGCGGGCGGGGGCTAAAGGATGACCTGGCCACGAACGCACCGGGTGCGGAACTGGTCATCTCTCGTAAAGTAGCCAGGACGTGCGGATGGTCCATAGGGGAGACCATGGTGCATATGGTTAATTGGATAAATGGAAAAAGAGTTGTTTTCTGAGAAAATAGCGTGAGTTGTTTTTGTGTATCATTTTCTGAGAAAATGATGGATAATGATTTTTGTGTGCCATTTTCTGGGAAAATGGTGGAAATTGTTTTACTGGAAATGATTTTTGAGCCAATGAGATTTTTGGCGTGCGTTGCACTATTTCATTTGCATCATGGGCATGCTTGGTTAGTTGTTTAGATATGGTTATATCTCTGGACTTGGTTAGGTTATAACTTACCTGCGGTACCATTTCATGGTACTGCAGACTTTGTTGTTGATGCAGATGCCGAGCTTGAGGATCTGGCTCCGCCGGAGGAGTGATCTGGGATCACTCGTGTTGTAGCTTTTAATTTCAGACTTGTATTTTATTTTCTAGGACTTGGCTTTGTTTTTAAGGTATTTGTATTTTTGGATATCTGTATTAACTAAAATTCTGGTACTAGTAGACTTTATTACCTTTCGCTGTGTTTTTATTTGTGCACTGTTTATTTGTTGCACACACTGACACTTGTCGTTGGGATGCGTGACCCGTTTTCATCATCCCGGGTGTCTCGATTTTCGTGCTGGTCCGTATATGGAAGTTGGAGGCGCCACATCATAGGTGGTACGGTTGGGTTTGTGGTGGCCTAAGGGTGCTAGAGAGGGTGGCCACTCACCGTAGGTGGCGGCGCATGGCGGCGGAGGAGAGGAAAACCATGCATGATAGCGGGAGACACTAGGAGGTGGAGGAGGGGTCTACCGGTCATGGGTTTACAGGAGGAGGAAGGAGGAGGAGACCTGAGGAGTCTCGTGGTGGTGTCCAGTGGCCGAGATGGCCACGCACGGTTGCGCTGTGGATGTGCACAGTGAACCTGTGCATGGAAGGGGCTACGTGCGTGCTTGGGGAGCTACCGGCAGGGAGGTAGAGGCTGGGCTTGCTGGAGGGGGACGGTCGGTGGCAGGGGAGGCTGCCGTCGGAGTGGTGGCGCCGGAGAACGACGCACGGCGGCATAGTAGCCATCAAGCCTGTTTGGGCTGTGCATGGCCGAGAGAGAGGAGGGGCGAGCGTGTGAGGAGCTACCGGCATGGGGAGACTCGCCGGAGGGAGAGGATGCTGGTGGTGGTGGTCGTGAGGCACGCCGGCGCACAGTAGCGCCGGGCTAGGGCTGGAACCGTTCAGCCATGGGGGGGCTGCGTGTAGTGCAAGCCGAGAGGGAGAGAGGAGAGAGAGAGGGCTGGGGAAAAAGTGAGGGAAAAGAGAGAGGGACTGGGGTTCTATCCTAAAACCCGACATCTGGAGGTCTATAAAATGGTCTACGATGACCCTTAAATACTGATTTGAAAATGCGTAAAAGCTAACTTATTTAGAAGCACTGAGAGGAATTAAGATAGAATATTATTTAAAATAATATTCCTTCATCATTTATAAAATGATGAAGTCTTACTTAAAATATTTAAAAGAGTAAAACTATTAAATTAATCAAGGATTCCATCATTATTTAAATCACATAATATTTTAAATAACTAGAATCATTTATAAAATGATTCCTACAGTTATAATATTTTTGGAGTTCTTCAAAGATATTATAATTGAGTTATTTAAAATATTCTTTATTTAAATAGTAATAGGAATCTTCCATGTAAAATACACATTACTTTAAAACACAAATCTAACTTTATAAATTATGTAGTATCTTTTAAAATACGTCATCGGGGTCTGGCACGTATAAAGGGGCTCTTAAACACTAGAGAGAGGCGGACAAGCTATCGTATCTGACGTAATTGCTTACGTCAGAAGAAAGGAAAGAGCAGGGTATCACACCTTCACATTTCCATCTCATGGTTCCTCTTGGTGCCAAGTGTCCTAAACTATTCACAAAGTGTGGCTAAGATCTTGTCAAATGTCCAAATAAAACTTCTCTAGACTGATTTAGACATTTCACACTGTGATCTGAAAATGACTGGATTGCGTGCTACATGGTGTTAACAAATAAGTTACTATTCACCCTGAAAAATGGTAAAAATAACTTTATACCATAAAATCCTAAATAATCCTATGAAACTAGAAGTGCACTTCTTTTCATAAATTTTAACTCCTAAGTGTCTTGAATAAATCAAAATGCATTTTCAAACAACTCTTGTCTGGAAAACAATAATTGTTTTATTGCACTGTAAAATTCTAAATATTCATCTGAGACTAATGGCGTAAACCGTTACTCATTCTCACACTCCTAAGTATCTCAAATAAACAAAAGAGAATTGACATTTGTACAAGCCCCAAAAAGACAAACTTTATACAAAATCTTGTAAAAACAAGCGGTCCCACCTTCAAAAAGTGTAAAACAAAATATTTTTTATTATTGGGACCCACTTTTTTATTAAGAGCTTGTATAAGTCTTGTCTATTTGGAGCTTGTACCCAATATTATTCAAAATAGAAATCACGTTTCTGACACTTGAGTGGGTAAGAAATTAACTATGCTGGCAGATTAAAACCTATATGATTACTCGATTCGTGAGACATTTTTGAGATTTTTACGACATTTCTAAAGTCTAAAAAAATTCATCCACTGAATTTATGGTAGGCTGTTACAGTAGTCCTATGGTGTGTAAGCTACGGGGACTCCTTTTAAAAAAATAGGTAAATTTGGGATCCACATGAAAAAATAAATTTTTTAATGATAAAATCCACTATTTTTTAAAAAAAGTGTAGAAAGTTGCAAACTCAAATTATATCCAATATTAGGGTTGGATCGATTGTCACCAATAGAGACCATCCATCGAAGTCAAGAACTGGCCGAAACCAGTGGAGAATTGGTCAGCCGGCGATAGAAAATAACCAAAACCGACGTCGGCCGGTTCAATTCTGGTTCGAACGGGTCGATATAATATATATTTATATATTTTTGTTACAAAATGACATCGTTTTAAGTGAAATGATGTCATTTTGTTTTATAATGTATGAAACATAATTAAAGGAAATTACAACATTTGGTCTTAACCAAACGGCATCGTTTCTAGGCTAGGGTTAAGGGTCGAATGAATCCTTCCTCTCCCCCTTTCTTTTTCTACCGACTACACTCCTCTCTCAGACTCTCAGACTCTCTCATCGACGAACCCCCACGCCCCACGGAGACTATGTCACAGCCAAGGCCCAATGCCTCTCTCCTCTCTCATCTCTCTCTCTCTCCACCATCTCTCACTCTGCACGGCATCTCCGTCTGGTGAGTGGTGGCCTATTTGTTTTTGCAAAGTTGAATGATGAATCGTTGATTATCATTTAAGTATTTTTTTTTTATATATTTTCCAATCCTTGTGGCTTGTGTTGGCGTGAATCGTGATTGTTGTTGTTGGTGATCGGTAATGGAAAACAAATTCCCAAACTATCGAACCGATCGGTACTGACCATCGAATTCTGGTCAGTTCTCTATCTCTCACGGTCGGTTTCGGTCGAGAATAGGATATTTTCTCCTTGTCGGTGCGGTTTCAATTTTGAGCCAAAATCACACCAATACTTTCAGTTTTCAGCCCTATCTAATATTACTATTTTTTTTTAAATGTAGGAAGGAAAAGAGTCCTATCCTAAATTGAGAAGAGAAACATTACTCTCATAGAATTTTTCTATCGAATTGTATTATTGTATTTTTATCTTTTTATTTATTTATTTATTTTTTCTTAAAAAATTCTTCACCATTGAGTAAAAAGAAAAATTTTGAATTTGATTTTGGGTAGTGATACTACCCAAGTACATTTTAAGTTTTTTTATTTTTTTTTATCATTTTAAAAAAAAAATTAAAATATATATAATTTTATTAATATTCATTTTCTTAATCATTAAATAAAATAAAAAAATTAAATATAAAAAAATTAATAAATAAGTAGTAATAAGGTAGTAATCGATTATTATTCTTTAATTTTTATTTTTACCGACTTTCGTGCATAAACGGTCTGGCCTGGGTGTCGGGGCCTGTAATAAGAAGATTTATTACCGAGTAAGAGGCCGTGCCTGGGGCGGGGCCGGCCGGGGGGAGCGCAACTTGGGCCCGACTTCGGTTATGTCAAAGTGACTGGGAGAGCCATCCGACACGTTTACTGTCGCAAGTTGCCAAATGGATGAAGCAGGGTCCCCACAAATCAAATCCGACACGAGCTCTTCCCGAACTGAAATTACACACCTGGCAGCCCATTCGATGCCCGTACGCTTCCTTAGTAAGTGCAACAGAAACTTGGCTCCCCGGCGGGTCCCGCATCCAATCAGAGACCACGGCCCAGGTTGTCCAATGTGCATGTTGTCCGGTTGGCAGTAGGTATTATTTATTAGATTAATCATAATTAGGGTTTGGTCTCGTAAAAGTTTAGATAAAGTTGGAAGGAAATGTCTTTTCCTTTTTATGAAAAACAGGAAATGTCTTTTCATTAGTTGCATGGGTTCATAAATAATGTATCTGTCAAAGTCTTTTAAATCGTATGGTTTGAGACCTATATTATATAGTTCGAATAAGTAATGTTTTATGCACAAGTAGAATCTATTTATTTGATAATTGGTCAGAAAAAATTTATGGAATAAATTAGGCTATTTTAGAATTTGAATCGAAGTTCATTAGTATTTGTTATATACTTGATCTATGAAAATATGAACAAGCAAAAAAGATTATTCGAACTGCTTTAACTGGCCAAAACCATTTTATTAAGTTCATATACTACCAAGATGTAGGTCCAAATTTTTCGAAATGGACCCAAAACTCATAGACCACAAGTTAAGCCCAAAAGCACTGCCTTAGGCACGTGCATAACTCCATGCACGTTGATATCTCCCTTTTCTTTCATTAGGGTTTCCAACAGCATATATATATAGGTAACCATACACTGAGATCACACTACATGCACAATGGCTTCTCCCACGTCTCATGACTTTGCACTCAGAGTCTCCCCTCAGCCCCCCTATAGCATGAAACAATGGACTCAAGCAGACTAGTGTTCTCGCTACACCACTGTAGGATAGCCCCACTACCAAGCTTCTCCACGTGAGCCACCTGCTTCTCCACGCAGCAACGCCACATGACAAGTCCAACACCCTCACGGCCTCCACTCAGCCACTATCGCCAAGAAACAACTATGCATGCTTCAAGCTTCAAAGCCTCGTTGCACCTTGTCAAACCACAACCAACCCAGGATGGAAAAAGCTGCTTAGCCGCCATAGCCCAACCCTGTAACCACAGTGTAGTTACAGCCATGCGACCTCCACGTCCTCTGTTTCCCTACATCAAAACAAAGTAATTGTTTTCCCACCGTGAGCCACCTTCTTCTATTTTCCCCACCACTAGAACGAACCACGTGAGACATTGTCTGGCTTCGCCACTAGTGCACTACCGCAGCCCAGTGCTTTCAATCCACATAGCAAACCCTGTTTTTATACCAAACAAAAAAAAAAAATAGAGCAACTCTTTCGTTAATTGACTTCTTGACTTCTTTGCCAGCTGCCTATCGCCTGCTACTTGCCACCCATTCACCGTGGCTCAGCCCTGAGACACTTCCCCCACGGACTTGCACCAACCACTATTAGTAACCAACTCAAAGTCGTACCACTATCTTCATTGGAATAAGCCTAACCTTGGAAAAGCTCCACCGTGCGCCATTGCCTTGCACTACCACGAGCCACCATACCCAACCTCATGCCGTCGTGAGCCACCATCACATGGCATCTCCCCCCTCTCGATCGCTCCTTGTTGGTATGGCCCTCATTCTCTCTCTCTCTCTCTCTCTCTATCTCTGTCTCTATCTCTCCAGTTATTATAACACAGCACACACTTTGTTTTGTTTTCTTCAGTGTCTCGGTGTAAGACATGTTCAACTAAGTAGGGCTTATTTCCTCTAGTTGGCCAATTGTGATCTCACACGGATGGGTATTTCTAAGTTCAACTGGTGGGTTATTGGACTCAGGTCGTAAATCATTTTGGGCTTGGTAATGTTTTAGTTACACTGTTATAATACTTAAGTGGATTGGGCTTAATATTTTTAACCAAGCCCAATTTTAATTCATAATAGTCCATAAACTTTATTATTTTTTATATAGAAAATATTTAAAGGATTTAAATTATGTTATTAGGTATAGAATTTTACAATTTAATTTCAGAAGTAAATGGTGATTGTGTAATTTTATTTTGAACGCTTTAAATCTGATCTAGTCTATTTTTATTAAATGAAATTTCGTTGTTTACTGTAATAGATTTATTATATAATTAATTATCTAATATTAAATTTTATAGTTAGATTTCAATAGTAAATAATTTAAAATTTAATGTCTTAGTCGGAGAAATTAAGTGGATATCGATGAATTTTGGGAACTGATGGTATTTTAGGATTAGAGGTTTTGAGGAATTAAAATAATTTATTTAAGTATTTCAAGTGCAATTAGGAAGTAGGAGTTCAATTAAAAATTTACCTAAGTTACATGACTTTTCTATAGGTGACGATTGATATTCCATTGACACTGTTGCTAGGAAGTTCAGAGAAATTAAAAAGTCCAGGTAAACGAGATTCTTATACTAGACTTTATATAAAATAAATGAACTAAGGTTGATTTTGAAAAAATATGCATGTTTTGTTATGAAAAAAAATTTGAAACAACCTCAGTTATTTGTTCTGCATTACTTATAAAATTTGTATAAAAGAGGAAATTAGTATTTTTGTCATGACAGGTGTAGACGAGCAAATTTTTTTGGCACTGTTTCTGACTATGCAAAAAGAGCGAATATGAAATTTAAAAATTTTTACATGTCATGTGAAGATGCTCTGAATTTATTTTGAATATGTGAAAATGATATGAAATTGTTCAATACTCTATTTTGATATGATGTGGCATCTGAAAAACTTTTGGCATGATTTGTTGATTCTATATCTGATTTTGTTTCTAGCTATGATCCGACGATTCTGATTCTGTTTTGCTCTGATATATGACTCTGTCACGGGTGATAATAGTGACCTATAGTCCTGTCACGGGATATAATAGTGACTTCTGACCTTGTCACGGGACATAATAGTGGCCTCTGGCCCCGTCACGAGATATAATAGTGGTTGTTTATGTTCTGAGTACAATCGTTTTGGTATCATGGTGATTTATGTTTTGCTTAGCTTTTTGCAGAGTGCACAACCCTACCACGGAGGTTAAACATGGTATCTATTCTGATGTGATGCTTTGATATGATATGATATGATATGATATGATAAGATGTCCAGTCATGTTATGCCAAAGGGTATTCGAATGTGAACAGTTGGTTTTTAAATATGAATAGTTTGAAATGTCACTCTGATTTTCTGATAACACATTTTGAGATATTTATTGAAACTAAAATGTTTTGTTCTGCATTCTGAATTTTGTGAAAAAGCTCAAATTTACATACTAGTATATGTTCTCTACTTATTAAATTGTTGATAACACCTCTTATTTCCACAATATTTCTCAGATATATTTAATGGTTCAGCTAGAAATCAAGAATAGGAAGCTTGAGAAAGATTAGATGATCATAGAGGAATATATATAAGTACTAAAGAGTACAAGTAATTATTGGATAGTCTTATTCAATAAATTTATTAATTTATAGTTTGTTATGTTGAGGTATTTCTTTTGTTTCCTTGTAGAAGAACATATATATTTATGTTAAACGGGTAAATTTATATTTTATGAAGTCTTTGGAATATATATATATATATATATATATATAATTGTGTTATGGGAGATGATTTTAGACAACAAGAAGTAACTCCCTAGACCTTCAGGAATCGGGGTGTTATACCACCGTTTATACTTTCTACTCAATGATTAAAGAAGTATTTTTTAATAAATTTTTTATTTTTTTAAATATTTTAATGTGCTTAAAAAATGTTTAGAAAAAAAATTTATGCTATGGGTATAAGTTTTTTTATGGTCTTCCTCGGTGAATGTAGCATTATTTAAGAAAATAATAATAATAATAATAATAATAATAATAATAATAATAATAATAATAATGTATCGAATCCAATATTTATAAATGAAAATAATAATAGTAGATTAAAATCTTACAAAATCCAAACTAAACTCAACTTGGGTTGGGTTGGAGAATTTGAATCCAATATTTATAAATGAGCGCAAATCATACAAATTTATAAATCCAATATTTCCTTATAGTTTTTAAAAAAAAAAAAAATTGTAACGTTAATATTCCAGAAGATTGAAGCGTTTATATAGTTTAAATTCTAGCAAGCCTGTCTTGGATTCAACACAAAAGCAACACAGTCAACAAAAACGCACTCAGTCACTTCTCATGAGGATTTTCTTGGCAACCAATCACTGTTTCAAAGACAACTTTCTTAGTTTATTTTATTTCTTTTCCAACTTTGCATTTGAAACAGATATCACCACCAATACTTTTACTGTTCCACTTCCCCATAACCCATGCACCCTGGACTGGATTGGGCAACACAGCCAGGAGTGATCTGGCAATAACCTTTCCTTATCTTCGGTTCTCAGTCTTGGCGAATAATCCTCAATATGCTGTGAAAATTACTCTCAATGAGCGTCTCACAGGAGGCAGCGATGGAGAGAGATGCACAGCTAGTTACAGGTGTGGGGGGTGGTGCTTCTTGTTATGCTGCAACTTGCCCACGCACTGTGTTTCAGTAACCGTACACGATGTGAACTTCTCTCTCTCTCTCTCTCTTTCTGCATTCCTTTCCACTGGTCAACACGTGGACAATTTGCAACTGCGTTGTCCATTTTCATCTGCCAAACAGCGAGCGGAAGAAACTTTCTTTGTTTTTCTTCCCATCAAGTACTTAATCCCAATTCAGGTCGCCTCTGCTTCTCTGTGTTAGTTTGAGTTTTTGGTCTGCTTTTCCTGCTACAATCAGCCACGATCGTGTAAGTTCATCTGTGGTTCTAACTCCACGTTCCATTTACTTTTTATACTGGGTGCGTGGGCATGCTGATTATTTTTGTTCAATAAGTTGAGCTTTTAAGTGTCATGTTGTTGCTGTTCAGATTTTAAGCTTCTTGTGCCAAATTTATGCCTTCAATTAACTCTTTCTGTTCTTTTCTTCTTGGTTACGGAAGAATAACTCGCCACTCTCTTGTTTGAGTCTTCAAATGGGAGAGGCAAACCCGGGAAAGACTCTGCAAACCAAACTTTCCAATCTAGACGATGAAAGCCCAAGAAACCTTTTGCTGAGATTCTCACCGGAGAAACCGAAGCAAACCCAATTATTACCCAATTCTGAACCACAACTAGACCTCAGTCTCAGACTCTCTTTGGGCGGAGGTTACAGTGAACTCTTCAAGGAGAAGCCTATAACCCGGTCATCTTCGGTCGATGGAATAATAACGGAGAAGGTAAATGCCCGCGAATTCGACTCGACCTTGCCGAGAATCTTTCTTTCTTTGCAGAGATCTTGCTCGCTTCCTGTGGATAATGTGCAAGGGCAGATTAAGCTCAAGGACATGCAAACAAAGAGGAGAACGGAGGCCCAGAAGAGGCAGGTTGAGAAGCAGAGAAGAGGCAGGGCAGCCCCAGAGGAAGGAAAGCCTTCAGCTGAGGCGACGGTGCCACCACCAACACCTACGTCTGAAGTTGCTGCTTGGGCAGTGGCTTCTGCGGCGAGAAGCCCCGCACTTTGTCGGGCCATTATAAAGATCAAAACGGAGGGATTTGTGTCTGGGCACCGAAAACTTGAGGGTATGTTCCTTTTAGTTTTATTTTCCTTCATTCTTATAAAAAGTTTTAACAAGAAAATTCCTTTAACCAAAACATACATTTTAAGCAGAAATGATTGTGATATTGCTTTATTGTTTTGGTTGCTCTGTTTAGCATAGTTAGTTTAAACTTCATTGATTTCATTACTTGTGTGGCTATGATCATGGTAAGATAATAGCAGCATATGCTTTTGTTGAAGAAATGCATGATAAAGTTCTTATAAAAAGGAGAAATGAGGAACAGGTAATTAATATAGGTTTTTACTACCTACCTATAGTTGGAACGATGTTTTTATCCTGAAAAAAAAAAGTAGGAAAAAAGTGCAGAAAATTGAAAATATGGAACAAGAATAGCATGGCATCCACATGGTAAAGATGATCTAGGTTTTTCACTTTGTTGACAGCATACAGTCCAATATGATAATATTATAATTCATACCTAATCCAGAATCAATGCACATAAAACAAGAACATAGGAAAGAACCTAGATCCGACAATCCATGGACAAACGGAGAAAACAAAAATAATTTTTTTATCCTCATATAAATCCACAATGCCTTGACAGACAAAGGAAATGGCCACTCAGAGATCTGAAATGACCATATGAACAAAAATAAGTAGTTTATCTTTCTAAAGCCCCCAATAAGGAACTTCGCTTGAATAAAGTGCAGAGTTTTTGATCGTTATACATATAATGCAGCAGCGCCTTTCTAATTATGGGTCATACACATTTTAAACAGAAATTAAGACATAAAGATGTGCCGCAGGTTTTATCATTTCTGTGCAAGTGTAGGTCCTTGAAAGTATATCTCTTCAAGCATACTATCAGGGAGTGTATGTGTTGCATTCTACTAAGTGTGATGGGAAGCAGAATTTTATCTGTATCTTTGTTAGGTATTATTTCCAATACTTTGGTGTTCTGCATCTTTTGTAGTTCCTCCCAGATGTTTAAAAAAACATATATTGCTTACCATTATGATTGATTTGAGCTAACATAAGAAATGGTCTGGTCATTTGAGAACTATCTTTGTAGGGGAAAACGATTGTGGTGGTAAATTCCTAACATTATTTTCGGTGAAGCATAATTCCTGGATTAATTGCATGCACTCATAACTCCTCATGTTAGACTGATTAGGAGGAATTAAGAATTACTGTAAAATACTTGATAGAACTGCATCTAAATTACATCACTAGCGAAGGAAAGCAACCACGTTTAGTATGGGATTGCTTTTGTTCCAAACAGTTTTTAGTAACTAAAATTAGACATTAAGTGTTGCATATCAACTGTAATAATGGTAGTCAGATTTTCCTACTAAAGCAATGGGGCAGAAAATAAAAGAGGTTCCACATTCTTAAAAGAAAAGGGGCAAATCTCCCTACCACCCGCTCCATGCATAATTAACAATCTTCATTTATTTTCTTAATAACTTCTTTCATGATTGAAAAAAAAAAAAAAACAAAAACAAAGGCAGATAGAGTATGTTAACTTCAGAAGCAACAAAACAATCCCTAGATGCTTTGAAAATTTTCTGTAATAGCTTAAGATGCTCATCAAAAACTGAATTAATTGCTAACAAATAAATATTTTGTCATTCTCACTTATGTATGTGCTCCTCTCATTGCCTTTTCCATATAGTGGGATATCTTAATGCTGTAAATAGTTCTTATATGTAGTGGTAAACCATCTTAGCAAGAAGTTTCAGCATTCAATAATCTTAAGATATCTGCCGTAGCCTTGATGAGATTTTTGTCTTGTGCCGAACTGTATCTCATTCTTTGACATTTTTCTTTTCTTCTCTTAACATTTTTAATTTGAATTGAATAAATTCCAAGATGGAGATGTGGCTGCAGCAAATGGTGCTCATAGTTTTCACTCATTGCCTAATCCAATGGACACTAATCCTGCAACAGCAAATGGAAAATCAGTCGAACTTTCTAAGCCTAAGCTGGAGAATCCAACCAAGAAGGTTAGACTTTCTAAAGGCTGCTATCAGGACAATGGGATGGATGTGATGAGACAGATGCCTAGCGTGACTACAACTGGAGATGGTCCCAATGGTAAGAAAATTGAAGGGTTTTTATATAAGTACACAAGAGGTCAAGTGAGTATAGTATGTGTTTGCCATGGTAGCTTTCTCTCTCCAGCTGAATTTGTCGAGCATGCCGGTGGGAAGGATGTCAAAAACCCAATGAAGCACATCAATGTTTTCCCTAGCTTCTAGTCCTTTTAGGTAGTTTATTGGTGGTGGCTGTGGTCACCCCTTCTGAAATGATAGCAAATGAACAACCTGAACCTAGAGAAGCTTTTCTGTTTTACCTCTCTTTTGCCCTCAAATGTTCGGTTAAAATTGAAAAGTTCTAAGTACCATTTCAATTTGAGGCTTCTTAGTTTTCTTTCATCTGATAAAGCTTTTATTAAGGTTATAGGCAACAAGGCATTATGTTTAAATGATGTATGATGCCATCCCATATAATACTTTAATCCATGTATTTATGGGCGTAAATGTCTGATCATGCTGAAGCAGACCATCTTGAACTGAAAAGCAAAATAAGCATGTAAAGGAGGTGATCATGCAGATTTCTAAATTATGGTAATCATGGTCATCTAAATTATCACATACCTAAGGAGCATAAAAAGGTACGTTTCTTATTGTTTCTCTGTTTCATAGTTGACATCAGTATTTCAGATACAATCTTTGGATCAATAGCCCCGTTGAGCCAAGGGACACGGTCAGAACTAGCTCAGATTAGGGTAGGAAGAGGCGGGAAGCTTCTTGTGGGCATGTTGATCAGATTGGCTAGCTTGAAACATTTGCTTGCTGCCTGTTTGGGCAGGTGCCACCGTGCCAGTCCCAAAAAGCCTAAAGGCTGGCTGTACAACTACTTAATCCCTCCTCCACGTTAATTAGCCCAAGGCTGAGCCATTTCTAACATTCTGGGAAAGAGAATATCTAGAGAATCAGCGTGATTTGAAGGTTTAATTTTAGCGCGCAGCTTTCTGACTGGAGACAAGGATTTTGCTATCCAATTGACCCAAAACACGTTCCATTATCCATTATGGAATAAAGTGACAGCCCATAGGCTTTAAGATTATTAAAAAGGAAAGGAAAGAAAAGAAAAGTGACAACCCATGCTGATAAGGAATTCAACTTCACTAAAAGTTACATTAGTCAATAGGACTCATGTTCAAAAAGTGCAGCACTGTTAGTAGTTGTCTCCCTCATGGATGGTGATTTGAATTGCGTTGACATAGGATCGGACTATTAACATGTAAACATTAGTTCCTTTTTCATTCTGTGTATATAGCACTAGAATATTCTAGAATTAGGTATATAGCCTTTTGAATATTCCTTTTCTGATTCCCTGTAATATAATTGATTCTCTTTGTATGTGTATAAATACACACCGCCTCTAATATGAATATTAAGATGGAATTCATGAGAAATAGCAAGTCTAACATGGTATTAGAGCTGCTTGACTAGCAGTCTCTTGGTCCAAATGGCTATGCTTCCAACGTCCCCCATTCCGCAACCCTCTTCCTCATTAATCTCCTCCTTTTCTCATGTGGTTACTCTCAAGTTAACCACTGAAAATTTCTTGTTATGGAAAGTGCAGATATCAACATAACTTAGAGGGCAAGATCTCTATTGCTATGTTGATGGAACTCTGCCTTGTTTAGAAAAATTTGTTGCCTCTAGTTCAGATGCACCTCCAACACTCAATCCTAATTTCACCTCTTGGGTATACATAGACCAATTGGTCCTTAGTGTCTTGTTTTCTTCCCTATCTGACTCAATCATTGGCCATGTGTTATCTGCAGCTACGCCTTACTCTTTGTGGGTGTCTCTTCATTCCATGTTTGCATATCATTCACAAGCTAAGGATTTCCAGATTAGGTTTCAATTAACTAATCTTTCCCATGGTGATAAAACCAACACTAAATATTTTGGAAAAGTGAGATCCATTGCCGATACCTTAGCTGTAACAGGCAATCCATTGCAAGATAAAGAGTTAGTCACCTGTATACTTACATGTTTAGGCCCTATCTATGAGTCCTTTGTGACTTCGATCACTACCCGATCTGAACCCTTCTCATCCCATGAACTATTCCAGTTGCTTTTAATCCATGAAAGCCGTATGGCTCATTCCACTAAACAGCTTCTTGAACCTTTAGCCAATGTCAGTGTCTAGTCCTCTCAAAGAGGTCGATCTCAAAGGGGCAGACATCCCTTTTGAGGAAGACAGGGTCATTGTTGTACCCGAGCCATGGTGGTCGTTCTGGTTCTAACTTCTCTAGGAACCAAACTCAAACATCTGGTGGGACATGTCTCATTTGTCAAGTCTGTCAAAAAATGGGTCATGTAGCCTTACAATGTAGACACCGATTCGATCACTCCTATCAATTTGAGGCTCCACCGTTCTTCTCTGCCAACTACACCACCAACTACCCAAATTCCCACCCTTCCGCAGACACCACTTGGTATCCAGACTCAGCAGCCACTCATCACAGCACCAACGACTTTAGCAACCTCAATCTTTCCAGCGAGCAGTATACTGGTAATGAAGCTATCCATGTGGGTGATGGATCATTTCTTCCAATTCAGCACATTGGTGAATCATCTTTTCCTTCTACCCCTTCTTCCTTTTATCGTTTGCACAATCTTCTTCATGTTCTGCATATCATGAAAAATCTAGTCTCTGTTCTTAAATTCTGCATGGACAACTCCTGTTTCTTTGAATTTCATGCCACCCATTTTTCTATGAAGCACAATCGGACGGGGATGTCCCTCCTCATTAGACCAACGCGTAACGGACTCTATGTTTTCCCTTCAATAAAATCACCATCTGCCTCTGCTCATGTTAGTGAGAAAGCTCCTCTCTCTGAATGGCAAAGACGCCTCAGACACCCTTCACTCGAGCTTGTTTCTCAAGTGCTATACTCCAGGTGCTTGCCTTTTTCTCACAAAGAACCAGATTATAAGTGTCCTGATTGTCCACTAGCCAAAATGCACCATTTACCTTACTCTTCAAGTTGGGCCCAATACAAGAGGCCCTTAGAACTTGTTAGTGCAGATCTTTGGGGCCCATCTCCTATAATCTCTCGAAATGGTTTCAAATATTATGTTTCCTTTATAGATCATTTTACTCGCTTCTCTTGGCTATTTCCGTTGAAATGAAAATCAGATGTTATTCAAGTGTGCTTTTCTTTCCTACCTTTCATTGAACATTTATTCAATTCTAAATTGCTTGTGCTTCAAACTGACAATTGTGGTGAATTTAAACCAATAAACACTTTTTGTCAAAAACTTGGCATCACACATAGATTCTCTTGTCCCCATACTCATCAACAAAATAAACTAGTTGAACGCAAGTATCGACACATTGTCGAAATTGGGCTTGCTCTTCTAGCCCATTTATCTCTCCCAACAAATTTTTGAGTTAAGGCTTTTGAAACCGCCGTTCATTTAATCAATTTGCTTCTCTCAAAAGTTCTAAAAAACAAATCACCATATTCTATGGTTTATAACAAAGAGCCCGACAACACTTTTTTGAAAGTCTTTGGATGTGAGTGCTGACCCAACATGCGGCCTTACAATAAAAAAAACTCATGTTTCGGTCCAAATCTTGCCTTTTCCTGGGCTATAGTGGCACTCACAAGAGTTACAAGTGTTTGGAACCTCAAACCCAAAGACTCTACATATCTAGAGATGTTACTTTTAATGAAACAGTCTTTTCCTTCTCTCACTTGAAGCCCATTGCAGACAACTCTTTCACATATTACTCTTCCATTATTTCAATCATCCATATTAGGCCTAGGCCCAAGTTCTGTCTTATACCCAAATTCCACCCCAAGCCCCAATACCCCTTTCGTCTTATCTCCTTCCTCTGAAAAACCTTATATCCCTTTCCAATCAAATCCCCTTCTCAATCCTCATCTCCATATTCTTCTATTTCTCCCATTCCTCTCATATCTTCTCCCTTTCGGTTATCAACTGTTCTTCATCCACCTCGTTCTCCTGTGATTACCTGCAGTCAAACAAACTTGTCTCACCCTCGTCTTCCTACAGACGACACGATCCCTTACCCAAGTCGGAGACATTTCCTTCTCACCACGGCTCCTGCTCTGGATGATCCTCCCAGCTACTTTGTTGCCAACAAATTCCCTAAATGGCAAACAGCAATAGCTGACGAATATCATGCTTTAATCCAGAATAAAACTTGGAGTCTGGTACCTCCTAACACTTCCTTTGATGTCTTAGGTTGTCGTTGGGTATTTAGAACCAAATTTAAATCTGATGGCTCTTTTGGAAGAAGAAAGGCCAGATTGGTAGCCAAAGGCTACCATCAACAACCTAGTCTTGATTTCCATGATACTTATAGTCCTGTTGTGAAATCAACCACCATTCGGTTGATACTGTCTCTTGCTATTTCTCATGGCTGGCCCCTGCGTCAATTAGATATTCAAAATGCATTTTTACATGGTGAATTATCTGATACAGTTTACATGTAACAACCTCAAGGGTTCATTGATCCAAAATTTTCACACTATGTGTGTAAACTTCACAAGGCTCTTTACGGTTTCAAACAGGCTCCTAGAGCCTGGTTTGCACAACTTATTTCATGGCTGATTGAATATGGCTTCTCATCGTCTCATGTAGATCCATCTTTATTTATTCTTAATCATGATGATTAAAGAATGTTCTTGCTTATATATGTGGATGATATAGTGGTGACTGCATCGAAACCTAGTGCTATTGATTCTCTAATTTGTGATCTGTCTATTGCCTTTCCTATTAAAGATCTTGGATGTTTGTCATTTTCTCTTGGACTTGAAGTTGATTACTTGGGTTCTATTCTCCTTTTATCTCAACGGAAATACATCAAAGAGTTATTGAATAGAAGCAATATGCTTCATTCAAAACCTATAAGTTCTCCAATGGCAGCTTCCCTTAAGCTCTCACAATATGATACACCTCAATTTGAGAACAATACTCTATTTCAAAATATTGTAGGAGGCCTCCAATATTAATCTCTCACCAGACCCAACATAGCCTTTGCTGTGAATAAAGTTTGCCAGTTTATGCACTGTCCCAAAGTTCCTCACTAGACTGCTGTGAAAAGGATACTTAGGAATCTCAAGGCCACACTCAACTATGGTCTATTTTTTAAGTCAAGCTCTAATATTTTTCTCCAAGCCTATACAGATGTAGATTGGGCAGGATGTCCAGATAACAGGCGATCTACAGGTGGCTTTGTTGTTTTCTTGGGTAATCACCTTATTTATTGGAGTTCCAAGAAACAAAAGACTGTGGCCCGATCAAGCATGGAAGCTGAATACAAGTCCCTTTCTTCCACTATAGCAGAGTTGATATGGTTACAAACCATGCTTAAAGAATTGGGCATCTCCCTATCTCAGCCTCCTACACTTTGATGTGACAACATTGGAGCCACCTAATTATCTGCCAACCCAGTCTATCATTTTTGAACCAAGCACATGGATATCGACTATCACTTTGTGAGAAATAGAGTTGCTACCCAAGCTTTGAAAGTCTCATTCTCCAGTTCCAAATATTAGCTAGCTGATGTTTTTACTAAACCCTTAGTGTTTGAAAATTTTGTTGCCTTTCATATGAGTCTCACCATTATGGACACCCCACTAGACTCGAGGGGCGTATTAACATATAAACATTAGTTCCTTTTTCATTCTCTGTATATAGCACTAGAATATTCTAGAATTAGGTATATAACCTTTTTAATATTCCTTTTTTGATTCCTTGTAACAGAATTGATTCCCTTTGTATGTGTATAAATACACACGCCTCTAATATGAATATTATGATGGAATTCATGAGAAACAACAAGTCTAACACGAACCAACCCTTGAATAGACGATTCTTATTCATAAATTGAATAAAATGTGATGCCCCCAATCCCCGTTTGGAATGAAACAGAGACTTAGAGTATCGGGACATGCAACACAAGGTTACATACCCCCGTTCATGACAGTTAATATGCAATGCATCCTAGTATGCAACTAGCAGTATGCAATAATCGTAGCGGAAATAAAAGGTTAAAATGTAAGATATGCCAGAATAACTAAAAACATCCTAAATTCATTAGAAAATCATCATGTTCAAAATTCGAATGTAGCATAGACTTATATATAAAGTCATATTATTCCCTTCATGCGATATATAACATGAAAGACTCGGGCTATAAACATCAACATTAAATCTAGCTTCTTCAGAAAATCTGGCTCCTCCTCAAACATGCGGATCCAGTGCTCCATCAATCCTGTCTTGGTTGAATCTTGACACAACTTCTATCATTCTGAGTGAAATGATAGTGGTCCCATAAAAGGGTGAGATTTACTCGAAATCTCAGTAAGTTAAACAACTAACTGGTACAAAGATAAATCAATCATGAAAAATGATAAATATGCAATGCATGAGATGTAGAAAATCAGTATGCATGTCTCTCATCCAGATTTCTCAACATCTTTTAAAAATATGGAGACACGGGTTTTTACTCGGTAAATAATTTCGTCATCATTTTTTAGAAAACATAACTTCTTCATAAAAATTTCATCATAAAATTTCATCATCATAGACTTACATCATTATCTTAATTAATAACATAACATGTGGTAATGTCACAGTTCCCCATATGCACTGTGAGTACCTGCTGGTGACCGTAGTACAACTCTCGTTGAAACTACGTTGTCTACAGACTCGTTCTCAATACATTGGTAAATATAACATAACATTATAAAATTCATAACGTGTACGCCCACCAGCGTTAGGCGTCATAACATGTTGACTTCGCTCCGCCGTTCTTTAAAAAGAACCCATTCGAAGCCTGTTGATTGTTTTTCGTCAACTCAGGGGTTACCACTCCATTATTAAACACTCCAGAGTGGACAGATGTGTTCCACCACGATAATTCCCCATCTTGGCCTTTGGAGTCGTGATAAAATGATTTTCATGCTATATTTTAGAAAATATTTTTCATGACATGTGCATATGTAGTAAATTTCATGCAAAAATGACATTTATAAATGTAATATACAAAAAATAATAAAAATGTCACATGTCATGTAGGGATGCGCTCAATGCATCATATAAAATGATAATTTATGCTAAAAATAATAATTGAAGTATGAAATGAGCATTTATCAATAATTCATAAATAATATATCAAGGTGTAAGTTAGAGGCCAACTTACAAAACTTCTGGAAAAATTTGAAATTAGCATCATAGCTACGTAAATCATGTGTATACTAAGTTAGGGTTAATACTCTTATGAATAGGTTCAAAATCAAAGGTTTCAAAAATTGGGTATTTACAAGAATATCCCTAGTCTTTCAAAAATTACCATTTAAACCCTAGATTTTCACTAATTGCAAACAAATTTCAAATTTAACCAAATTTTATAGACTATATATTTTTGGAATTCTAGAACTATCTATGCCCTTGAATTTTCAAAATTCAAAGTGGAACTTGTCCAATTAGTTCCAACCCGTGGCATGCATCTTAGTTGATGCCTATGTGTATTTTCAACTATTGATCCCTATGAATGCATGCATATGATATTTTTTTTAATCACTAATGATCACTAACATCTTTAGGGACATTATTAAACCTAATTCTTGAGTAATAAAGTTCATCCTAATACTTAATTAAAGCTAAGAAATCCTTAATCACCAATATGCTTAAAACCGATCTATGCTTGAAGATCAAAACAAGATAGATTTAAAACCTATCATGGCATGCTTCTAACCACAAATTTAGCCTTGCATAATCATGTTAGGATAATGATAGATTATATAAAATCATGCTTAGTACAAGCCATAGCTAAATTTCTATTTTAAAACATTCAATCATTCAAACCTTCCTTTAATTGACCAGGTTTTGCATTAAGCATCATAACCTTCTCAAAACTCAACCAAATTTCATACCAATATTTGAAAAAAAAAACTTGAAATGCTATATAAGATCAAAAGGAAGAAATTTTACAAATTTCGTGGCCTTCCAACCACTCTAGACTGCCTTACACAAGAACACTCAAGAACTTACCAAAACTCACTTGGTTTACACTCTTTTGATCTTTAAGAGGGAGGAATGCTCTCAAGGCTCAAGAATATGCTTGGAGCTATGGTGTGAGTGAAATGAGAAGGGGAGGGAAGTATTTATAGGAGGCCAAGGGGTGAGGGGCATTGGCTTGGGTGCTTGGTGATTGGGTGAAGTGGGAGGTGCTCAAATTTGAAAAATTTTTAGATTTGCTTGCATGAGCTTAGGTAAGCTTGTGCATGGGGAATAGTGGCCTAAAACCACCATGATTTTCTTTCCACAGTTGCTACATTGATCCTAGAAGGCAGGTATGGTCGTGGGGCATCATTTGGGTGGCAGAAAAACATCAAACAACCCTTTAAAATAGGTCGATGGAGGTGGTTTTGTGGTGGCAGAAAATTAGTTCGGTTTTGGATGATTTTGGGCAACAAAAATGAGTCACAATCCTCCATGATGTTCATGGGACTTCTTGTTGATTGGGTGGAGAAGGAGGTGGCTTGGGGTGGTGATGCAAACCATGGCAGGAGGCTGGTTCAAACTTGACTCAATCAGTTACAACACAGACTAAACCAAGGTGCACCCAGTTTGGTTCAAGGAATTGGTTTGTGCAAGTAATTTCGTTCAAGGCTCAAACTGACTTTGGGAGGGTCACATGAGGTCTTTAAGGGCCATATTACCCTTGAGAAAAAATCACAAAAATATTGAGCTCAAGGGTAAAACAGTTGTAACACCCCCTTCCCGTAGGCTAGGAGTGTCACGTGTTTTTCATAAAATAAACCCGGTAAGAGATCTCATATTTAATAAAACAATTTTAAAATTTATTTCATAAAACTTTGTCTTAAAAAATGTCTTCAAAAAAACTTAATTGAATAAACTGAATAGAAGTCATGTCATAAAAGTAATAAAATAAATTTCTTTTAAAAGGTTTGAAATTAAAATAAATGCTTCTTCTAATCCTGACCTGTTTGCTCGTAATCATCATCCTCACCTGGGTGGTTAAAAACATAAAAATAAACTAAAATGAGTCGAATACTCAGTAAGAAATCCATCACAACGTTAACATACTAAACATAAGGTTTTCATAAAAGTTTTTCATGCTGAGAGCTTAAAATTCACGACTGTTCATACTGATGTTTATGCTATGCATGACTAATTTATCTGAATTAACTGACTGATCTGATTTAACTGACTGAACTGATTTAACTGATTGGCCAACACACTTAACCCTGTGTGCGAGGTTGTGCACCGGCCCCACGTCCCGCGGCGGCGAGGGGAGCCGCTGATAGTATTCTGGCATACTATGGTGGACCACACTTGAGTCCGTGGCTTGCACATCCACCCTGAATTGAACTGCATTGGTACCATGCATCTGAATGACCATCTGATTAACTGATCTGATCTTATCCTGCACTTGAACTTAAGATAGCTTACGTGTCTTATGACCATGAGATGCATGACATAATATATACATAATTATAATTGCTAAATCTGCACATGATGCGGAATGACATGATCGTATGCTATGCTAGATGATATGTTTGCATATGACATGAGTGGTACATAAACAAAGGCTATCAATGAATTGGCTTGAATAATACTTAAATATAAGCTGACTGTGATGATCCTAATTTTGTGATCAAATAACTTACCTCGTAGCGCTACTTCCTGAATCTCACTTCGTAACTCGTCACATATATAAAGTATTAAACGTCATTAAATCTGTCTAGGAACCATATCCTAATATCCTACTTAATAAAATTCATACTGTATAATATAATGGGTAAAAATATTCTATTTAATATAAAATCAGTGAATATTTATATCTTAAATTATTTTAAAAAAATACTAATAGCATATTCTTATTTAATTAAATTCATAATTTAGAATATAGTTAAATAAATATTCCGTTTAACACTATATTCCATAAATCTTGATATTTTGCACTTACTTAAATACATATTATAATTTAGTAAAACACTTGGGCTATTTTAAAAATAAGTCATAAAATCTAAATTCTTAAAATAAATTTACTTTCTTAACATATTTCTTTATTTCTATTTAAATTATAACTTAATAATTAAAAACTGACTAAATCGACAAAGGAAGTATTAACTAAGATATTAGATTCAATAGTCTACTTAAAAAATATATTTTAATTCCTTTAAACACTTTCTTATAAAAATGATCTTATGATTAATATTTTTATTTAATAAAATATAACTCAACTTGAATTATTAAGTCTAATAAAATCACTAAAAAATGTTTGAAACATCATAAAATCGGCCCAATTTAAATTACAAGTTTTAACATATTATATGTCTAATTATCCTCAAGTTTTAGCCCACAAAGGAATTGCCCATCAGATTTAAAACAAGGCCCGAAACACTTTTAAAACACAAGCTAAACAACTAAAGCCACCATTCATAGGGCCCAAGGCCCATTTGTGAACTCATGTGATACTCAATACTCGGCAGAAGCAAAGAAGGGATGTGCAGTGCAACGGAAACACAGTGCCATGCGAGAGAACAACAGAGGCTCACCGAGAGAGGGGTATGCGACGGGGACGAGCTGAGGCGGCTCTGGGTGGTCGGGAGTGAGGCAACGCGGCTGGGTTCCAGGGCTGGGTGGTGCGACGCCGTGAGAGGGAGAGAGTTCCGAGTGAGAGAGTGCTGTCACCGAAACAACCGAGAGAGAGAGGAGGTTGGACGGCAGTGAGCTTATCGGAAGGAAGTGGGCTCGACGGGGTAGAATCTGCCGGCGGTTTCTGTGGGGTCTCGACAGGGAGGAGCTCGGTGGTGGAGGTTCGCAGGGCTCACGTTGGGATGCTCGGGCTGCTATGTTTTTGGGTGCAAAAATAGAGGATGGTCGGCTTCCTACGGTGGTTGTGCATGGTCTGATGGAAGCAACTATGGTGGAGTGGCTCTTGGCCTTTCGTGGAGGAGATGATTGAGTGAAGGTGGAGAGAGGGAGAAAGCCGAGATGAACGAGAGAGGTGGGTTCTCTTTGCTGCGGTGGTTTCGGTGGTTCTGTGATGAGTTTTGTGTGTGTGTTACAGGGGGGTCTCAGTGGCTTTTATAGGCAAGGGGGAGGAGGAGGTTGGCTACAGCTAGAAGACCTAATCCTACGAGGATACAAACACTAAGTGGATCGGTAAACAATTGAGGGGAATGGGCGTACGTGATGTGCATGTGCATGAGTGATTAATGGAAGGCAGCGTGCATGGGGTGGCTGGCCGAACGTGAATGGAAGTGTATTGGAGCCATGCATGAGTGAAGTAGTGGAACCGTGGGTATGGGTTTAGGAATTTTTATGGGAATAGGACTCTAAAATAATACTCCTATAAAATCTAATAATAATAATAATAATAATAATAATAATAATAATAATAATAATAATAATAATAATAATAATGATAATATTAACAATAATAAAATATTATAGTTATAAGAAAATACATAAAATGTATTTATAGCCTAATATTAGGATCGGGTTGTTACAATAGTTCAAGCATTACAAAGGGCAATGCATAAAATCAATTGAAGCATTGTTTGGGCTTGTTATGTAATTTTTCATAATGAAATGTGGGATGGTTTAGCTAGGTCATTAATAGGGTCTTAATCAAGGTTTAAGGGAGTATTAATTCAAGAAAATTTGAATTAAAAAGTTTAAGAAAAGATTAAGCATGATTAAGCTTCAAAGCATAGCTTAAAGTACACTAACCTCAAGTATGATAGTTAATGGTTTTAGCCAATTTTTAAAACTTAATTTAGGTCATTTGAGTGTGATTTGGGCTTAAGGAAACCAATGGTATGGTGTATTAAGTTTTTTTGGTCTTGAATGGTGAAATGAGCCCAAATATGGTTTTGGGTCATGTGGGATAAAAATGACCAAATGTATGGGCTCATGGTTTAAGGGCTCTTGGACTTTGAATGAGAGGGGTCTCATTTTACATATTTGTAGGGTTAAAAAGAAAACCTCACGATCCACTAAATTGGATTTGAAAATATTTGACTTGGCCTAATTGGGCCATGGGTCCATTCTATACCAAGTTTGGCCCAAAGGCCTTATGCCTTCCTTATAGTTCGGTTATAACTAGTCTTGAATTCCTTAAGGCTTAGTTTAAAGGTTTTCTTGGGCTTGGCCCATGAATACTCTAAGGTCCTAAAAAGTCTCACCAAAATTTAATAGGCTTGCCTCTCTAATCCTTAGCTTATTTACACTAAGCACTATGATTAATGCTAATTTCACTATTAACCTTAATGTAAGTAATTAACCCACAATTAAAAGCCTAATCTAGAGTATTTAAGAATTAATCAAGGATTAATTAAGCAGGGTATTACATAAAATCGCCGGCCTTTCTATTTACAGCCAAGTTTACTACGAGTACACTTTTTGGAATGAAGAGTTGTACGGCTTCGACGAGATTTCGAAAGAGAAATACCATTGAGAGTGTGCCCTGGAACTCTTCGCGAAGTACAAACGCTTGGTGCTTCATAATCAATATACAAAAGTGGACCATCACACATATGGGTGAACCATTTCTTCAAGGGTGAAATTGAGGCCCCATAGCCAAGTTTTTGTTTAGCTAGAAAAAAGAACATCTTAATTTAAGATAAAGCCATATATTTGTGTGTGTGTGTGAGCATTGCTTGGGGAATTGATTTTTAGATTCATACCCAAACTTGCACTTTGGTGGAGAAAGCAAAAATCTAATCGAACTTATGGGTGTGTCTCTATGTGAGCTTAAACAGCTCGGTAGTTTTTATATTATTTGATTTATAAGTCCATAAACTATGAATAACAAATGCAATTTAAACTATTAAGAAAACCTTTCCTTTACGTTTAAGAGATGTAATATAAGGGTAATGTTTCACCTACAACTCTTTTACAACTATTTTAAAACTAAAAAATATATCCAAATTACTAAAAAATTAATACCAAAAAGGAAAAAAGATAAGAAAAAAAACATGATTGTCAAGGGGTGCAAGTCCTCCCCACTAAGCACCATGAGGGGCTGAATCTAACCACCCCATACTGGCCCCAGCCTTGGAGCCACCATTGTCACTACAAGAAAAAAGGATTTTTCCAGTGCTCAAAATCGTCACAAAAACACTACAAAATCGCTGCATTTAATCAATTTCGGTGATTTTTGTCTTGCCGAACGTTCGACGAAATAAAAATGATGTTTCTGATCAACCGCAGCGATAGCCAAAATTCGCTGGAAAACTCACTTTTTCTGGTGATTTTTTTTTTCGCCACAAATAATGTAAAAAAACGCCAGAAAAGACAATCTCGGTTTGGTACAAATTTGTTGGGAAAACTCAAAAGCAACGACTAAAATCGTCGAAAATAAACATAAAATCGCCGCAATAGTATATGTTTTTTCCAGCGATATTAAAATATCGTTGGGATTAAGTTTATTTGCGCTGATTAGAATCGCCGGAATTAAATTTAATTCTCTGGGAATATCATTGGCCTTTTCCAACGATTTTGGTTTTCGTCGCGTGAAAACCAATTTACAACGAACATATATCGCCGCAAAAAATATAATAACGCCGCAAAAATAGAATCACGTTGATTTAATTTGTTGTCGATATACTAAGTGAACGAATACGTTGTATATTTGCAGCGCATATAAATCGCTGTAATTGGCGGCGATTAGTAATCGCCGCTAATACTGTAGTAATTTTAGATCCAGTGATTTTGAATTCGCCACAAAGACGTTTTATGTATTACATGGATAAATAAAATGTGAGAATGACACCCGCCAAAACGGCGAAGGGAAAAATATATATATTTAGTACTCATGACTAACCTGAAATAAGATAAACTATGTGTTAAAAAAAATTTATGCCACAAAGAAATAGGAAACATTTTCAGCTCCTAATCAAATATATTCATTCATCCATAAAATTAGTTACATAAAAATTCACATTAATGTAATTATGGGCTATATACATCAGGGTGGACCAATTGGAATCCAAAACCTACAACTCAACTACTAAAATATTGAGAACACATTATGCCTCTAAATATTATCTGAAAATGTGCACATTAAGACAATATTTGTCTATAATTGTCCTGCTCCTAATCTATCTTTTAAAATTATATCTAGTTTGCTATTTTAATATGCATCTGGGCATGAGGGGTGGGTAGAACAGCTTCAACATGACGACATCAATGCCCTTAAAAATATGATTTCTACATATTTGATATTTAGATCTCTCCAAATCCAATCTGGCAATGATAAAAAAAAAAAAAACTGTTACAACAAAAAAAACTTCACTAATGTGTACTGTTATAAAAATACCAGAGTAATGTTCTTTTCATAAGCAGGAAATTTTAACTAGTCTCAAGGAGGCTATGATTCTACTATACCCCACCTTTTTACTGTACTACATGCATAAATAATAGCAAGGAGACTTGCATACATCACTATATAACCTTTATATAATTAAAGATTGAGGGTGCTAGTTAGCTATCTAGCAGAGCTAATTATGAATTCAGAAATCACTATGAACTTATAAAAAAGTTCATATATATATTTGCCATATATAATGATGACCTAGTGATCTTGGAATTACTAATTATAGAATAAAGCAGTTAAATAAATGAATTAGCTAATGATCAAAGATTGAAAATGGCCGTATTCATGTATATATGCAACTTAATGATTGTGCAGCATGCAGTTTCACATTTAATTAATTAATTATCTGTATGTCAGGATTATGTGAATAATTGACAAGAAATAATGGGTCACATGCAGTTGAAAAAGCTATAAAAAATTAACTGGTTGAAAGTCTTGCTGCATGCATATAGTGCTATTAGTTAGTTGTTTAGGGGCCCCAGTCAAACAGAAATAGGACCCTCGAATTTAGGCATTACGTAGTCCTTTTGTAGACACTATTTTTTGGCAATGATTGGGAGCTACGGATCCAAATTTAAACGACATTAAAAGAACACAAGACAGATACAATATGATATACAGTCTACAGTAGGCTGAAGTCTCCATCAAATGAACTCAAGTAGACAATGGCATATTTGAGGCTGTAAATTGGTCAAATCTGGGGGTCTCAAGATTGTGCGCTGTATATCTTTGAGTCATGAATGAATGAAATGGAGAAGAATGGACCACACTCCAACAACAAATCCCATTGGAGAATTTGAAATGGAATTTGGGTCGAGGAGAGGTGAGATTTTCTAGCATAAGACAGACTAACTAATGATTTTGTTAACTTCTTTCTAGGTTTTCCAACAACCACCCAGTGTTTACTAATATGCATGTAAGATTTCGGTTACCTTGGTTCATGCATGTATGAGCACACCACCAAAACAAAACTAAAATGTGAGCATTAAAGTAGGAGATTTTCTTCCAAAACCTTCTTCTCCATATCATAGATTATGTTCTAAGAATTTATATTACAATATCAGCAACATAATACAATGAAATATTTGCTACCACGCCAAAAGCACTGTTCCTCCAGAAACCATACAAATAAATAAAACAAAAGAAAATAATAATAGGAATCAAAAAAGGGGAAAAACGAAGAAAGCCCACCTATGCAATGCATCTCACTCAATATACAAAATACACAACAATGAATAAGCTAACACCCATGACCAACAATATCCTTTAAAATCAAACTCAGCTACCATGACTAGCATCTATTGCAGTGCCTATCCTAGCTTGTGAGATTCGATTAGCGTATATTGTAACCAACCGCAGTTGTGTGCTGTTAAGCCCTTCCAAGTATGGCAAGAGTGATTTTCCAAGCATGATATAAATATCCACTAGACAGAAAACAACAGTCTGTACCACATATATGCATGCAGTACTAGTTATGTACTATATCATTATGCACAGAACTTCAAAAATTTCTGGAATTCTACATCTTTCTCGAGCAAAATACAACCAAATCAAACAACAAATAACAGATTACTTCTGGAAACAACTAAAAGAAATCAGATAAAAAATCACAAAGAGAGAGACCTACCTTGATGGTTATTTAACTTGCTTGTGGAGTGAAGACGACAAAAAACACGACAACGCTTTGACAGTATTCCCAGAAGGAAAAACTAAATTAGCTTGCAGAGTGAGGAGTGAACGGTGTGGACTACAAATGATTGTATATCTCAACAATTTTCTTTCATACCAAGCATCCTCAAATATATGTTGTCACATTGAACTTTAAATAGTTATTCAGCTACATAGCATTCAACATCCTCAAAACCACTGAGCAAAATAGAAACATACTGTTTAATAAAGAAATTCCCAGAAATTAATGGAGATTTTTAATTTTCCAGCCAGCAACTGAAGTTGATTACAATTAAATTAATATAAACCTGGATGAATACTCACTTCCAGTCTGTTTCATGTAAAGTTGGAAAAATAAATGAAGAATAATATGCAAACCTTCACAATGTGTTATGATCTCTTTGCACAATAAAATAGTTGTCATGCATGATTCACATTGCGAGAAAATCTGTTGGCTGAAAGATCCCATTATATACTAATATATGAAAATATTTTTACTAGATTAATTAAGTTTCTCGTATATTTTTTTATTCAAGATTAGTAGCACGAGAAAAGAATGTAGTGAAAACCTTTAATTTCTTGTACTAATAAAGAACAAGAAATCTGGGAGCCATGCATGATACATGCATATATGTATTGGAGGAACATGTATAATGTACTAAGTGTTAAACCCACCAAAGGCTCATAGAAAATGGAAAGGAGAAACAAGATTATTGAAAAATGACAGGGCTAGCTTTATAAGACAATATAATATTATAGTCAAGAAAGCTTGTTAACAAGAAATTAATAGATATGAATCAGAGAGAGTGATCTAAGTCATTTGTGGGTCTTGACTTAATTATTAGAGAGAAAGGGAGAACCAAAGATCAGTTTCCTTAACACTTCCTAGAGTTTAGTACTACATAAAAGAGCTTAAAATTTAACCATGTTTATAGTGGATTTTACATCCAGGATCCGCATTCCCATATTTCTTAAAACTAGTTTTGCAAATAATGATTTACAGAGATTGACCTTCACATAATTGGGGACCAAACCAGTATAACCAGAAAAGTGGTGATTACGCCCAAAACATAACGCGGTAGTTGTAGCACAGCTTTGGGGTGTCGATTCTACAGGGAGACAGATTAAAGAAAATACAAAAAATAATAAAAAGAATTAAAGGAAAATATTAAATGATCAATAAAAAAAAATTGGTTTTGAATGCAATTTAACAAATAAAATTACAAAGATAAAAATAAGGATCACTCAAATTATAAATAGTAAAGCATCAGGAATTCCATGCACAAATCGAGTATTTATGTTTATTCTTGATTCAGTGAATTACTCAATTTGAAATTCATCACCCAGAGTCCCCAATTGGAAGATATAGAATTACAAACCATTTTAGTCGAAAAATAACTCTTTGATAAATCATTCTCTACTTTTTAAAAATATGTGAATTATCATTTTTATTGACAAAATCCAGGGACAACAATATACCCTGAGGCAATACTGTAGCAAAGAATTAAATCAATAAAGACAATGAATTAATCCAAACATAATCAAGGATCTTACCATTCTATAAAAAAAGCATAACTGAATCTATGAAAGGAATCAATTCCAAAATTATTTGGAAATAAAAAGTTTGATATTTAGAGAATGATAAATAAAAGTTTGCATTAATAAAGAACAATCACATGAATAAAAAAAAACTAAAAACACCCTCAATTGTGCAAGTTCATCCCTAGCTTTACTTGGACTTAACAGTCCACAAACACAACAAAAATCTCTCGAATTAATTCCCTAAAATCTGATTTTCTGCTTCGTCCGTTTACAAGCCTTATATAGGCTTCAAATAATACTGTGCTGCAACTGCCAGTTCCTGATGTTTCCCACTGTCGAAAGTTTGCATCTCATCTCCAGCGCTCAACCACTCCACTCAATTCTTATTGCGCCTTGTCGTTTGCTTTTTATTTCTTTTTCTTCCATTCTTTCTTTCTGCTTCTCCATCTGTCACTGGCCACTTTTCCCCCACGCTGAAAGCTTCCCACATGTAATTGCCATGCGTTTCTTTTGTTCATTTCTTTATTCTTTTCTTTTCGGCATCGCTGCGTTTTAGTATTATTTTAGTTTTCTTTCTTCACTTCCGTGAGCTTTCTTCCTTCTTTCCCACCATCTTTCTTTCCTTTCTTTTCTTTTTCATTCTATCTCTTGTTTGCCGCAACCAACATGCATGGTTTTTAAAAACCAAATTAATGCCAACAAATTCTTCTTGTCTTCCACTAATCAACTTCAGCTTTTATCTTTTTTTCTCAATCCAAAAAGCATCCTACGCAAGCAGCTAGTCTCGTGTGAATGGAGAGCATCTGTCTCCATGGTGCAGTGATGTGTAGGAGGTTGCGTGAACTGCCATGAAGGTCAATCGGTTCGTGCGTGCTGGGCTTCACTGGGCGGTGGAGGCTTGATCTCCAGCGTCCTCTGTTGCTGCTGGAGGTGACTGGGTACGGCTGTGGTGCAGTGCATGGAAGCTTGATGCTTCGATGATGGTGTGCATGCATAGCTCGGCATGTGTTTCGTCCAGGTGCAACGTGGTGGCTTCGGAGGAGACTGGGCAGTCGAGGCAACGGTTCTTGGCCATGTATGGAGGTGCTCATGCTGGAGTGGTGGTTCCGTGGAGGAGCCTGAACGCATGCATGGAGTTTGCGTGCACGGTAGAGGCTGGACGAAGGTTGAAGATGACGAAAACGACTTATTTTTCGTCTATTGACTAAACGACAAGTCGTTTAGAACAAAGAAGCTTTTGATTTGACAGACAAAATGACACGTCGTTTTTGTCTATGGACTAAATGACACGTCGTTTAATCAAATAGGCGAATTCAATTTAACTCAAAACAACATGTCGTTTTGGCTTGTTGACCAAACGACATGTCGTTTAGCCTGCGCTGAAAATTAAAAATAAAAATAAAAATAAAATAAAATAAAACAAAATAAAATAAAATAGGCAAAATAAATAATAATAATAATAATTAAATAAACAAAAATAAAAGTAGAAAAAGAAAATAAATAATTAAATAAAGATAAAACAAAACTAGACTAAAATATTAAAAGTGTGTTGTGCATGTGAATAAATATTGTACAATTAAATTACAAGTTATAAAAATAAGCATAAACTATGCTTTTAATCAATTTAAATCACAACTTGGATTTATTCCTTTTAACCATTTTTTCATCTAAAATCAATAATAAGATAGTAAAACAATTAAAAATGTATTAATTTTAACTATATAAACTATGCAATAATGCAGCTCAATAAAGCGGCCTTGCTCCTCCCATCACCAACTTTAACAAGCTGTTGACTAAGAGTATTGATGAATGAGGATGCCCACACACATACCTAGAATTAAAGCCTAGATTGCAATCTAGCTGCTCCATCAATGATTGATCCTGAATTGAATGAACGGTTTGTTAAGGCCTGTCAGATTCTCAGAAAATGCAATGTTACATATAACCAACAAAAATATCATCAACTAAATAAATTCATAGGAGAAGGAATCAAAGGATTACATCACTTCTATAGAACCTTCATTGAGCTGCAATGACAATAACCCTTCACTTAATTGTTGTCCAAGTTGCTGCAATTTGTTTAAGCCCACGCCAGTCAGATCCTTACCCAACAGCCGTCTAGATAATTGGACCTACTCATCAGTATATAGCTAAACTTTCCATCCCAAGTCAATGCCCAAAAAATTCCTCAATTTTCCAGAGTCTCCCACAATACAAAAGTAGACAGTCTTCCTCTTCATAATTATATATATATATATATATATATATATTGGTGACCCATGATCTCTCACGTACCAAAAACTGCCCAAAATACATAAAAAAGCCCTTCCCTCATTTCATAAGGTGGCTCACTGAGTCTCTCCACTAGAATAGAGAGACCCAGTGGAAGAATGGAAATTTGCAAAGAACATCCTCATCATCTTATCAGTTTCATTTTGCCTCTCACGAAGTTCTCGCAATTCATCCTTCACTTGATCAAGCTCCTTCTTGTAATTGTCGGCATCCTTCTTGTGTTTTTCAATTAAGGCAAGGTACTCTCTTTCTCGTTCACAATCATGTTGTCTTGTTGACTCCGGGATGACCATCTCGCCCAGCCCTCTTGCGTATCCTAATCTCTGACCAACTACCTCCCTAAATACACTCACAGCTGCCTCATCGGTGCATTGGTCAGGCTTTAGACCATCCATCTTGTCAACCATCTCTTTCTAGACACGGAAATTAATTTTACGGTTATTCTTAAGTCTTGTGATGGCTCATGATTAAGCCATTTCAAATATAAAGTAATTGAACAATCCTCTCATGCAGCAAATAGTGTTGAATAAAGCTCGTACTTACATAAGTGTCTTCAGTGGCTGAGGTGACAAATTTACTGGTCTTTTTTTACCATCGAGTCTCCTTATAGAACGCCACCAAATTCGCATTCATAGCCCGCTGCAAGTATGTGAAATTATAAACATTATTATACAGAAAATTTGTTGAAAGGAAAGACCAATCATAAAAACAAACCCATATGGTACAACCAAACAAACACATCAATACAAAACTAAAGGCCTTCATTACTTACGATGCAAATGAGTGGACATGTTCATTTCTGAACAATACACTCCATAAATGCATTGCTCGGTAACAAATACTACCTCTAGCAAGAGGAAAAAATTGCCAAATTTTTTTACAATGCGATGCATCATCCTCACATTTCTTTTCTCTAATTCTATATAATAGGTCCTTTTAACCAATTATTATGTCTTATGTTATGTAAGCAGCCCCCAACTCTATTATCCCACATTCATAGTATTTATGTTTTGACAATAAACATGTATTGAGGTTAGATCAGCAAACTATACCAACTATGTGAGAATTTTTGTAAGAAATAACCTTTTATGCATTATCAAACTAGATATGACCTTAACCAACATGATTCTTCAATATATAATCACCCACACACAAACGTGTAATGAAATTAGTGGACCAGTATAAATGCAGCAACTGGGTTGTGACCATATAAGTTACCGCAGAAATCTATTTAATAAAGATTATACCTTCTCCTCCAACATCCAAACAAAAGATTTGCGGCCTGCTGTGTGGTTAACGGTTAGCCTCTGTCTATTCTTCCGATTTTGTGTTGAGATTTTCTACCATTAACACACAATGTCAGCTTCTACACAAGTTGCATAATAAAATCGACTAGACATTGACTTGTTAAATTCCGCATGTTTTTTATTTTGAATAACCAATACATACCTTGAATTTGTCGGTTCCCCACCTCTCACACAACTTAGCCCAAACGTTGTTGTTGACCATGGTACACCCAGAAGCCAATGCTTCTTCATGACTTCCATGCACGGAAATTGAGGCATCGGGATGATGACAACACGATCACACATCCCAACGACTAGTGCCAAGTGTGTGCAACAAATAAACAGTGCATAATAAAATACGCAACGGATAATAAATAAGTCAACTAGTACCATAATTTGTTTAATACAAATATCCCAAATACAAAGCGTTTTAAAAGCATAAAACCAAATGTCCCAAAATAAGTTTTAAACAAACATTAAACGTCTAATCGTAAAATCTTCCCAACCAATATGTTAGTCTATACTTATAAATAGCTACCTCCAATTTGGAACTGGATATAGCCATCATTATAGCTTTATTCATGGTAAGTGTGCATTCGGGATCCATAGCTTGAAAAAAATTGCTTTCATTATGAAAAGTTACATTACTTGACCCAAATTGCTCAATCAAAGGTAACTGGATCATGATAACTTAGTTGAAAGGAACATACATGCAAGCCTACATAATTTATAATGGCCACATATCCATTACAAAAAAGGTAAACTATGGAATAGAAGTACATCAACTTTTCGACTGGTTGTCTACTTTGACACAGACTCGTCATCTGTGGATAGGTCATCCTCATCTGAATATTCTCAATCACCATAAGCATCTCCTAAACCAGAAGCAACCATGCCATCGTCAATCCAAGCTGCTGAATTTAGGTTTTGACCAACCAAATCAGTGACTTCTCGTGCATCAATCAAGATTGGTTCGATATCACTCCTATTCAATGGAGTTGACATTGGACATCCATCACACTGCAATGGTGCATAATCAGGAAATGACTCATTTTCTTGATAGGCATCATTATCACTTGATTCGCCATCAATATCTTATAACACCCTCGGCACTGATGGAATGTCGTATACATTCCTATTCGTGTACTTCTGCACCACAAACCATCTCCCTTTTACCCTTATATCTCTGATGTAAAAACACTGGGAAGCCTGACATGCCAACACAAATGGATCATCCTTATACCAAGTCCTGTCCATGTTGATACTGGTCATATGATTATCAACTCATATCCCTCGTCTTGGGTCACCAATGTTAAACCAATCACACATGAACAAGTACACCCGACGCCAACCCATGTAGCATAACTCCACGATATTATTAATAACACAGTAGAAGTCAACATTATTTGTACTTTCGTCACCAGTTACCAATACCCCAGAATTTTGTGTACGCCGCCAAAGTTCACGCTATTTTGTATGGAACCTTTTGCCATTTATGATGCTAGCAGCATAGGATGCAACCTTAGGTTTAGGACCGCATGCTAACGTGTATAGATCAGAGGTCACATCAAGTGGGTTGGTGATACGCTGTTCCTGAACCTACAACAATATTGATGGGAGGTCATCACTTATAATTTGTTAAGCTTAGTCCAAAAGGATTGAGTTCATCTAACTAGGGAGGGAGAAAGCTAACTTACACGTTTCTTCAACCACGTTGGAAACTTAGTTTGATGTGTTCCATCGATACAATTTGGGTTATGCACCTTACATTTTTCATAGTGCTCCCTGCATTTGGAGAATATAAAACCAAATTGGCAATATACATACGTCACGTAAGGGACATACAACATAAATGGGTTGTCCACAAATAGCCATAAGAAAATAAGTTTGTAATTGAGAGATAATGGATGCTTACTCTAGGTAGGGTCCAATCTCAGCACAGTTGTTGAGGACGTACCAGATGGCTTCCTTAAGGAGTTTATCTGATAATTGCAAGTCTAAAGCCACACCCATGGGATGAACTTTCTGATTGAAAATCTTGAATCCATTTATATTGTCCACTTCTCCACTATCAATGTTGCGGTCCATTCGAGTAAACTTCATCTCAATATCTTGGAGATACGTTGAGCAAAAAGTCAAGCATTCAATGTGAATGTAGGCTTCGGCTATTGAGCCTTCTGGGCGGGTTTTATTCTTAACATACTGCTTGAACTTTTCAAAATACCTCTCAAATGGATACATCCATCTGTATTGTACTGGACCCCCAAGTATGACCTCACGAGGTAAGTGGACAGCTAGGTGGACCATGACATCGAAAAAAGAAGGGGGGAATATCATCTCCAATTTGCATAGAATTGTGACTATATCAATTTGGAGTTGAGATAGACGGTTAACATCCAGGATTTGGGTATACAACTCCTTAAAGAAAGTGTTTAGTTCAGTCAAGGCCAAGGCAATATCAGATCGTAAGTACCCCCCAACAACAATAGGAAGTAGTCTTTACAGGAAAACATGACAGTCATGACTTTTCAATCCATAGATTTTGCAATCACGTACAGAAACACAATGCAAGATATTGGAAGCGAATCCATTTGGAAATTTCATATCGGCCAGCCATTCACAAAATTTATTCCTTTCATCACCGTGTAATGTGTACAATGCATGTGGCATTATAACATGTTCACCTTTATACTTCAAATGTAATTCTTTTCTGAAGCTTAAAATCTCCAAGTTACATCGAGAATTGATATTATCCCTAATTTTATCAGGAATGTTCATTAAAGTGCACAAGATGTTATCGCAAACATTTTTCTCAATATGCATGACATCTAGATTATGTCGAAAATGCATGGTTACCCAATACGGTAGCTTGAAGAAAATGCTATACTTTGTCCAGTTCAACTCTTTAGCAGTGCGTTTTCTCTTTTGACAAGATTTACCAAATTGCACATCCCTAAGCATCTGTAATTGGGCTAAAACATCAGCTCCTTCTAAAACCCTTGGGGGTATGCGTTGATCTTCTCTACCATTGAATAAATATTTTCTCGTTCTCCACATGTGATCTGGCGGCAAGAAACAACGATGTCCCATATAACAATGTTTTTAGCCATACTTCAACCAGATGGAATCTGTGCCCACATGTTTTCGGCTAATTTTCCTTTTGTTGACCATCCAGAAATATTCTCATACGCTGGAAAGTCATTGATTGTCCACATTAAAGCAGCATGCAACATGAATGTTTCCTTTGTGGAGGTATCATACGTAGGTACCCTATGTTCTCAAAATTCAAGCAGTTAATCGACTAATGGTTGCAAGTAAATATCGATGTCATTACCTGGAGATTTTGGCCCAGGAATAATAAGGGATGTTATATAGAATTGATCTTTCATGCACAACCACGGTGACAAATTATACGGGACCAAGATTACTGGCCAAATGCTATACGGTTTAGCCATATTGTTGAAGGGATTGAAACCGTCGCTTGCCATCCCAAGTCTTACGTTGCGAGCATCCTGAGCACACCAACTATGTTCTTCATCAAATCTCTTCCAGGACTCTGAGTTTGCAGGATGTCTCAGGCTAGCATCATTGGTCGGCCGTTGCTCTTTATGCCATCTAATATCACCTGCTATCTTTATAGACACAAAGAGACGTAGCAATCTTGGCTTCAAAGGAAAATGCCGCAATACTTTTTGAGGGATAAGACGTGCCCTGTGTGTATTAGGCACCCAACTTGAAGCCTTACAGATGGGACATTCATTAAGATTAGCATTTTCCTTCAAGAACAATATGAGTCATTAGGACATGCATGAATTTTGTGGTAATTAAAGCCCAAACCCCGCTCCAATGACCTTGACTCCTCATATGAATATGGCAATTCAACATCAGGAAAGGCAGACCGCAGCAGGCTTAGTAGCATATCAAACGACTTTATTGACCATCCACCGAGTGTCTTGATGTGTAAAAACTTGACAATGAATGATAATTTTGAGAATTTTGTACAAACAGCAAAAAGTGGACGTCGGGCATCCTCTAGTAATTGGTCGAAAGATGAACTTGGGGAGGGAACTAGTATTGATCCATGAGTTGGCGATGGATTGCCATGATCTTGGGGAACATCGACAAATGTGCCTCACCGAATGTCATCTAACATATAGTCCATGTCATCAATGTATTGATTAGCAACACTATCGTCGTCATTGTCATTGAAACTCTATGTTTCCTCCTCCCCATGAAATATCCACTGGATATAATTTGGATTGATCCCATTAATGAACAAGTGATTCTCCACTTGAAATATAGGTAAGAAGAGATTATTACAGCATGAACGACATGGACACTGAATGCGATCACTGCCCCGAGAATGGTTTCGTGCTAAGGTGAGGAAAGTGTTAGCCCCCTCGGCCTATGCCGGCGAACGAAGTCTATTGGTCGAGTTCATCTAGCTTTGTCCATCTAAAAAGGTTGAAATATACATATTAGTTAATCGGATAACTTCAATTTAGCTAGATGGAGGAGGGTAAAGAATCTGAGAAAGTGCATTGGTGAGCAAAATAAGCAGGTGAGTCAAAGTTACTTGCCTATGGAGCACAAGAGAAGATGTTGAAAACGATACTAACTGGGGTTGTCATGGAGATCTTTGTTTCGTGATGAAGAGATGGTGTTGAACAGTTTATTGTGTTTATGCCAGGAGTAGTGAAGTGCTATAAAAATATATGTAAACATATTAAACATAGTCATATATATGTGAACATTGTTGGTATATTCTAGATCAAGGCTCATATAAAGACTCTTATGTAGATAGTATGCTTGAATATTATCATTACTTATAAGGAAAACAATTATGGCATCTATGAATTGCGTAAGCCTCATCTAAACTGCACTTATGAACACAATACTTGGGCAAAAATAGGGAGGTTGTGAAAAGGAATTTTGAAAGTTCTCAACATTGATCCTACTTTAATGATGCGCTGTTTAATGACTCTTGGAGATCAAAGGATTTTGAATGTTATATGTTTTCATGGACGCCTTTTCCCCTTATTGATCATGAACTTATAATGGCAGTCAGTAGACATATCCATTAGACTATGCTTTAATTTTGGAGGAGATACCGAAGCGTGATGTGATAGTGGGGGGAGGGTGTATATCAAATAACTATATGTATGTTTTCTCTTTCTTTACAGCTTTGACCATTATTAGTGTTCTGGAATGATCATCCTTTCATGGCATCATGTACTTTTATGTCGACCTCATGCTCAATATGGCGGGGGGTGGTTCCTGAGTGTGGATATATGGTATACTAAGGAAGCTCATGATTCACCAGAAAATTTTAGGAAGCGTTAATTCACCTCTTTTGTTACTCATCATACACTACTAAACTTCTTAAAACAACAATATGCTCATATACTTCAATTTCCACATAATTCTTTATGGACCCATAAAGAATACCTTGCCTCACAAACCATTTGTGTAAGCATATTTTCATTGTGGCTAGAATTAAAATATGAGTATCACAAAACCAATTTCAGATAAACCCAAAATGCATTTTTCAATTTCTAACTTGAGCATGGTTCAACTATATGGGAATTATGCCTGACACCATGCTTGAATACCTTACAAACGACACAAGCATGATGCAAACTCTAAAACAAGTATTCACAAACAGATTTACACACCAAAATACGATGACATAATGTATTAACTTGAATCAAGCAACAGTTACAATTATTCTTCTGAATAATCAAAAGAATAATTATGACTATAATTCGTTGATTATATGTTCCCCATGTGCATTACAACTTAGCTATACCTTAGTAATACCAAATTAGATTCTCCGTATACATCTGACTAGAAATTAAGAAAACTAAGTTCTTACATAAAAGTAACATATACATGTAAACGAAGCCATATGCTACAAGAACTATGATCGACCGAGACAAGCAACTTACAATTTTTCAAACAAATGCCTATTGTTCCTCAAATATTGCTATTTTAGTCCTACCCTAGTTTATGTGCTTATAATGATGAGAGAGAGAGAGAGAGTGAGAGAGTGAGCGACTATCCTATAATTCAAGGGCAGGCAGAGCAGATGCATTTTGGCAGAATATAGCCAAAAAGCAAAGCTATCAGTACGCATAAACCTACGAGGCAATATTCTTCCAAGAACACCATAATATTCTTTTTTTTAGATAAAGCTGTATGCTCTAAGAAAATGCAGGGAATGGCTTGTTGATTACCGTATAACAAAGGTTTCAAAAAACTCTTCTTCTTTTTTCTTTCTTTTTTTTCCCCACGACCTTAAATGTGAGATAAAATCTTGTATTTAATATTTGTATTTTTAGAGAGTTAATGAAGAAACATTATAAGTTGTCTGGGATCTCTCATAATTTTTTTTTCTAACCCATTAAATAATGTTCAAATATGTTCACATAAAATTCTTAAAAACCAACCATTTTGGCTTTCTTATTTGACTAAAAGGGGGATGGCATGCATTATTAAAGGTCCATTTAACACCACTGCATGAAGGCCATATATGCACATTTGAAAGGGAAAAGTACATGACTTCACACCTTTGTGTGCTTGATGAAAGCATATGTACAAAAAACAACTGATTCTAGGTTATCTCTATGCCAATGTTTCGTGATGCTAGGTTCTGAGTCATATGTCCTATTGTGTTTTTTATTTGGATGTTAGGGCATAACATGATCCAGTTAGTACTACAGCTCCCTAGCTAGCAAGGCTTGAACAAACCCACAAACTTCTCCCAATCTACTACTCTGCTTTTAAGGTAAGCAATCTAGAATGAGTACCACGCTAGGCAAAAGCTCTACTTTCGAAAGCAAAAGAAGAAACAAACCAAGCTCTCTGCTTTCTACTTCCTGATCCTATCCATTATTTGATAGCATTATAATGAATTGTTCTAAATGGCTGCTATGCTAGGCTAGCTATTCAATTAATTAATTTTATACTTTATACTTGTAACGCCCGTCCTTGAAATGGGTCTTTTTACAAAATATTTTAGAAAAAATGACGGAAATTACTGTTTGACTTAAAACATTTTTACTGTCTTTCCCAAGGTGCAAGACTCTACGTTATAAAATAAAATGTGCTTTTATAATAAAAGAGGTTTACTGGTTAAAAGAGTGGAAAATATAAATCTTAAAATAAAAGGCCTTTCATACATTTAAAACCCTCATGCCTAGACCTTCGTGCTCTTCCCCTTTTGGCCGTGTTCGTCCTGAAACGTACTGCTCATTCAGTTCCTGTGGGGGGAGGGACACACATAAAAACTAAAATGAGTCGAATACTCAGTAAGCATTACTTCATACAGTTAAAATATAGCAACATAGGTTTTCAGTCATGCATTTATCATTCCATACATACTATACGTACATGTACACATGCTTTCATTCGTAAACATCAGTAGATGGGGGTTTTCACCTTTAAACATGCTTTTCTTTTTCTTTAAAATGTTTCCCCGTCATTGCCTTCATTTCTTAAAGAATGTTATGCATTTATAAATTCTTTTCTTTTCACTTTCATAGGCCAGTGCACACTGTTACGCCCCGCGTGCTAGGGTTAGCGGCCCTATGACCAATGGATTCTCTCATGGCTAAGGGTTGGAATCCCATTCCGTCAGGGATGCAGCACTGGGTGCACTACTAGATACTACTACCCAGCATTTCCATCTACTCATTCATTCATTTGGGTACCCATTTCATTCATATGGCTGTTACGTAGCTTCATACATTCATTATGCCACATGCCTTTCATTCATTCATGTCAGCTCTAAAGAGCTGAGGCTTTCATTCATTCATGTGCATGGTCATGAGCTTTCATTCTTTTCGTTTCTTTTTATTCATTTCATGCTTTCATGAGAAAATGTCATTTCATGAGAAAACATTCATTTTGTGAGAAAACGTTGTTTGGGACGAGAGCCCAAAATCATAGTTTCGTGCCATGTCTTTTCTTTGAAAATACATACAATAGATACAGCGTATAGCCATCCATTCACATGTGTACAATTAATGCTTTTGGGTGCATGAACAGGGGCTGCTAAAGAGGGCCGTACATACTTATACTTTAAAAACGTTACTTTTCATCATAAAACGTCTGCCCTTCGAAAGGGAGAGCATTTCTTTTTTTCGTTTCCAAAAGGGAAAACTTTTCATTTTTGTTTTCTTTCTTATCTTTAGAAAACTCTAGAAGAGTATGAACATAATCCTTACCTGGACTCCATGCTACTTTCGTACCATACACTCCATTCATTCGCGTGTCAGATGGCAACCTACATGCATACATAACCTTAACGCTATTCTCTATCTAGTGCATAAGCAACTGAACTAGAAATAGAGCTATGCTTTACTTATAACACTCTCCTTCTATCTCGTGCACTTTCATGTCCTTTACTATGATAAAACCCTTGGGGGACCCATTACGGTCTCTACTTCCTTCAACCTTGACGTTCTACTTCTAGTGCTTACTCACTAGGGTGAACCTATGATTCACCTTAGGATTAAGGCACTACGACCTTCGCCTTGTTCTTCTTATTAATAACATTCCGATGCATGACTTAGACCTACTAAGTCACGCATCTCATTCTTAGACAGTACATTCATCATTACCCTCATATATCTTAGCTCACTCTAATCCTCATGACCATCCATACACATCACATGGCTCTAAGCCAACCTTGAGGCTTAACCGCCGTGTAACCATACTTAGAACATATTACCCATTACATATGGTGAATCCATCTAGCATGTGTGTTTAATTAAATAACACACGTACTTTACCCCTTTATCATCTAAGACCAACATACCTTACATTGGTCATCGGGTCGTAGGGACAAGCACCATACTCCGATACCAACCTTATCTTACACGGCTAGCACGATTCTTTGTGCTACCCATCCCTTTAGATAGTTCATCCCAATACTTGACACGATAAGACCTTATTCATAACTACACTTTACGTCAAGCCATATAGCTCGAGACTGTTCCCAAACTACACTGTGACCTTGTCACGTCACCTCACATACATCCTAGGTTATCACAGCGCAACTCTATAATTGACCACGTCACTTCATGACGTTGCCCAGTCATGCTTCCACTACACTACTCTGATACTTCCTAGTCACATCGCACTTACTCCTGACCGTAAGCTGATTACATGGCGACACCCGTCGCCTTAGACTACAGCCATGTCACTACTACATCACATAAACCACAGCCATACTTCACAACACAGTTCCACAATACTACACAGCACACATCCCAACTACACCCAACACTTCACATCACAGTCCACACCACCGTATTACACAACACACTCCACAATACTAACAGCACAGTCCACAACCTAGTCAACTAGCTAACATCTAACATAAATAACGAAGGATAGAGAGTTATACCATCAAAGAGATAACCTGTACGTCGCTCATTGACCGTCATAGTCGATAACGTCGAAGGAATGTACGGGGTGGCTACACAGCGTACGGTGACTGTTTAGGTGTGGTCTTGGAAGGGCCTATGGTGGCCTTATGATGCTGGAAATGGAACGTATCACTGCGGATCTAGCCGTGTACAGTGACGGTCAGTCACGCGTAGTGACTGTCCATCACGTGCAGTGACTACTCACCACATAAAGTGGTGGTTTAGGCTTGGGCTTGGCTAAGGGAAGCTGCCGAAGAAAACGTGGAGGCTCGGTGGTGGCGACACGGTGGTCCGTGGTGGTGGAGAGAGGGCTGGTCGTGCACTGTGAGGGAGGGAGAAGCCGTGGGAGAGTGAAGAGGCATGGGTGGCAAATCGGGCCTGTGGGTGGTCTGGATAGCTTCGTGGTGGCCTGAGGGTGCCAGAGAGGGTGGTCACCCACCGTGGGTGGCGGTGTACAGCGGTGGAGGAGTCTCGTGCGGTGGATCTAGGGGAGGCTACCGGTCGTGGGTTTAAGGGAGGAGGAAGGGGGAGATCTGGGGAAGCTCATGGTGGTGTCTGGTGGCCGAGATGGACGCGCACAGCGGTGCTATGGACGTGCACAGTGAACTCGTGCATGGGTTAGCTTGTGCTCATGCATGGGAACGGCCGACGGGGAGATGAGGGCCGAGCTTGCTGGAGGAGGGTAGCCGGTGACAGAGTAAGATGCCGTGGGAGTGGTGGTGTCGGAGGACGGCGCAATGACTACTAAGCCCGTTTGGGCTGTGCATGGCCAAGGAGGAGAGAGCGTGAGGGAGCAAGGCCGGTGCAGGGAGGCTTGCCGGAAGGAGAGGAGGCCGGTGGTGGTGGAGGTGAGACTCACCAGTGCACGGCGGCGCCAGGCTGGGCAGTGGAGTGTTCAGACGTGGGTGCTGCGTACTGGGCATGCCGAGAGGGAGAAAGGGAGGAGAGAGAGAGAGAGCTGGGAAAAAGTGAGGGAGAAAGAGAGAGGGCTGGGGTTTTATCCTAAAACCCAACATCAGGGGATCAATAAAATGATCTAACGATGACCCTTAAATACTTATTTGAAAATGCATAAAAGCTAACTTAATTAAAAGCACTGAGAGGACTTAAGATAGAATATTATTTAAAATAATATTCCTTCATCATTTATAAAATGATGAAGTCTTACTTAAAATATTTAAGAGAATAAAACCATTAAAGTAAGTAAATATTCCATCATTATTTAAATCACGTAACATTTTAAATAACTGAAATCATTTATATAAAATGATTCCCCACAGTTATAATATTTTTGGAGCTCTTCAAAGATATTATAATTGAGTTATTTAAAATATTTCTTATTTAAATAATAATAGGAATCTTCCATTTAAAATACACATAACTTTTAAACACAAAACTAGTTTTATAAATTACATAGTATCTTTAAAAACACGCCATCGAGGTCTGGCATGCATAACGGGGCTCTTAGACACTAGAGAGAAGCGGACAAGCTATCACATCAGACATAATTGCTTACGTCAGAAGAAAGGAAAGAGCAGGGTATTACAATACTCAACCATCAAAACTCATTGCAACTTCAAACTATAACAAACTGATACTTTTCATGTCCCAATTGAATTATATAATTTAATCGTTGATAACTATAGATGAGAAATATCAGCTAAAATGTGATCACTAATTGTAAAGATTATGTGATACCATTTTGTTTAAGAAAAACCTTAATTACCCACGAAATAAAAATTATTCAGAAAGCCATACTTATTCCCCAGATTACTGAGGACTTTCTAAAGCCAACAATAAAAAGCCTCTAACTTTACTTTTCTTTTATAACTTAAAGAAATTGCTAATTGAGGTAGATATTTTGGGGGAAGGAGATCAGCATCCAAGATTTTGTGTAGAATTTTTTCCAAGAAAGTATAAGTTAGGCGAGGTTTTGGTGATCTCGAGGAGGGAAGTGAAAGAGAAAGAGAGGCAATGAATTGGAGGACATTGAAGACGTGACTCTCACTACTGGGAAAATTCTGCCAGCCCCAGAAATTAATGGAGCCACCCTTGTTAGTGAAAAAGAAATAGGACAGTTGCAAATATTCAGAGGATTTAATTATATGCTATTGCGCGTGTGCAAGTTTGTGTGTCGACTGAGAGAGAAAGAGAGACTGACCAAAGTGAGGGGAGAAACCGAAGGGTTGGTCTATGCTTAATGATGATGAAAGCTTTGTACTACTACAGATTGTTACGATAAATTAATGAGTAAGAGAGTGAGAGAATGAAATGAAAAAGATGACAGTTGTAGAAAATAACTCTTCCAAAAAAGAAATAGACAGTCATGGAAAGTAATGATAATCTCTCTCTCTCTCTCTCTCTCTCAAGCTCAATCTAATCACATATATACTTGTCTATATCTTAAAGCTTAGAGATAGAATGATGGCTTCGGAGGTGTGGTAGCCACGTTTTTCCCTTAGAGAAACGAGAGAATATGTTGCTGATCATTCACATACTATTTTTAGAGTTGTTATATGCATGAAACCCCTACCCTATTTATCCAAAAAGAAAAAAGAAACCAACCTAACACTTGTTTTAGCTCACTCTTTCGGTCCTGATGATCTCTCCTTTAGGTTTTATTTATTTATTACCCTTTTGTGGTGGGCTCCTAATTAATTTGGTCGGTTTTGATAAATATATCTTGATTCATGCATGCATTTATAAATATAATACTGATCAAGATAATATACATAGAAAAGTATAAACAAATGCACAGAAAAGTATAAGAAAGCGTGTGCAGAACTGTGAATGCATAGAGGATTTTACTGTGGGTGACATTGTGGCTAAGATTTCACTGTACCTTATGCCTAGGAAGTGTTGAAGGATGCATATTAATAGTGAACGGCTTGGGAAGGAAAGCTGAAAGACCCTTCATGATAGAGAAACGACTTATTGATTGTATCCAATGAGGAAAAATTAGACTGTGATGATTAACTGTTTTAGATTTTTGCTGTTTTTAAAAAATAATATGCATGTGGAGCTGAGTTTCACAAAAAGAACTAAAACCCCACAAAATAACCAGATCATTCTCACTATGGAAAACACTACAAGTTTTCTCATTGATACGTCAACATCAAGCGCCCTGATTCATATCATTTTCTTTTTGAACTTCTATGAATGTATGGTAATATATATATATATATATATATATATATATATATATATATATTTATATCAAGATTGGTTAAGCTCTGGTGGATTACATAAAGAAATTTTTTCTGAAGCCTTATGCAAGGCATGAAATCCTGGCTAGGTTTTCTGCAATGAAATATCAATGACTTCCATCATATCAATTTGACTAAAATAATATGTGTTTGTGTAGCAACAGAGGGAATTAAAATCAATGGTCAAGTCAGTACTATTTGATATTTCAATTTTTACATCTTTCCTATGATTCTCTTGAAAGCAATGCCTATCAACCAGCCCAACCAGATTTGATGTATAAATCATGAAATTGGGACAGTCGTCCTCAAGAACAAAGTAGAAGCAAAGGTGAGAGAATATGTAGGGTAACACAGAACTAAAGCCATAGACTTGGCTAAACAATCCTCTTTAAAAGATCTTCAACTAATAATTACCATTTATTATCAAACACAAACATTGACAAACAAATTTCAAACGTCCTTACCTATTTTTCCAAACTCACGTTAGGATGTGCTGGTGCTGTTGCGATGGGCTGCTGTTGCTACGGGCTATGGCTGTGATGAAACCCTAATTTCAAAGTGAAATGGGACGATTTTATTTCCAAGAAAGAATCAGAGCCTAACTGATAATTTATTAATAAACCATATGAAAATGAGTTTTCTAATCCATAAAATCAATCTGAGGTTTATGAAAAAATACTCATAAACCAATTAGAGAATCTGAAAAAAATAAAATAAAAGCTAAAACACACAAAGGGGGTCACTATTTGGTCATATTAGATGGATTGGTGAGGAGGAGGGACCTTGAGTTGGGCCTCAGCTGCATTAAGGCACCTCCATCTCTGAGCTGCTTCAATGGCTTCTCTTTGCTTGCCTTGAGTGGTGTTGCGTTGACAAGAAACGACCTATACGGCTTTTGTGTGAAGGAAACAGATACTACTCTAGGGCAGAAAAATGGGAGCAGATGGATTGAGTGGCTTTCTTGCAAAGGAAACCAGCGAAGTGATCTTTGATTTTGGGCTCGAAACAATGGCCACTGATGAGAGGGTTTATATCACTCGGGGATGGGGAAGAACAAAGTAAAAAAAAAAAGGAGAGGAAATGTGTTTTAAGTTTTGGGGGGGAAAATAAAACATTTCGTAAGTAGTTTTGCCGCCCAGTGATCAATTGCAGTGACTATTTGCCGGTCGCAATTATTTTTTATGTTTTCAATGAAATAAATCACTGTAATATCTAAAAAAATCGCTGCAATTGAGATGCACAGTGATCCACTCCTAGTAAATCCAAATTCGATGTTTACTCTCTGCGACGAAACGAAAATCACTGCTAAAAAGGACCAATTCCAGCGATTTTATTTGCAACTACATAAAAATTGCTAGACCCTTTTTCTTGTAGTGTGTTGCCCCCCCAACCCCCAGTTTTGGTTTGGAGAGAAATCATGGTGCCCAAGACACATGTCAAATGGGCTACGTCTCTTACATGATGTAATAACTTGTGTGCCCATATGCTAAGCGCACGTGTATAAAAGTTGCAATGATAAATAAAAGGTATTAGTAAGAAACTAATAACAATAGTACCAAAGGTTTATAAATTACTCACCCATGAAGAAGAATATCCATAAGTCACAACCACTTTATTGTTTAAACATTACAAACCAAGGTTTGTTCATCGCCCAACTCCAATAATATTACTCCATAATTGTTTGTTGCCCAAATGCAATTAAATATGCTAAACTTACAAAATATTATAAACTTAATGGGGACAAGCCCTCGTGCTCTTCCTCAGACTGCACTAGAACTTTTTAACAATGTACTGATATTTTGGAGCCTTGTATTACCTTCTAGTTGACATGATATTCTTAAAGGCATTTCTAGAAACACATAACAAGTGTCCTTGTGCAATAGTCAGGCATTTCTTCATAAACCACATTCTACCAAAACCCATTATTCTTCGATGTTCCCACCCAGAAACCATCAACCAGATTATTAGAAATATCCATTTCAATACATGCATTCACACATGAAGGTCTAGTGCGATTAATAGTAGGATTATCCGCTCTCAAAAATCTCCCCATCGCATCTAAAACCATACGGAGATAAGGAATATCAAAGAAGTGAAGAGGTAGAGATGGAAAGTTTACCCAAATTGAAGCTAGCTGGGGTTTCTTACGACCATTGAACTCCAGGTACTACTTGAGTACATGGTAAGTGAATTCCTCCATTTCATGAGTTTCCCTTACCCAAGCTTGTGCAAAGTTTGCTTTAGTCTTCATCATCACCATGATATTTCGGTTGTCAAAAATTTCAATAGTGGGTATGTTTGCAAGCCCCCAATGCTTCACCACATGCAGCTTAATGGTATCAAGAAAGGGTTGGTCTTGAGAAAATTTTAATACCAAAGTATTCTTCACGGTCTTCTCAGTGGATGTCATTTCCTTCTCAGAAAAAATGAGTGCAAGACCACCATTAATCTGAATCGACGAGACCTAGGGAATCCCAGAGGAGGAGCATGACACCGCCGTAGTTTTGAGTAGATCTACAAAGCTTCAAGGTTTCCCCATCGTCAAAGCCGATAGGGCCTGGGTTTGTTCCCTGAATGTCAAAAGCTATGATCCTTAGAGAGAATTGGTATAGGTGCGTTGATGCACACGCATTGGTATTTTGCATGGAAAATGATGGATGTAGGAGACTTGGTGCACACCGTGCATGAAAAGCTAGCGGGATGCACGTGGAAAATAATACGATGGTTTCAAGTGGGAAGTCTAAATGGTGCATTTCGCCATCTCCTTTCCATTCGGATTCCCTTTGTCCATTCTCAATTTCTTCCATCTCCCTCCTCCATTCTCACTCTCCTCCATCTCCCTCCTCCATCTTCGAAGCCTCCTGAGACTTGAGATGGGTTTCTAAACCCTAACCTCCACCATCTCCCTCCTTCATCTCCTTCATGTCGTGACCCAAGATGGGTTTCTGAACCCTAACCCTAGAGTTCGACATGAAAAACTCTCCTTCTCATCGATCCCGCCAAGGTACTCTCTCTCTCTCTCTAGATTTGATTATGTTTTGTTGTATGTTTATCCCCAATTACACCTTTTGCTAGATTGTTTTTTCTTCGATTTTTTTCCCATTTCCTATTCTTCCAACAGAGATCCTAACTTGGTTTAATATTTGTTAAAATCAGGCTGTGATTAGAAATCCCAATCTCTAAGAATAAGTGGTAGCCCAGATATTTAAGCTTCATTATATAGCATTAAGCATTGATGAAATGCATATTGTATACTTATTGGAAATGCAAGACAAAGAATAAGTTTGAATATCTTATTCTGTTGCTTTCCTAATGGCTTTGTTCTTTTCACCGGAATTTGAAGTCCTAGGATTATATGACACTTTGGGGTGTTGTTCACTTTCCCTCTTATATCCTACCTGCCTCCTCCTATATGACAAAATTACCATAGTTGTCAATCGGCCCAACTTCATCAATCCCATTCTAGATATTTTGCTGTTATATGATCTTATCAAGCAAATTCTACACAATTTCTTCTTCTTGGATATGGAATTGCCATGATTTTTTAAAAAGGTTAAGGGAAAGGGTGAAAAAAGAGAGGAAAAAGGAAGAATCAAGAAATTTATTGGAGATTGGTTCATGATTAGATTGATTATGAAGAATTTAGAATGTCTTATTTTATCAGTGATGTGTGAAACATTATGTTTGTAGTTAAGAACTCTGTAGAATGGATTATCTTTTTAATTCTCATCCTCATATTTGTTGGTGCTTTTAGCTGTTGTATAGAGCATGATAATAGTTGATGATATAAGTATTCATGTATGCTAGCGAGCTTGATTATGTTATTCCAGATCCCCAGATAAATGATCAAGACATCTAATTGTTTTATTATTGCTTACTTGTTGATGATTGGGACATCAACGTCTTCATTATACATTGTAATGATAAAAGGCTGAGCAACTGTCTCTTTTCCCCTTTTCTATTTTTGCTTGTGATGCTATTTTATTGTGCAGGCATACTTGTTGTAAAAATTATAAATGAAATTTCATGAAGGCTAAAACTACATGATTGGTGATCTCAACTTGTTGATCATATTATTTTCCCAACCTTGAAGACCTATGAGGCGCAATACCTGAGAATGTTTTCTTGTACAATGATGCTAAATGGATAAGTCTATATTTCTTATTGAAGCATATTCTTGACCATGAATTTCTAAGATGTTCATGGAATCAATCCTATTGATATTGGAGCATTCAATCCACTTGTCATTTTTGTGTAAAAGGTCCACAATCATTTTTAACAATGTATGGAATGAAAGAGAAATCAAAAGGTCCATGGAATGCTGAAGAGGATATAATTTGGACACATCTTGATAAAGCCTTATATAAAACCCACTCTTTAAAAGCACAAAAACTCTAGTTGAATGCATAGATGAAGTACCTCAAAACTAAAGAAACATTTTTCCCTTTTGACCAAAAATAAGCATGTCATTGTTGTGATAAACATATTTCAAACCCAAAAACAAACCTGATAATAACTACCCATCTACCACTTGAGCCAAAAACCCCCCAAGCTACAACCACATCATTTTTACAATAAAGGGAAATCCTGAAATCATTATGAAGGCATTATCCGTAGCAGAAAAATATCATTTAGTTTTAAGCTGCAAGTGGATCCCAACAATTGTTTTAGCACATTTTGATCAGGCAATGACTCGGTCTCAAATGTGCTTCCAAGTGTAGAAGTGTCAAATTGTATCGAGGATAAGTCCATGATCGTATTCCACAGGGACAAAGGGTCATCAAAACATTTGTGAAATTTAATTGGAAAGTATGATGTGCATGAGAAGTGTGAAGAAGTAAAATAAAGTGTAAAATTATTTCTTTTTGTATTTCTTTTTATGTATGTATAAAAAATTAGCAAAATGGATATTAATATATTCACAAAGAAAGATTTAATGAAAATGAAATATATGGTTGTGCTTTGAGGATCTCAATTTTGTAAATTTTAGAAAGATGGATTAAACCATAAAAAAAACAGTTGCTGAAAATTTAATATTCTAAACGATGAAAAACTATAATTCTAATTCCTACAAGTAACAAACAGAAATTTTAATATAAAGCTAAAAATAACAGTTTCGAAGAAATGATTTAACAAACACTTGGGTCACGGTTTTAGGCTTCCTTTGTTTATACTCTCCACAAGAATTCTGGGCACTACTTATCTTTTATTAACCAAATCAAGGTATTAATAGATCACAGATTAAAAACAATATACACCCAAAGTATATGTGCCGGTTCTTAATACAAAATATCCTCACTAAAACATCAACCAATCTCACTATGACATTTGGCTAATAGAAATCTTGATTAATTTAAGGGTCTGTTGTGCCTCATGTCAACAACAGAACAAGAATAAAAGAAAGAGAATCTATCCAACATCCTTTTCCCAAAACTTGGTCTCAAACAAAGCAAGGTAAGAAATTTGAAATTTATAGAAATCTAGCAAAAATGCAAATAAAAGAAAGTGTTTACCGCAACTCAAGTTGTAAAACTTAGCCGATCATCGTCATAAAATGATAGAAAGCTCAAAAGAAAACCCTAAAATGCCAAAATCGCCTCTCCGAACCAAAGTAGGAAAATTAAAAATCTAGAATGAATTAAAAAAAATAAAAACTAGCTTGAATATATATATTCAAAGAATTATCTGCTTGTGCGAATCCCTCTCGTGAAAAGTCCGTGCCTTCAACTTCACGCCTGCACATCCCAGCTGTAGCTCCACCAATGTAGCAGCTCTTGCCTTTTCGTTCATTCACTCCCAAATGTTGCATATAAGCATGAGGCATCCTCATTTCCCTTTGCCCTTGGCCATCTATTAGGCCTCAATTAGTTATTTAGTTGCAAGTCCAGGGGTCCTTCATACATGGGCTTCAGCTCTTGTATGTGGGCCTCTTGTGATAAACTCTAAACTATAGATTAAACTTGGAACATCATAAGCTATACGAGCCCATCTGAATTTAATTAGGCACAAGAAATTCATTTCACATGCCAAACAAAATTTAAAAAAAATTGGGCGACGATCACTCTTGGACATGTGATCACTCTTTTTTTTTTTTTTTTGAAAGCTCTTTTAACCCAAGATATTTAAGAGTATTAATATCTCATAATTGACCATTTATCACAACCCCCAACTAACCTTTTGCTAGTCTCTAGCAAATAAAATGAATGAAATCATACAAAAGGGAAGTTACCAACTACATCTCAAATAAATCTGAAAATCACATGCCATGAAATAAACTTGTTGAGTTTAAGAACACTGGAAATAGATTAATCTGAATTTTAGTATCAACTGAGAGATTTATACACCATTTAGTTAATCAACCAAGGGAATTAAATGTAACAAAGTTTGCTTTCCTTCAAGTGCATGGGAATAAGGTTAGAATTCTAAGATCGACTACCAAGAGGCATTAACAGTTTCAATCACAGTAGCTAATCTGAGATAACCATATGATCTTACTCTAATTCAAAACCATTGTAGTGGCTGCTTTTATGCGATTACACTTTAAAAGGCACCTACTCTTTTATTTAGTAAGGACCCTAGTAATAGGCAGCCTTTTCCAATACACAAATATAAACCATGTATGAAAACTTTCTTATTTCACTTCTTTTCTTTTCTTCTTCTTCTTTTTTTTTTCTTTCTTTTTTTTTATTACTTTTGATTTGATCCTTGGCTTGTCCATTTTCTCATTTAATACATTTTATATTTCTTCCTAAGCCATTAGGATATAGTTCATTAAAGTCCCAAATAACCGAAGTGTAAATCAACAAATAATGACCCAATGTAATCTTTCTAAGCATTTTAGGCATGTGTTGTGTGTTTTAGCAAAACTTTTGACATCTTTCCCTTGGTTCAACGACTAAATAAAATGGATAAGTCCCTCTTTTGACCTATACTCATATTTGCACTACATTCCACATGTTTCACGACCTCAACAAATCATTTTTCAGTTCACTTTCTAGCATGTGTAATTCTAGAATAGGAATTTTAATATACTTTGAACTCATTACCAGCACTTCTCCAAGGTGGACCAACATATGTCTAAGGCATGCAAATAGAAAAATAAATTTTCTTCTAGCCCCCAACTAGATTGTAGCATTGTCCTCAATGATGCAAAAGAAATGAAAGAATTTACATAAGGAGAGCAGGTAAAGGGCAAAATAGCTAAAAGAAGAACCAAGTAGTTGAAGAAAAATTGAAGGAAAGAGGAGAAGGAAGTACCTAGGTAGCTTTGAAAGGAATGCATCCAAAATAAAAATAAAAACTAAGCAAAAGAAAATAATGAAAAGAAAATGGACAGATCAAGAAACCATTAATTAGGATCAAGTAAATGTAGAGTAGATTCCTCAGGTGCAAAGTTAGAAATACAAGGCTTGAGCGTTTGACCATTAACCTTAAAAGTATTACCATTGAGAGGATTCATTATCTCTATAGCCCATGGGGAAAAACAGTTTGTACCACATAAGACCCACTCCACCAAGACCTTAGCTTACTAGGGAACAAGTGTAACAGAGAATTGTACAATAACACTTGTTGATCAGGCTCAAAAGTCTTACATTGGATATGTTTATCATCAAAGTTCCTTATTCTTTCTTTGAACAACTTAGAGTTGTTGTAGACATCCATCCTCAACTCAAACATCTGTAATTTCCTCACACAACCAAATTCATCAATGTTAAAATGACATTGCTTAATGACCCAATATGCTCTATGTTCCAGCTCTACAGGCAAATGGCAAGCCTTAGCATACCACTAGTCTATATGGAGACATGCCCAAAATGGTTTTAAAGGCTGTTCTATAAGCCCACAAGCCATCCGACAATCTCAAATACCAATAGATGTTTTTAATTTTCCTATTTGCTAGCTCAGCTTGTCCACTAGTTTGAGGATGATACGGAGTAGAGATTTTATGGTGGATACCATACATCTTCATTAAGGCCAAGAAATGCTTGTTACAAAAATGGGTGCCATTATCACTGGTTATGGCTTTAGGCATGCCAAACATTGCAAAATATTTTCTTTCAAAAATTTTAAAATAACTTTGATGATCAATAGATTTGCAAGGGGCTGCCTCGACTCACTTAGAAAAACAGTCAGCAGCAAGCAAAATGTATAAATAGCCATAAGAAGAAGGAAATGGTCCTATAAAATCTATTCCCCAACAATAAAAAATTTAATCACTAGTATTGTGACGCCCTAACTCCCACGTACAAAACAACACGGGAATCGTGACGTCAGGATGATGAAAACACGAGTCACGCATCTCAACGACAAATGTCAAGTGTGTGCAACAAATAAACAATGCACAGTAAATACACAGCGGATAATAATAAATAAGTCAACTAGTACCAGAATTTATTTAATACAAGTATCCAAATACAAAACGTTTAAAAACATAAACCAAATGTCCCAAATAATACAAGTTGAAAATGCATAAACCCGAGTGAGCCAAATCCTCAGGCTCGACATCTGCATCAACAACATCAAAATCTACGGTACCAGAAAAATGGTACCGCAGGTAAGTAAAATCCAAGATGCTCCAAGACATAAATATATTAAAACAACTAACACTATACATGCACATGATGACCAAAGTGCAAAACCCGAGAAAAACATCATTTCTCGAAAATCATAATTTTTCCATGCACGTCAAAAAATCACCATTTGGCACAAAACTAAAATCCAGGAATAATTCCATTAATTCCAATTTTTAACTATATGCACCATGGCCTCCCCTAGGGACCATCCACATACTCTGGCTCCCTTCTTCACTCCACGGGTAACAGCCGTGCGAGTAATGTACAATGAGTGATGCCCAGTTCCACGCCCACCGTGTACATAGCTAAGTATCCTCTGACCCCCGCCAGCACGAGGGGCCACGAAGTTGGATCGAGAGCGCTATCATCCCGTCCAAGTCCCGGGCAAAAGCTCCAGAGGACGACACTCAGTATATTCCACTCCCGAGTGCCCAGAGGAGTTCCACTGAGATAATACCCCATTTCGACTTAGGGGTGATACACATGCACCCAAAAAGCCTTTTTCACATAAACACAGTTTCAAAATACACACCCACGCATGCATGCATAATGCCATGAAATCGACCAATTACCAACCAGATCACAATATAAACAACACACAAAATACTCCGTCCTCAATCCATCCACCCTCGAACTCCTCAGACTCAGTCCTAAAACCAACCAGATCATAGTTTATAAAACAGGTTATTGCAAAAATATACTTAAGTCTTAAAAGTCTTTTGGAGAAATACTTACAGCACTTTATAATAATTTTAGGAGGATCACGGAGGTGCAAAAGGTGGCTAGAAGGCAATGCAACAGTGTAAAAACACTGTGGCCGAAATACACAGTATACCCAAATTCCGACGGGGTCAAATGAAAACTTGAAATTGATAGGATAGGGCCTATGGAATGTGGTGAAGCTAGTGGAAACAACGGTTGGTCGTGGGTGGCGGCCGAAATGGCGATAGAAGGCTAAAATGGCTAAAACAGAAATGAGCTCGTGGAGGTGGCTCCGGCGACGGATTGGAGCCGAAAATGGGTGGGTTAGGACGGCAAGGGGCCGATGATGAAGTGATGAAGAAATGGTGGCCAATGGTGGCCGGACAGCGGCGGTGGGACGAAGAAAAACCTGTGGTTTCGCACGGCTCGCGGCGGCGTTAGCCGGCCTGAAAATGGAGGGGCTGACTTGCGGGCAGCTGAGGAGTTGACCGGTGCCGGCGGCGGTGCTAGGGGGGAGAGAAGCCAAAATGCACGAGGGAGAGGAGAGAGAGAGGGTCGGGTGAAGAGAGAGGAAATCGAGCGGGAAAGAGGAAATCCGGAAGAAAAAAGGAAAGAAAAAGAAAAAGAAGGGGAAAAGAAATGAGATCCAATCCTCACAACTTTTGGGTCACAACTGATTCTCAAAATAACTATTTTTAAAACAGTAAATTAAATAAATCAATTTAAACTCAAAACTAGTTAGAGTAAAATATTAAACTCCAACAATAACATTCTTTAAAAAAAAGTAATTAAATTGCAGAACACTAAAATAATTAATAATAAGAAAGCCCAATAAAAAAATAATTTTCTCAACTTAAAATATTATAAAATAATATAATAAAACTCCCAAAATTCTAAAATAAGATAATCAATATTTAAATTAATTAAAAAATTATTTATTAAAATACACTAAAATACAGGTTGTTACCGTTGCATAGGCATCATATTTCTCCTAGTGATTCCTCCTAATTTTTGACAAGGTTCACAAGTTTTGCAAAAATTAAAAGCATCTTTAAACATAGTTGGCCAATAAAATCCACTTTGAAGAATTTTAACCACTATTTTGTGGCTGAAAAATGTCCACCACAAGCTTCCGTGTAGCAAAAAGTTAAAACACCAGAAATTTTATTATTAGGCACACACTTCCTAATGATTTGATCTAAATAGTACTTACAGAGGAATGGATCATCATAGAAAAAATACTTAGCTTCAGATTTTAGCCTCTTGATATCCTAAGCAGTCCACTGAGGGGGAGTTTTTCCTGTGACTAGAAAATTTACAAGGTTAGCATACCATGGTAAAGTTATTGTTCATCAGGAAAATAATCAGAAATTAAAGGGGATTCCTCAGAAATTTCAGGTGTAAGCCGAGAAAGATGATCCGCCACCACATTTTCCACTCCCTTTTGGTCTTTTATTGTGAGATCAAATTCTTATTATAGGAGTATCCATCTTAACAGCCTAGGCTTGCTGTCCTTTTTTGACAATAAAAATTTCAAAGCTGCATGATTAGTGAATATTATGACAAGTGAACCAAGAAGATATGATCTAAACTTATCCAATGAAAAGACTAAAACTACTATTTTTTTTTTTTTTTGTGGTGTAATAATTATTTTGGGTAGCATTCAAAGTCTTACTAGCATAGTATATGACATACGACAGCTTATCTCTTCGTTGTCCAAGTGCAGCCCTGACAACAAAGTCACATGCATCACACATTAATTCAAAGGGAAGTGACCAATCTGGGGGCTGAATGATAGGTGCAGTGGTGAGAAATGTTTTCAGCTGATCAAAAAATTTTGACACTCTTTGGTCCATTTAAACTTGACATCATGCATTATAAGTTGACAAAGAGGCTTAGAGATAGAGCTAAAATTCCTTATTAACCTTCTATAAAAACCGTCATGCCCTAAAAAAGATCTAACACCTTCCACATTTTTAGGATAGACAAATTTGGAATTGAGTCTTTTTTAGCTTTATCTACCTCTATGCCCCGAGGAGATACAATATGCCCCAAAACTATCCCTTGTCTCACCATGAAATGGCATTTTTTCAATTTAATATCAATTATTTTTCTTCACATCTTTTCAAGACAACTTGTAAATTAGAGAAACATGCATCAAATGTTTTCGCAAAGACTGAAAAATCATTTATGAAAACCTCTACAATGTCCTCAATCAAGTCGCTGAAAATGCTTAACATGCATCTTTGAAAAGTGGCCGAGGCATTACATAGCCCAAATGACATTCTCTTGAAGGCAAAAGTTCCAAAAGGACAAGTGAGTGTGGTCTTCTCTTGATCCTCAGGGGCTATTTCTATTTGATAATAGCCAGAGAAGCCATCTAAAAAACAATAATATTCATGCCCCTCCACTTTTTCTAAAATCTGGTCAAGGAAAGGCAAGGGAAAATGGTCCTTTCTAGAGGCAGTATTTAGTTTCCTATAGTCTACACACATTCTCCAACCTGTGGTCTCTCTAGTAGGCACCAATTCTCTCTTGTTATTTTCCACCATAGTTATACCAGATTTTTTTGGAACAATTGGGATTGGGCTAACCCATTTGCTATCAGCAATGGGATAGATGATGCCTATGTCTAACAATTTCAAACCTTCTTTTTTTACCATTTCTTTCATTGTGGAGTTTAGTCTCCTTTGCATCTCTCTAGAGGTTTTGAATCCTCTTCCAAATATATCCTATGTGTGCAGATAAAAGAGCTTATACCTTTGATGCCAGTAATGGGCCAGCCAATGGCTGATTTGTGTTGTGCCAAAATTTTCAGCAACTTACTCTCTTGGTCAGGGGTTTAAGAGTGCAGAAATCACCACTAAAAATGACTTTTCTAGCCCAAGATAGGCGTATTTCAGCTCCAAGGGTAGTGGCTTTAATTCCAGCACTGGGGCCTTTTCATTGGAGGGATGTGCCGAGACTTGTAATGCTTGTAGTGGCTCAAATTTGAGCTTCCACTACATCTCATTTGAATTTCCTGCAGCACAAAGAGAGAAAAATTGATTAGTAGATTCAATTAAATCAAGGGAGTCTTCTAAATCCTCCCAATGTTCACCACAATTGTAATTTAATAAAGAGTTTTCAGAAAGTAAGGATTCCAATGCATTGACTTCTTCAATGTCTTCAAGTTCTTAAGATTGCCTGCACAAATTAAAGATATTTAGTTCTAAAGTCAATTTTCCATAACTCAACTTTAAAACACTACTCCTAGAATTAATTATTGCATTAGAAGTTGCTAGGAATGGTCTTCCTAAAATCATAGGTGATGAAGAGTTTGAGTGGGATGACAACTTCATATCCAATACAACAAAATCCACAAGGTAATAGAATTTATTTACTTGGACCAAGATGTCCTCAACAATACCCTTAGAAATTTTTATGGATCTATCGGCAAGCTACAAAATTATTGAAGTGGCTTTTAATTCCCCTAGTCCCAATTGTTCATACACACTATAAGGTAACAAATTAACCCCCGCACTTAAGTCTAGCAAGACCTAACCAATCTTAGAATTTCCAATGACACATGAAATAGTAGGTGATCCAGGATCCTTGTACTTAGATGGTGTGTGATTTTGAATAATGGAACTAACTTGCTCAATGAGAAAAGCCTTTTTCTGCACATTTAGTTTGTGTTTTACAGTGCATAAATCCTTTAGAAACTTAACATAAGCAGGAATTTAATAGCATCAAGAAGTGGAATGTTAGGTTATGCTTGGGGCAAAGATGAGATTTCTCATCTCTATCTCTATCTCATCTCATCATTATAATTTTTTCAAATTTCCATACAAAATATAATAAATAATTCAATTTTTTCAAATCTCAATTCAACTTTTTCAAATTCCAATATTTTAAATTAATATTTTAAACTTTTATCTTAAAACTATTCACAAAATTTTTAAAAATTCTCATCTTATCTCACCTACCAAGCATAACTTTCTTAACTTAAAAACTAGGATTTCAGGCTTTCAGCATATTGTTTTTCTTTATGCAAAGAAAGCAAACGATGTGGAAAAGGTGCACGTATGAAACATGCATCATTATTTGGATCTGAAGTACTTAACTCACCACTAACTAAAGGAGGGTTAGCTTTTTTACCTGAATTTCTTGCATTATGGACAAGAATATCCACAACCTTATCATTCCTCAAAGTTGTAATGGCTTTCACTGATTTAACACTGGCCCCTTCACCATTGTTATGAGATGGTTGACCTTGCCCTTGTGGATTGGGTTGTGGTTGAGCTGGAAATTTGTCTTTCTCTTGGTTACTTAGAGTAGTGGTTACTCTAGTGCGGGTCCCTCTAATTTCGTTGATGGCCTGGGTGTTTTGGTTGTTGATCGTGGTCTGACTTTGCATAAACTGTTGTAGGCTAACAGTTAGTTGCTGAATGGAGTCTTCCACTCCCTTTTTTGCATTGGAAGGAGTTGATTTGCAAAATAAGAGGGTCCCGAGCCTTGGCCAGCTACTGCATAGGGGGTATACTAACTTTTTCCATGTGTAGATGGCCCAGATTGTTCATCTTTCCAACTAAAATTTGGATGACTTCTCCAACCTTCATTGTAAGTATTAGAACAAGGTCTAGAAAAATTCTTAGAAATCATATGCACAAGGTTGGATTGATCAAGCAAAACTTCCTTAAAAGCAAGAATTGTTGGGCATGCATTAGTCACATGCCTTGGATCCTCACATATGTTGCATTTTTTAGAAGTAGATGGTACGAATTTCAACTCATTGACTTTCTTAAGCTCTATAGACTCTAACTTCTTAGAGATTAATGCAAGCCTAGCATGTAAATCATCAGATTCTTTCAAATGATATTTTCCACCTCCACTTAAAGATTTTTGATTTTCAGATCTGCCATACACCTCAGAGACATCCCATGACTGAGCATTTTTAGACAAATAATCAAAGGACTCAAATGCCTCCAAGGGTTGTTTATTAAAAAATTCACCATTGCACATGGTTTCCACAAATTGTCTCATTTTTTGTTGTAAACCCTCATAGAAAAAACTTATGATCCTCCAGTTCTCATATCCATGATGAGGACATGCATTTAATAAGTCTTTAAAACATTCCCAGTAGTGATAAAATGTTTCTGCATCATTTTGACCAAAATTCAAAATTTGTCTTTTCAAGGCATTGGTTCTATGTATGGGAAAAAAATTTCTTTAAAAAGTCAGTTTGTATTTCTTGCCAAGTCCCAATGGATCTTGGTCTTAAGGAATTCAACCTTGTCTTAGCCTTGTCCTTTAAGGAAAATGGAAACAATTTTAATCTTATAACCTCTTCAGTGCATGTTCTATTCATAAATGTGGAACAAACTTCTTCAAACTCTTTGATATGCAGGTAAGGGTTTTCAGATTCCATATCATGGAAGTGTGGTAGTAATGGAATCATCCTGAATTTAAAATAAAAGCATTTGTATTAAGAGGCAAAATGATGCAAGAATGGGTGCTAAACCTAACAAACTGTAGATACTTTCTGAGTGTCCTATTTTGATTTACCATTTCCCCATCATGATGTTCATCTTTAGCTATAATGCTATCAATGACAGATGATGCTTCAAGAGATAGTGATGCAAAGTTAAAAGATGCCAATGATTCTGTCCTAACCAGCTGAGATGTTTGGTCTCAAGACTAACCAGTCATATACACAAGAGCAGAAAATCAAAGATAATAAAAGATAAATAGAGAAAAGGGAAAAAGATCAGATATTACCCAAAATGTGAAGAGGTTCACAACTCAACAAACGTCCTTTCAGTAGTAGAGGAATGCTCTAATAAGCACCAGTTGTCCCCAACAATGACACCAAAAACTTGAAACGGTCTCAAATGTGCTTCCAAGTGTAAGTGTCAAGTTGTATAAAAAATAAGTCCAAGATCGTATTCCATAGGGTCAAAGGGTTATCAAAGTATTTGTGAAATTTAATTATAAAGTATGATAGTGTATGAGAAGTGTGAAGAAGTAAAATGAAGTAAAAATTCTTTCTTTTCGTATTTCTTTTTTATGTATGTATAAACAATGAGCAAAATGGATATGAATATATTCACAAAGAAAGATTTAATGAAAATGAAATATATGGTTGTGCTTTGAGGATCTCTGTTTTGTAAATTTTAGAAAGATAGATTAAACCATAAAAGAAACAGTTGCTGAAAATTTAGTATTCTAAATGATGAAAAACTATAATTATAATTCCTACAAGTTACAAACAGAATTTTTAATATAAAGCTGAAAATAACAATTCCAAAGAATTGATTTAACAAACACTTGGGTCACAGTTTTAGGCTTCCTTTGTTTCTACACTCCATAAGAATTCTTGGCGCTACTTATCTTCTATTAACCCAATCAAGGTATTAACAGATCACAGTTTAAAAACAGTATACACTTAAAGTATGTGTCGGTTCTTAACACAAAATATTCTCACTAAAGCATCAACCAATCTCACCATGACATTTGGCTAATAGAAACCTTGATTAGTTCAAAGGTATGTTGTGCCTCATGTCAACAACAAAACAAGAATAAGAGCAAGAGAATCTATCCAACATCCTTTTCCTAGAACTTGATCTCAAACAAAGCAAGGTAAGAAATCTGAAATCCATAGAAATCTAGCAAAAATGCAGATAAAAGAAAGTGTTTAACGCAACTCAAGTTGTAAAACTTAGCCGATCATCCTCATAAAACAATAGAAAGCTCAAAAGAAAATAAACCCTAAAATGCCAAAATCGCCTCTCTGAACCAAAGCAGGAAAAATAAAAATCTAGAATGAATAAAAAAAATAAAAACTAGCTTGAATATATATATTCGAAGAATTGCCCCTCTACTTGTGAAAATCCCTCTCGCGAAACGTCCGTGCCTCCAACTTCACGCTTGCACATCCCTGCTGCAACTCCACGAACGTGCGTAGTAGCTCCTACCCTTTCGTTCTTTCCACTCCCAAAACACTACACATAAGCATGAGGCGTGCTCCTCATTTCCCTCTGCTTGTGCCCATCTATTAGGCCTCAATTAGTTATTTAGTTGCAAGTCCAAAGGTCCTTCATACATGGGCTTCAGCTCTTGTACGTGGGCCTCTTGTGATAAACTCTAATTCTTGATTAAACTTGGAACATCATAAGCTATATGAGCCCATTTGAATGTAATTAAGGACAAGAAATTCATTTTACATGCCAAACAAAGTTAAATCACATTATCTAATTAATACTCTTGTTTTAACACATAAAGCTCTTTTAACCCAAGATATTTAAGAGTATTAATATCTCTTAATTGACCATTTATCAAGCAACCAGCAAATTAACACTTTCACAGAAGCTTCAGTAACCCAAGGTAAATTAAACCAATACATTTGTTTCATTCTTTGTCCACCAAATAGATCGGGAGTGTTTTCTATTTCCTTTAAAAGACAAAAAGATGCAAGCTTTTCAAAGAAACTTCTCTGCAAAAAAATTCTAAACAAAGTAGTTATCAATTGATCAACATTCCATAGATTACACAACAGAGACCAAAGTAACGAGCATATACCACAGATGAAAATAGACTTTCATAGAAATGTGAGAAATGAATCTACTTACCACAAGTGATGCCAATGACTGGTGGAGATGAAGTGTTCAAAGCTACCTTAGATGACAACAATGTAGATGACTGGCAGAGGTGGAGGTTCTGTCAGAAAATTTTGATGACTGTGGGGTGGGTGGCAGAGGAGTGCAGCGCAGCCGAGGAATGAAGTGGGTCATGGAGGAATGACGAATGTGAATGGGGGTATGAAATGGATTGCGAAAGTATGGGAAAGGGAGACAAATGGAATTCTCCTCAGAGATGGTCATTTTTTGCACGTAGGACTGTTCATCTAGTTTTCGACCTGAAAATCCAGGTATATCCGGACCGGAACCTGTGTTTCAAACCTAGGCCGGAATCTGGAGCATGTTAACCCGGGTCAAACCCGAGCGGGAACCCGGATGAATGTTCCAGGTTAAACCCGTGTTTTTTTTTTCCTTATCCTACGCCAAAGGAATCAACGCTTCTTCTCGACTATGTGGCCGAATTCTTCTACACAACCTTCTTCATCTAAATCGTCCCAACATGGAATGGAACTTCCTACTGTAGACATGGTTGCTTCTTGGACTGTGTTCCTCTGCATCAATGAAAAGCACTAAGAATTAACGTCATGTTTGAATCCTAGAAATACAACAATGAAAGTAAGGAGTTAACTAATGGACTCTTTATTGAAAACCTACAGTTGGGCAAATGGAGATCAGACACCTAGTGAGTCTAAGCTGCCAAGTGATCTCTTCATGACTGAAGAAAAAGAAGTCACCAAACAGGATCTGAGGGGTCCTATTCTTCTTCTTTAGTATTTGTTTTTTATGTCCTCTGAACTCAGCCCATCAAGAAAAGAAAAATGAAAGAGAAACCAAACTAAAAAACACCAACCCAAGAGACGAAAAACCCAAACAAGCAAGCAAAATCCTCTGTGAGAGACGCAGAGGTCTGCTGTGGCGTAGAGTAGAGTTTTGGTGATGAATGTTTTTATAATTCTACATATATTTATATATATATATATATATATATACAGTGTTGAATTACATATATAACCTTATTTTGTTTTGGTATTTACATATATACCCTTACTTCTTAAATCAAATGACAAAAATCAAATATTTTTTTTAAAGACCAAGGTACTGGATTTAAAATTTGACCCAGGTTTTAGACCCGTACCCAAATTGGTTTGGTCTGGGTTTTGAAATCCAGATTTTAGCTTGGGTTTGATCCGGGCCGAAATATAGAATCGGAATCCAGTTTTCCTAGTTCCGACTTGGCCCGAATGAACAGTGCTATTTTGCAGCTTTCATTCGTGTTTTCATCTTCCATTTTATTTATTTTTTATTTTTTAATTAGGGCTGACATGGTAGACATGCGAAACATCCTGTGCCAACTCTCCTACCCATAGTGGTATTGATTCTGCGAAATTACTTGTTATCGACTAAGCATAAACATATGTTAAGTGATTCCCAAACTTAGTTAACAAGTGTTTTTACACAATAGGATCAGTATTAGATTTCCTTTCTACGAGACTATATTTATTTTCAAAAAATCTTTTATATTATAATGATAGTTTGCCGGTTGCAATTTATGAATGGATGTAATCCAAACTCTAGAGAAATGGGATGTTAAAATTAAAGAAAATCAATTACAAAAGAACTGCAAGGTCTGACCCGGCTTATTGGATATAATTGTAAAGCGCCATCCCCTTGGGTCTGGAGACTTAGCTCCTGTTACCTAAAATCATCTCTAATAACACATTAAAAATAACCCATAGACTCCATAACATATTAACTTATTTGTTCAACACAAATATACATGTTTCTCCATAAGAACACAAAAGAAGTACCTCAATAACATACATTAAAATCTCCATAAAGACTCAAAAATGTCCGTGACTCAAAATACCAAAATAACATAAAATAATAATACTACTAAATAAGACTCTCTAAAAAAAGTCCTTGTACCCTACGGCACTTAATCTTTTGCGATCATCAAAACTTGATAGTACTTTCTATTCTTGTCTTCCGGCTGATGCATCAAAATTACCTGAAAAATATTATGGAGATAAGGTGTGAGTTATAAACAACTCAATAAGTAGAGAATATATACTAGTATGTATATATGAGCATTTACAGAATTCAGAATGCAGAACAAACTATAAGTATTTTCAAAATGCAGAATCAGAACATGATATAAAAAATAACAGAGCGAACGTTCAAAAAGATTTTTATTTAAAATTCCTTTAGCATAGCATAACTGAAACATCACATCAAAACATAATTCCATGTTTAACCCCTGTGGTAGGGTTGTGCAAAATGCAGCGACCAACCAATCAGAAACATAATGTGAATCTTCACCTTATTATTCTTAGAGCCCCGAGTGTACACACAAAAAAGACCATGCAAAAAACCACTTTGCTTCAAAAGTGGGTGTATCAAAAATAGAGTTAGTACCAACCCAAATAGAGGCCACAGTTTTACACCTGTGGTAAGGTCAAAACGGAACAGAGACGGAATGCCATGCGAGAGGTTTCAAAAATCACATCATATCATATCAGAATACAAAACATCTTCAAAACAAAACAGAATCACATCACAAAAATATAATTTATGCACAAATTTTCATATTCACTCTCTTTTGCACAGTTCAGAAACAAAATACCAAAATAGCTCATATCTACACTAGTCATGTTAAAAAATACTTTATTTTTATACAGAATTTCATAAGTAATGCTGAACAAATAATTGATGTTATTTCAAATTTCTTTTCGTAACAAAATATGCATATTTTCCAAAATTAACCTCAGTTCATTCTCCCCCCTGGTATGATTAATCCCAACTCAACTAAAACAAATGCTTTTAAGTAGAAAAGAAAAAGAAGTTGTCGTCCTCAACATCTCTAGGTGTCAGTGCAAACACTCGAGCTGGTCCCATTCTATGTTGATTATTTCCCTGTATCGCCTTTTGGGGGACCTAGAGGTGCGTTGGGCTTTTTTTTGTCTCCCAATAGTATAGGGCATTCCCTAATAAAGTGCCCAGTCTTACTGCATTGAAAACACGACCCCACCTCCCTTCTACACTCAACTGTGTGTGCATGTTTACAAAACTTACAGAGGTCATTTGGTTGATTTCCCTGCGTTTAGCTCTGCCCATAGCTGCTCCTTTCGTTTCTCTTCTTCCATGGCCTTGATCCATACTAGAGGAAGGTCCTTGTGGGGGTAGTTCTCTTCCTCGGATCTTGAAGTTTTGTACTTCTCTTGAGGCTATGTACGAGTATTGTGGCCTTATCTACCAACTCTGAGAAACTCTGGATCTGAAAAGCCACCACTCGTTCATAGATCTTGTTAATCAGCCCCTCTTCAAACTTCCGGGTCTTCCTCTCCTCATCAAGGATCAAATATGAGGCAAAACGTGATAGCTCAATGAATCTGCCAACGTATTTGTGTACTATCATGGTTCCCTGCACTAAGTTGGTAAACCCCCTGGCCTTAGCGTCTCTAACCGATTATGAAAAGAAAAGGTCAAAAAGTATCTACTTGAAGTGGGGCCAGCTAACTACTCCACTCCCATTAGCTTCTTTGATGGTTCTCTCTGAAATCCACCATCACTTCGCCTCACCGATTAGTTTAAAGGTTACATACACACCTTCTGTTCATTTGTGTAGTTTAAGACCCAAAGTATCTCCTTGATATCTTGAACCCAATCCTCCGCCAAGGTTGGCTCATCTCTCCCATCAAATGAAGGTGGGTGCATCCAGTTGAATTGTTCCATGATGTAGCCTCTTTCATTATCGTTGTAGTTGAGACCTAAGGGATTCTGCGTGAGCACCTCTATTAATTGTTGTGCCGCTACTCATAGTACTTCAGAAGCACTCGGATTTGCTTCTCCTTCATCATTAGTTGCATTCAACTTCGAAATGTTTCGTACTCGACAACGAGGTGGCATCCTGAGGACTTGAATTTTTAATAAATGTTTCAAAACATAGAGTTCATATAAACATATGCAACTAGTTGTAATCATAAAACAATATATATATATATATATATATATATATATATATATATATACTACTTCGAAATTATAAAAGTACCTAAAAAAATGTACATGCAAACATAGTAACAATATACCTCTAGAATCTAACCTTCCTCCAAAATCTAAACCTTCAATTTTATCAAATCATTTTGTAAAGTTTACAGAATTTAAAACCTCAATCTTTATGAGATCTGCAAAATCTAACACATCAAATTTCATAAGACATCTTTCCTAAAATCCGCATATTCTAAAACCTTAATACCAACAAGATTAATCCTTGCATTCCACATAGTTCTAGACATCAAATCTGAAAAATTATTTCCTAAAATCCGCCGGTAACCCAAAACCTCATATACTATAATTTGCAAAATCTCAAACCTTAAATATCCACATCATCATCTCTTAATCCTCAAATTCCACTTCAAATCTGGAGTTATTTCCTAAACCCACAGATATCCAAAACCTCATAAGTTATAGTCTGCAGAATCTCAAACCTGGGTTTTGATAGCAATTGTAATGCCTCGTCTTTGTGGGTCTAGAGAGTTAGCTTCTATTACCTAAAATCATCTTTAATAACACATTCAAAATAACCCAGAGACTCCATAAAATATTAACTTATTTGTTCAATACAAATGTACATGTTCCTCCATAAGGACATAAAAGAAGTACCTCAATAACATACATTAAAATCTCCACAAAGATTTAGAAATATCCATGACTCAAAATACCAAAGCAACATCAAAAAATAACACTACCAAATAAGACTCCAAAAAAATCCTTGTATCCTATAGCACTTAATCTTCTACGATCATCAAAACTTGCTAGTACTCTCTATTCTTGACTCCAGCTGATGCATTAAAATTATCTAAAAAATATGGTAGAGATAAAGGTTGAATTATTAACAACTCAATAAGCAAAGAACATAGACTAGTGTGTAAACATGAGTATTTACATAATCTAGAATACAGAAGAAACTATAAGTATTTTCAGAATGTAGAATCAGAACATGATATAAAAAATAACAGAGTGAATGCTCAAAAATATTTTTATTTAAAATTTCTTTGGCATATCATAACTAAAACATCACATCAGAATAGAATTTCATACTTAAGTACGTGAACTTAAAATAAAACATGGACTAGCAACATAGCATGAACGTGAAGTTGAAACATAGCATGAACATGAACATACGTAATTTGAACATGAACTTGAACATAACATGAACATGAGCATAACATAATATAAACGTGAACTTGAAACATAACGTGAATGTGAACATGACATAACATGTACATGAACTTGAACATAACATGAACGTGAGCATAACCTGACATAAACGTGAGCTTAAAACATAATATGGACTTGAAAAATAGTATGAACGTGAACATACATAACATGAATGTGAACTTGAACATAACATGAACCTGAACATAACGTGACATAAACGTGAACTTGAAACATATTCTCGTCTCATTAGGTCACCATGATAGAGTAGTCTTATCTCATGGGGTTACCATGATTGCGTAATCTTATCTCATAGGGTTACCATGATTGCGTATTCTTATCTCATAGAGTTACCATGATTGCGTAATTTTATCTCATGGGATTACCATGACTGAGTGTTCTTCTCTCATGGGGTTATCATGATTGCATAATCTTATCTCATGGGGTTACCATGATTTAACAATAATCATGAATTGAACAATAATTTAACTGTGCAAAGACGTACATGAATGTAAGTAAGAAGACTAGACGTACTTGGCATAAAATATTTTGTAGCATGACATAACATGTGATAGAAAATATTTTATAACATGGTATAACATGTAATAGTGAATATTACGTGATATGGAATACATGTAACAATGAATATTATGTGACATGGAATACATGTAATTGATGGCATAACGTAACATGACATACTTGCAACTTATAGCAATACGTGACAAAATAGATTGTGTAACAAATAAACATGTAATGACTTGGCATGGCATGGCATATATAACAGCATACGAACATAAATTGTAGTTTCCTTACCCATCACACACACATAGTAAATTGATATAAAGCGCGAAACACAAGGAAATGTAAATTACTAACAATTAGAAATGTGAAAAGAGATAATTTAAAGTAAAATTATCATTTTACCTAAAATTACTATTTTACCCCCTATATGTGGAAAAATGATCATTTTACCCCTAACTTAAGGATCTCACATCCTAACTCTAAAAATTACCAAAATTTACATTTTTCATGTAAATTTTGTTTTAAACTCAACTATCAACTCAGAAAAATTTAAAACCATTCACAACTATGGAAAACTCACTATGGTTGAAACATTCAAAACCTATGATTAAACCAATATTTTGTAATAAATATCTTCCTATCCTAAGTTTAAAAATACACTTAAAATATCCATTAAGAAAAAGCTAATCATCAATACCAAACATTTTGTAAAAAGACCCAAATTTTTTAACAAAAAGTACACCCTAAAATCACAAGTTTTGACCTTAATAAAAACATCTCCAAGAATTCCAAAAAATAATTCTTACTTCTAACATATTCATAACATCATCCTAACATCAAACATACTTTAAATCATCAAACAAAAGTTACCAAAAATCATAAAACAACACTTGAAGTTTTTGGTTTTACACTTAGTCCAAAACAGAAACTTTTCTCTCAACTAACTTTCATAAATCTCTAGATCCATGGCTTAAAGACATGTGATCTTCAAACTAAAATATCACATGGTTTAAAAATCTGTCCTAAAGAATATCCAACCATCAAACTTAAAATCACATGACTAAAACTCAATAAAACATGGATCTAACCCAACAACATCAAATCTTAGGCCTAACCGAAATCTTCTTGTATAGAAAAATCATATCTTTAGAAATAATACTAAATATCTTCAAACTAACATCATAACATGCAAATAAGAGATTTAGAATCATCACATAAAAATATCAAAGCTTTTGGAGTAAGATTAAACCACGAAATATTCAAACTTTCTCAAAACAAAAACTGTTTTTCGACTTCCAGTTTTCAAGTTTCTAGGTCTAAGGAAATCTATCATCAAAAGTTTTATTCATGCAACAAAACCTCAATGAACATTCATAAACATATGCTAACAATTGTCCATAAAATTTTCGGACCAAGATATGTCCATTAGTGTGATAAAAAATTCCAAAACATAACATACTCTCCAATTTCACGACCAGAATGACCTTTTCATGGTTAAAAATTATTTTGGACCCATCAAATAAGAATGAAATGAGATAATAAGATATCCACAAAAACTAAACTAAAAAACGAACAATTTTTATGAAGGAGTCATCGTGCAAAAATACTTAAAAATGGACTATTTGGGGCTGTTGGGGGCAAAGGTTGATCTTCCATGGGTGGGTGGAAACTTCCTCTAGAAGCTTTGCCAAAGTGGCCAAAATGTGTGGGCCTTAGACAAATGGGCTTCAATTTGGGGTTTAGGATGCAATCACGCCCAAATCCAATTTTTCTTGGCCCAATCAAAATTTCATAATTTAAAGGGTTGGATAATGATGTCATAACGTGAATTTGAGAAATTAATAGCATGTAGAAGTGATTTAATCAAGTGATTAAACACAATGATAGAAATTGGATCAAAAAGGGTTTGGACTTTGGAGGCTAACTTTAGCGTTTGGAGAAACCGTTTAGGGTTTCGGTTTCAACCAAGCTTTTTGGGGTTTCAATTAGATTCCAACCATTTAGGGTTTCACTAGGGTTGAAAGCCTTTTTGGTCTGGTGCAAATTGGTTGATCAGATGAAAAAGAATAGGGTTTCGCTTAGGTGACATGATCTCACACTTTGATTCCTTCATAATCTAACTCATGTTCCTCTTTGTGCCAAGTGTCCAATACTATTCACCAAGTGTGGCTAAGATCCTACCAAATGTCCAAATAAAACTTCTCTAACCTAATTTGGACATTCCACACTGTAATTTGAAAACACTGCGCTAGATGCTACTATAGAGGTTACTATTCACTCACGGAAAGTGAAACACAAACTTTACATTGTAAAACTTAAATATTCATACATACCTAACTGTGCAATTCATTTATTGAAACTCAATCCCGAAGTGTCTCAAAATAAGCAAAACGTGTTTTGAACAAGCATTTTGTCCGAAAACTGAAAATGAGATTATTGTGCCATAAAATCCTAAATAATCACCTGAGACTAATGGCGTAAACCATATTTGAATCTGAAAATTCTAACTACATCAAATAAATAAGAATGCACTACTAGCACCATAATGATCAGTGATAACTCAAGCTATGCTAACAGACTACACGATTAGTCGAATTGTGAAAACTTACAGTGTTTTCATGAGATTCCTAAAACTTATAGAAATTTCACCAATGAATTTTGAGCGGGCTAGACATTCTGAGAGGGAGAGAGAGAGAAAGACTGATGAGAGAGAGAAACAATGTGAGAGGGGGGAAAAAGAGAGGTGGCAGTGGCTTACTAAGGGTGTTAGCGGGAGCCTTTCATTTGCGACATGGAGGAGCGGCTGTAGTAGCTAGGCAGCGTGGCATGCAGAGAGGTTGAACGTGGCAGGATCACGGTGGCTGAGAGGGGCGTTGGTCTATGGGTGTTCCGGTAGGGACGATACTATGTTTTTGGTGAGGGAAGCCTTTTGGTTCGGTTTACAGTGGATGGTGCACTGGTGAGGCTTTGGTTTACGATTGGTATTCTTCTAGAAGTGAGGCATGGAGAAATTGCTAAATGCGGGTTGCTGCAGCATATGTGTATGGTGCAATGGTAACGTGGGCTGGTTGCTTGTGGAGGTGCAGTAGGCTAGGCCTTGAGCAATGGCTGGTGGTAGCTATGTGAAAGAGTTATTTCATTGAAAACCCAAGCAGTGGCAACCCTAGCTTAGGTTGAAGATGATTTACGTAGGGTGTATGAGTGAAGTGTATATAGCGTGTGTGTATATATATATATATATAGATCAGATAATTTGAAAACCTAAGAAAAAGGAGATGTGCATGGCATGGAGGCATGCATGGTGTGGAGACTGAAGCTTGGTTTTCACGGCTTGGGCTTGGGCATACCAGGTTTGGGCTTTTTCTGTGAGTTATAGGCCTCGACTCAAGCTCTAAAAATAATACAACTTGTCCCATAAAATTTTCAGTCTAATTCTCACTTGGCCCATTAAAAGATTTTAATCTAATTATCAAGCCTAATAAAAATCCCTTGTTAGTATCAAATGGACTTTTTATACGTATAAATCCAAAATAGTTTGAAATGCAAGCTTAATGCTGGACCGAGTGTTACAATAATCAAACTAATTGTACCTGTAATTATTCCGAGCACGTTCCAATAATTGATTTGGAAGAACATGAGTTATCAAGGGGATATATAAATACTATCTATAACAATGAAAAAAAATAGCAGTTATTTAATTCAACAATTTTAATATGAAATTTTCTCATTTTTGGATTCCAGTGGTCCAAAGGTTTTGCTACGATTTTTCCTGTCGCTAGCCATAGGGTCGTGATTTCCATTATTTTTCCCAATCCATGAATTTCATAAGAGCAACTACTTTGGAATGTCAAGCTTGATTGACTTTTTTAAAACACTTTATCTCCTTTCCCCCAAAAGTAAAAATGCTCTTGTATTGAATATTTGAATAACATCATGAATCATTGACTTTTAGTATATATGGATGACTAAATTCATAGCCAAAAAACTTCATATGCACATATTGAAATTGAGTCTAACTTAGAGCCTGAATACCTTTTCCTCATAAGAAGCTTCAATACACTTATTTTAACCCAAGTAGTACATCTAGCTAGTTATATACTCCATTTACATTAATATTCCAAATCTTGCTTTGAAAAAAGAGATATTTCTATTCAGTAAATCATGTAGATTGATGTGAGAAGTGGACAGTAATGATAGTGAAAACCGGAAATAATTAAAAGATATGCCACTTATTTGAAAGCAAGAAAGTAATGAACAGTAACAAACAAGTAAAATATGACACTTAGTTCAAATCAAGATATGACACTCATTTCAAAGCAAGAAAGCAATTAAAAGATATGACACTTAATTTCAGAAAAGATCCTGATGATCAATATAACATTAACATATATTATACAACAATACATTATATATTGATCTATTTTACAGAATGCAGAATGATATGAGCGCCATATTGTGGTTGAAGAGTAATAAAAGTGGAAGGAGCATGAGTATAGGAGGGGGAAAGCTCGAAATAGAAGCGTTGTAGAATGATTGAGAGAGCCATTTTAGCTTCAATCATGGCAAAGTTTTGTCCAATGCATATCCGAGGTCCCCATCCGAATGGAAAAAAGGAAACTTGGCCCTTTGTGGCCTTCAAGACTCCATCAGAGAACCTCTCTGGTTTGAACTCATCTGCATCATCTCCCCAGAGTTCACGATCATGATGGATGAGAATTATCGGTACGGAGACTTGAATTCCGGCTGGTAAAGACAAACTTCCAAGTTTTGTATCCTCATGAACGACTCGATTCAAAGCAACTGCAGGTGGGTATAATCTTAGAACCTCGTACAATATCATGGTCACCTGTGACATTGAAAACAATCAATTAAGTGAAGAAATTTATAGGCCTAACACATCTTATAAAACCGATTCTACAAGAGGGGATTGTTCATTTCTTATAAACATACCCAAGATCTTGTCTACAGGCAATGTGGAATTATTCCTCAACATTAAGATTGATAAAGTTCTTATAAACTAATTCAATAAGTTGTCATTTCAAAAAAAGATGAATATATTCATGAGTATGAGTTGCCTAAAAAAAAAAGGAAGAAGAAGAAGAAGAAGAAGAAGAATACTCACAACTTTTAGATGATTTAATCCATCAAAGTCTGGTTTCTCTTTGCCAAAAACTTGTAAAACTTCTTCCCTTGCACGTGCTTGCCAATTTGGATACTTACTCAGCAGAACCATTGTCCAAACTAGCAAAACCGAGGTCGTCTCTTGCCCGGCAAAGTAAAATAGTTTGCATTCCTCTATTACGTCCTTAAGACTCATTCCGATGATCTTATTGTTCTCGTTTTCTTGAATTTCTTTCAAGTTTGACTCCACAAGTATACCCAATAAGTCCTCATTTATAGCTCCCCCTACTGTTGTTGCATTCTCTCTTTTGTTAATAATGTCTTTGAGCGATGCTTGTAGTTGTCTATCAATTTCCTTCATCCTCTTGTTCATCTTAGTTGGCAGAAACCTGATCAAACCATTCATACATATATAAGATCAACTAATTTTAGTTACTCAACTCACAATATATATATATATATATATATACACACACATATATTAGGGAACGGCCCTGGGTGTGTTAGTCCTGGGGTGCACTTGACATAATGATTTAAATTATAAAAAAAAAAAGTAAAAAAGTTAGTAACTTATTTGCCTGGGAAAGGAAAATACAAAGCTAAAGAAAACAAAAAATCTAAACTCCAAAGCGTTTTTGTTCTAAATAGTAAAGTCATTTTAATTTTTTTATTTTAAAAAATTGAAACAAAAAGAAAGGAAAATGAGTACATTATCTGTAATAACCGAATCCTACTACGTAAGTCCTTAAGTCATTTTATTAATTCTTTAAGTTAAATATTTTGAGATAAAGATTATTATTTTTATTTTTTCAATTTTATTTTATTTTAGGATGAGTATGTTTTATTTTTTTTTAAATGTGATTTATTAAAATAAATCAAAATATTACTTTTAAGACCTTGAAATATTTTTCCTTAAACTCTTTAATTTTATTTATTTAAGAAATGGCCCAACTATTCTCTACCATTGCATTGGTAGGTGATAAAATATCATTTTATGCTTAAATCTCCACCATTCATTCCTTAACTTGCAAGAGAAGCTTTGACTCACCTTTATCTCTTTGAAACTAATGGCTTCCCCAACAAGTCCATTGACTTCTTCCTTCCTCCCTTGTACGCTGGTCTTAGCCTCTAAGGTAAGTAATTAAATTCTTTTACTTCCTTTCCTTTAATCACCCATCGGTTAAGGCCACAAAAAGGGAGAAGAGAAAGATAAAAAAACTATCCTAAGGCATTTCCCCCTTTTACCTGTCGGTTAACACCCAAGGAAGAAATAAAAACTTCAATCTTCTTTTCCAAGTAAGTCAAAGCCGATGCACACCTTTCTCTTCTCTTCTTCTATTTTCTTTTCATTTTCAAGAAATCAAGGTCCTTTATCTCCCCCAAACTTGTGACTCCATGGAAATGGAGGAAGAAAAATATTTTCTTCAAAACTTGAACCAAAGCTTGATTTCATCTTCCAAAGGATGAAATATTGAAGGTAATAAACTCTTGGTTCATTTTCTAGCATGATTTCCATATGGATTTCGAATTTAATCATTTTCTTGCCCATTGATGTTTCGGTTTTGGGGTTTAAAACAGTGTTATCTCTTGTTCTTCATCTACACGGGTTCATCACCTTTTGATCCTCTATCTTGCCTATTGAAAGGAGCTAAGAGCTTGAGGTAAAAATCCTAATTTTGACTTATTTACTTTTAATGTGATTTTGGAAGCCTATTGAGTTGTTTAAGCTTGTGTTTTGATGTGTGTAATTTCCTATATTACAAATAAATATGTATGCCTTGTTTTTGGCCCAAACTGAATGTTATTATAGTTGTTTTGCTATGTATTTCCTATATTCGAAAATGCTATGTTGATATTAAAATTGGTTTAATCATAGGTGATGATTTAAAGTGAATTTAAATCGTATATGTTGGTATCATGTGCCTTGTATTGAGATTTGGTTAATAATCTATTTTTAAGATGCTAGAGTTTTGGTTTAAGAGGTCTTGCTTGGGTCTTGTAATTTATATCTTGCTTTAAATGGTATTAAGTAAGTAAAGCATAAGTTTACGCGTTTAAAGGTTTTAAAGTTTCTTAATGGATAACTTTGCTATATTTTATGCTACTTTAATTGTAATGGGAGGTTTTATCTAGACTAATTAATATATTGCTTATGTGAATAGGTTATAGTTTAATTAGTTTAGATATAAGAGATTAATTGTGCATAATGTATTATGATATGCAAAGCTGTCCAAGTATTCCTAAACCCATGTCATGCCATGTCTTGATATAAAGATAGCCCATTTATATCGTCCCTCGTTGGTTAAATTCAACCTAACCTGAGAGTCCTAAATATTGATGAGCTAACCTTTTTATAATGAGGGACTACAAGTTGATTAAAGGGCATGTTCCCTAAGCTTGTTTAGCCTACTTGAGATTCCTAAATCTATTTTAAGGCCCATTGTTGAGAATTCTAGATTTTACCTCCTAATGTCCATAACCAAAAGTGAGATTAAACCAAAGAGACCTTGCTTGAAGCCTATGAATTCTTAATTACCTTTCATGTAAGTTTTAAAATAGTCTTTCCATGGACAGCTAGTATATCTTAATACTTCAATTATTTCTCTTATAAGTTGAGGTGAGGAGTAGTCATTTGGGTAATGTTAAGCATAGAAGGGACGATAGATTGAAGTATCGTGGCTTTCCCTTTTAAAGGGAGGGCTAAAGAATATTGTATAAGTATTAACACACTTATGTTATTGATTGGAATAGGAATATTGATGATGGAAGTATCGAGGAGCATATAGGTAAGTAGCTATGACCATGCTTCTTACACCATGCTCTCTTTATGAAAGAATATCTCTCTCATTGCAAATATTTCTCTAATGAAAAGAGTAAATGAATATAGTATGTACAGCCCTTTCTTGATAGCCCTGTTAAGTATCCTATCGATTATAATTGTGTGTACATGTATAAGGTAATGCATGCATGTGGATTCTATGTCATGAAATTTTCATGCATGCTCTCTCAAGAAACTTATGATATTTCCTATATGTAGTATAGAATGAAAGTGTATCTTGTTCATGAAAATGCATGTGCATTGAACTAAGAAAGATGATAAAAAGGTTTAAATGCAAAGGAAAGGAAAGAAAATGAACATTTCATGTTTTATGCTTCAAGTGATGCTTTAAAGGAGTTTTTAAATGTCACTATGAACTGATGCTTTAAATGTCATTGAGAACTGACGTTTTAAAATGTTCCTGAGAAAACATTTTAAAATGTCCCTAAGAACTATCGTTTTAAAGGATGCCATGAACTGGCATTTTAAAGGATGTCTTGAAAGATGTATTTAAGCTCTTGCTTTCAAAGGATGTTTAAGCTCATGTTTTTTATGATGTTTAAGCCCATGCTTTTAAATGATGTTTTAAAAGATGTCTTGAAGGATGATGTTAAGCCCATGTTTTTTAATGACGTTTAAGCTCATGCTTTTAAATGATGTTTATGCTCGTGTAAATGACGTTCTTTTCCTATGAATGAACTGTTAAATGAAAAGGACTAAAATGAATGAAAGAACGAAAGGACTAAAAGGAAACGAAAGTTTCAATGTATAAAAATACGTAACGGTCACATGAATGAAAAATGGTACCCAATGAATGAATGGGCAGATTGCAATGCTGGGTAGTAGTATCTGGTAATGCACCCAATGCTGCACCCTGACGGAATGAGATTCCAACCTATGGCCACAGGCGAATCCATTGGCCATAGAGCCACTAACCCTAGCATGCGAGACGTAACAGTGTGCAATAGCTTATGAAAGTGAAAATATGAAAAGCATGTTATGCATGAAAGATGAAAAACATGAAATATGTTTATGCATGAAAGATGACAAGCATGAAAAGCATGTTTATGCATGAAAGATGAAAAGCATGTTATGTGTTATATAAGAAAGATGAAAAGCATGAAAGATGTTTATGCATGAAAGTATTGTTATTTCTTAAAATGTTTATGCATGGAAGCAAATGTTTATGTATGCATGTTTTCAAAAGAAAAAGGAATAGATGCCTACTATATTCACTGCATGGTGTACTACTTACTGAGTATTAGACTCACTTTTGTTTTAAATGTTTTAAACGTCCAGGAAATAATGAAAAGGCTGGGGAGTAAGGCATTATTGCAGAGAGAGAGGCAGAAGTTTAGTGTCTTCCCTGTCGATGAGGAAAAAGAAAGGAAAAGAAAATATGCAAAGAATATGTATGTATGTAGCAATTCCGCCCTTAGCAGGGTCGTTACATTATCAGAACAAAAATAATATAAAAAAGAGACGTCAATTCATGTGCGCCGCAAGGCTATTAAGGATCTTTGATAAAATATGATCTTTCATTAAATTTTACAAGGGAGTTACATGTTTAATGGTCAAGGAGATTTTTAATGACCTTTTGGTAAAACAGAATCCTCTGTTAAATTCTATAACAGAGCTACACATTAAATGGTCAAGTATCTTAAAGGCCTTGTGGTAAAACAGAAATTAGAAGACTTATCGGAAAAACAACAAAAATGAACTAAAACATAACAAAAGTTACTATTCACAATTAGATAGCCACTTATTATAATATGATAGATATAAATGTATTATAATTAATATTTTTGGCTTAATCAATTACCTCCATCCTGGAATGTAAATAGACTGTAATGATTTGATTGCAAGCTCTGTTAGCTCTTTTAGGAGTTCGAAAATCATTCTCCCTTCTTCATAGCTACTCCCGAATGCTGCGCGCGAAATCACATCACTTGACATGTTTTGTAGATAAGGCCATACATCCAACTCCACCAATCCAGTCTCTTTACTGACCAAACTTCCCCATTTGCTAATCATGTCGTTGCAACTCTGTTGAAATCCTGGTAACACATTCTATAACAAACAACAATATGATAATTGATGAAAACATGAATTACCAAAATACAGATCAGGTGAGTATCATACTGAGCAGCATTTCAAACAAGATTATTTACAAATAATTTCAAATTAATATGCTTGGTTATACAATTAAGTCACAAACAAGAACTTCGAAAGTGCTCTCTAATTACCAAAACCCATTTGGATTAGATTTGAGAAGCTTTTCATGTCAACTTCTGAAGAAAAAAATTCATGGCTCATCATATATAGAATCATTTTCATAAACCAAAATATTAATTTCACGTGAAGATCTCCATTGCTGAATTTAAATGCATGCCTTAAAACAAATGGAAATATAAAACTAACCTTCAACTTCTCTACATGGAATGCTGGATTTATAATCCTTCTATGTTTAGCCCATTTCTCAGCATCATAACTTGCAAGACCGGTTACCAGCAATTTTGCAAGTGGATTTACATCTGGTTTTCGAAAGCTGTAGTTCTTGGAGAGTATGTCTTTTAATTGTTCTGGGTTCATAATGTTCACCCTTGGTGTCGGGCCAATCCATGTAAAGAAGTTCTTACCTGCATTTTTATTATGAAAAAATTTATTTCTCATCTATTTTCTCATTATCCCATAATGTGACACTAGATAATAGATTCATAAGTGAAAGATATCCCGAAAAGTCGTTACTTAAAGCAAAAAGATGGCAAATATTGCATTTCAGTTGCATATGATGATGTAATATGTTTCTTCACATACAACTGGTACTAAAATAGTGTTTTGCAGAAATTAATTACTGTTGAAAGAGAAAAACATTATGTTACGAGCTCTAGCTACCGAATGTGTTACTGGAGGATCAACCGGAAAAGACGTCGGATCGTTCTTCCGTGCTTTTCCTATGTTGAGCGTGTAATAGAAACAAGTTGAGAATAATTTCTGGATGCTTTATTCATAGTCCTTCCTTACAATTTTATAGCCAATCACTATCCAAAATATTGACGCTAGCATCCTACGTAAATTAAATATTGAATGATATACTTCCAAAACAGGGCATACGAAAATTAAATGGGGATTGACATATTTCCGAAACAGGGCAATATTGCCTAAACAATTTATTTATTCCATAGCCATAGACGCACTGCAAGCTCCTTCCTTATTAGCTGTGCACCTTCTATATTAATCTTCCGCAACACATTATCATTACAAGGCAAAATGGGTGAGAGTAGTATAGAGAGATACATACCATAACTCTTCAAACTTTGATGGAAGAAGGGAAAGGCGCGTGGCGCTATGTCATGGGTGAAGTTCATTGGCATAGATCTGGCTTCCTTTATCACCCGAGAGCTCTCCTTCAAGTCTCCAAACAAAATCCTGTAAGAGTTGCCACCAAAACCTTGCTCTCTCAGATGCCTCTCCAGCTTCTTTGGTTTCAGCCACACCCATCTCAGTGCTCTCCATGCTGATCTGAGTACCGCAATGGTTATAATGGACAGCACAATCGTGGAAAATGTGATTTCCATCACGTTGACGATAAACATGAGATAAAGAAAGTGAATATATATATATATATATATATATATATATATATATATGTATGTATCCTTGTGGGTGAGAGAATAAAAGAGAATGGAGTTGAAGAAGTGTATGTGTGAGCGGAGCTTTTAAAGGAAAGAGAAACGTGATGGCCAAGTTTGACTAGAGGAGCCAACTCCCAAGTGTCTTTCGTCCACTAACAGGAGTTCGTTATCCATGTACCGACAAAGAAAAAAGGGCAATGTTACCCCTGCTTTGGGTATTCATTCATTTTTTTATTATTATTTATTATTTTATTATTATTTAAAATTTTATTATTATTTTTTTAATATTATTTATAAAATATTTAAAAATATCTCACCACCTAAACACAATATATGTCCATTTTATAGCCTCCTCAAACTTATCAACTAGGGTAATTATACTTTTTTTTTAAATATTTTTTAAAAAATTTTAAAAAAGTAAAAAATATATAAAATTTACTAATAATCATTTTTTTAATTATTAAAAAAATATTAATAATAAATAAAATAAAATAAAAGAGTAATCAAAATGAAAAGACAAAATGGCTAGCATAGCTCTTCTATCCATAATGAGCTGCCTCTTATTCTAACTCTAAACGAAAGGATCAGATCCTATTGTTCACGTTAGTCCTCAAGACCAAGATTTGCTACCCATATAAAAGTCTCCAATATAATGGCGATTTAAGTTTTTTTTCACAAACACAATGCTTTGCCAAAAACCATTTAATGGCAACTGGATAAAACTACTATCATAAGTGAAGCCTACTAAGGCCAAAGCTTCTGTTATACACTTTACTCTTCCGAACACAAATTTCATTGGATCCTCAAATTAAAACAAACTCCAAATACTCGGAATACTAATTCATCAATCTTCAATATCCTTCCTCGTATTACCATGATTGAGTATTCTTCTCTCATGGGGTTATCATGATTGCGTAATCTTATCTCATGAGTTTACCATGATTTAACAATAATCATGAATTGAACAATAACTTAACTGTGCAAAGACGTACATGAATGTAAGTAAGAAGACATGACGTACTTGGCATAAAATATTTTGTAGCATGACATAACATGTGATAGACAATATTTTATAACATAGTATAACATGTAATAATGAATATTACATGACATGGAATACATGTAACAGTGAATATTATGTGACATAGCATACATGTAACAGATGGCATAACGTAACATGACATACTTGCAACTTATAGCAATACGTGACAGCATAGATTGTATAACAAATAAACATGTAATGACTTGGCATGACATGGCATATATAACAGCATACGAACATAAATTGTAGTTTCCTTACCCATCACACATACATAGTAAACTGATATAAAGTGCGAAACACGAAAAAATGTAAGAGAGTATTCTAAAAGTTAGAAATTTAATTACTAACAATTAGAAATGTGAAAAGAGATAATTTAAAGTAAAATTACCATTTTATCTAAAATTACTATTTTACCCTCTACATCTGAAAAAATGATCATTTTACCCATAACTTAAAGATTTCACATTCTAACTCCAAAAATTATCAAAATTTACATTTTTCATGTAAATTTTGTTCTAAACTCAATTATCAACTCAGAAAAATTTAAAACCATTCACAACTATGGAAAACTCACTATGGTCAAAACATTCATAGGCCATTTCCCTGATTTTGATTGCAATTTCTTCCATATTCAAAACCTATGATTAAACCAATATTTTGCAACAAATATCTTCCTATCCTAAATTTAAAAATATACTTAAAATATCCATTAAGAAAAAGCTAATCATCAACACCAAACATTTTGTAAAAAGACCCAAATTTTTTAATAAAAAGTACACCCTTAAATCACAAGTTTTGACCTTAATAAAAACATCTCCTAGAATTTCAAAAAATAATTCTTACTTCTAACATATTCATAACATCATCCTAACATCAACCATGCTTCAAATCATCAAACAAAAGTTACCAAAAATCATAAAACAACACTTGAAGTTTTTGGTTTTACACTTAGTCCAAAAACATAAACCTTTTTTCTCAACTAACTTTGATAAATCTCTAGATCCATGGCTTAAAGACATGTGATCTTCAAACTAAAACATCACATGGTTTAAAAATATGTCCTAAAGAATATCCAACTATCAAACTTAAAATCATATGGCTAAAACTCAATAAAACATGGATCTAACCCAACAACATCAAATCTTAGGCCTAACCGAAATCCTCTTGCATAGAAAAATCATATCTTTAGAAATAATACTAAATATCTTCAAACTAACATCATAACATGCAAATAAGAGATTTAGAATCATCACATAAAAATATCAAAGCTTTTGGAGTAAGATTAAATCACGAAATATTCAAACTTTCTCAAAACAAAAATTGTTTTTCGACTTCCAGTTTTCAAGTTTCTAGGTCTAAGGAAATCTATCATCAAAAGCTTTATTCATACAACAAAACCTCTAGGGGTTTAAATTTAAACCGGACCGTACCGGACCGGTTTTACCGGTTTAGAACCGGTCCGGTCTGGAACTGATTTTTATAATTCATAAACCGGTTGAAATCGATCCGGTTCCGGTTTTAGGAATTTTTGGCCCAGACCGGACCTGACCGAACCGGTTGATAAAAAATATATAAAAAATAATATCTTATATATAAGTTTTATACAAAATTAAAATTATACAAAATATTATATATATATATATATTAATATATAAGTTTTATATATAATGTATAATTATATGTAAAATTTTTATATATAATTATATATCATATATGAAATAATTTTATATTATAATTTATAAAATATAACATAAAATATTTATTTTAAATATGAACATTTGTAATTTGTTTGATCATATACTATTAATATAATTATATATAAGATAATGTTATTATAAAATAAAAATTTAATCTTAAAAATGAAAATGTAATTGATCATGTATTATATAGCTATACTAATATATAGTTTATCATTAATACTAATATATACTAATATATAGCTATACTAATAGTCTAATATTAATATTATTATATAGTCTAATAATTTATATAGCTATACTAATATATAAGTTTATAACTTGTACTAATAGTCTAATATAGACTATAGTTATAGTTATATTAATAGTCTAATATAGATTAATAAAAGTCTAATAGATTTGTTTTAAACAGTTTTTTTGTAAACACATTTTTAATGACAAAATGTCAAACTTACATTGTAAAAAAACCAGAAAACCGAATCAAACCGGACCGGAAACCGGTAAAACCGAAAATAATTTTTACTAATATTATGAATTTTTTTAAATATTTAAAATTATTAAAAAAATTATATAAAAAAAAACACATAAAAAAATATACTAAACCTCAGCGGGAGCCCCCAGCAAGGTATCTAGCATTTTTCTATATATATATATGTATGTATGTATGTATCCTTATGGGTGAGAGTAAGGTTTTGTTTGGATCCCCAACTCAGTTTAACTTATCTCAACTCATCATTACACATTTTTTAAATTTTAATACAAAATATAATAAATAATTTTACTTTATCAAATCTCAAAACAATCTTAATATTAAAAAATAATATTCTAACAATATTTTATCATCTCAATTCAATTCAATTTAATTCACTTTAACATCCAAATCAACCCTAAAAAAGGATGGAGTTGAAGAAGAAAGTGTACGTGTGAGCGGGGCTTTTAAAGGAAAGAAATACGTGTAACGTGATAGCCAAGTTTGTGGTGTCAAGACATGGAAGAGAAACGTGCTACCCAAGTTTGACTAGACGAGCTAACTTCCAAGTGTATTTCGTCCACTAGCAGGAGCTCGTTATCCATGTACCGACAAACAAAAAGGGTAATGCTACCGCCTAGTTTGGATTTTGATTTTTTTTTTATTATTTAATATTTTATTATTATTTTATTAATATTATTTTTAAAATATTTAAAAATATCTCACTATCTAAACTCAACCTACATTCATCATTTTACGGCCTCTTCAAAGTTATCAACTAGTGTAATTATACTTTTTTTTTCTTTTAAATATTTTTTAAAAGATTTTAAGAAAGTAAAAAATATATAAAAATTTACTAATAATTATTTTTTTAATTATTAAAAAAATATATTAATAATAAAAAATTTAAAATAAAAAAGTAATCAAAATGAAAGGATAAAATGACAAAAATCTAAAATTAAAAGAGGGGAACCAAAAAGGAAGAATAGAGAAGGCAATCATTTGAAAGTTTGTTGAAATTTTGCGTTTCATTAATTCAATATTCCTCAATCAAGTTCGCCTAATGAAAGAAATTTAAATATATATATATATATATACACACTCACATACACTCAAATGGAGAGGAGGCTCAGATTATTATTTTTTTTATTATTATGATTGAATAAAAAGTGTTAAATGCAATTTTCAGCGGTGCCTAGCTACAATGCTTTTCAGTTAACCTGTAATTCAAGAAACAACGTCGGGTGAACTTAGTAGGGGTGACCTCCGATGATTAAGTCAAAGAGAATATATATGTTACCCTAATCAAGTCAAATCGTGCTTGCGGTACGCACCTGGAGTGTCTTTATAAGAATCCAAGTGCCCCCCCATATGGTGCAATTCTCTTTGAGAGAACGATTCTGTAGTTAATAGTGTCATTTTGGCGAGGGTGTCACATCAGCACTTATCTTATCGGTATGAATCACGTGCATTTTATTTAAGAGCCTTATCTCATAATCCTAAACAATGCATTTTATTTAACTCTAACTATCGCTTTATGTCACGTGTACCTCCCGTGACCATATGTCATTGCCATCCATTATCCTTTTGACGCTATTTAGTACCATCATTATAGCAGTAGCATTAGATTAGTCAAATGCCTGTGCTCAGTCAAATATAAAGAATTTATAATTAAATCTTCCGGTATTGGATTAACTATAATATCTTCATCCGAATTTTGATCTACAGTTACTCTTTAAATATGAAGAAAACTGTAGCTAAGTCATTTTATTTTTTAATAAATATTTCTCACCGACCCTACCCACATCTCCTATCTCCACTTCGTTTCTTTCCCACCATTTCTCTCCTACTTCAGTTTTTTTCCCACGCAAGGAAAATTTCACATTCCCTTTTCTTTCCCCCACACCGATTGCCACCATTAGCTCCCCCGGTAGTATTATCATCTATCATCGTCGGTTCAACCCCAACTAAATCAGTATTATCATCCCTTCAATGGAATCCTTTCTCTGCCCTCTTTTCAAGCAACACGACTGGATTGAACATCGCCGCTACCCACACACAATGGTTTTGAAGGCGCCACCCCACCACCCTCTCATCTCTCTCTCTGATCCCACCTTTTCTCTTTCTCACCCAGTTTGATAAGGTATTTGCAGATAAAAAATGGGTCTTTACATTTCTTCTTCCTCACAAATTTCTTCTTAAAAAATGTGATTTTTCTCTCCAGCTCATTGCAGTCTCCATAAACAACTTAGTCCAAGACAACCCACTTCTTCCTCGTCGCCAGATCCTCCTTCGCATTGCTCACACCAAAGGCCATTCTCACAGGTGAGTTTTCTCTTACTCTCTTTCTCTTCATTTTTCGTGCTCTTCGGTGAAATTTCCTTGTGTGAAATTTGGATGAAATTCGTGAGTGAAATTTGGGTGAATCTAGGTTGAGCTTGATGGCTAAAATTTGGGTGAAATTTGTTGGAGTTAGTGGGTTGCTGGGAATTAAAGAAGGGTCGTGGTCCATGGCTGAAACAGAGAGATGAGATCTAAGGTTTGTGTTTGTGGGAAATTTGTTGGGAAAGAACAGAGTAATGGACCATTCAACCTTACTGGGAAAGAAACTGTTAGAAATTATTGTAGGATTAATTTTTTGTGATTCTTAATACGCCTAGTACAGGTATATAGATGATGACAATTATATGCAAAATTGTGTTTTTGATTTTGTTGGAAACTGGAATTAATGATATATTATCATACATACATCGTTGGCTTTTTATTATCAATTGTAAGAAGTAATATGAGATCTCATTCATACTTGCTAACGTAGTCCAAAAATTAATATAATAGCTGAAGAGAAAAATGTGCTTAGTAATTCACAGCTTTGTATTCCTCAGAAAAATGTGCTTAAAAATGTGCTAAAGCAAGAAATTTCTTTCCCATATCGATTGAACAGCTTAGTAACATTGTAGCTCATTGTGTATTTCCATTGCACTTCTCACAATTTTTATTGGATTACTGGACGTTAGCATTATCTTACAAACACATGTGATCTGGTTGTTCATGTGCTAAATCAATATTTGCCACTGTTTTCCAAGACTACATGTGATCTGGTTGTTCATTGAATTAATGTTTGCCTCTTTGCTCATTATTTGCATATAAAAATTGAGATATGATTTTGTACAATAATCATCTCTTTAAGGATGGATGCCAGATCCCTTCTTCACCATCCTATTGGAAAGTGGTGAACAAGGTATCTCTAACATTCCAATGGGTAGCAATCATGATAATGTTGTACTCCAACCAACACAAATGGAAAGTGAAAAAAGGCCACCTAGTAAGAAATCTGCACGAGGTGTGTCTTTCACCGTTGAGGAGGACAATCTCCTTGTGTCGGGTTGGATCAATGTTAGCATTGATTCTATTCGAGGAACTGACCAAAAATCTATACAAATGTGGGATAGAATTTTGGATTATTACAATGAGTATAAGAAACCTAGCAACTAGAACGTTCTGTTGTGTCACTGACCAATCGATGGTCGGTGATCCAAAAATGCACAAATAGGTTTTGTGCTGCTATAGTCCACGTAGAATCATTACATCCAAGTAGTGCAACAGAGCAAGACAAGGTATACATTTCTCACTGTTTCAAATATGCAAATTATTTAGACAAATTACATTCTCACATTCTCCCTTGGCATATTTAGATTGAAAGGGCCAAAATCATGTATGAGAGATTGAGAAATCCAGCTACACCATGGAACACTGTTGGTGTCTATTGAGACACCAACCAAAATGGCAACAACATGTGTCCATGTTGTTAACAAGAAGGAAACCACCTGGGAAACGCTTAGCTATTGCGGACTCGACTCCAGTAGGAGACAACACAGTAGGTGAGAACAATGAGGTCATTATTGAGAGACCACCAGGAAAGAAGGCTGAGAAAAAAAGGGAGAGAATGAGGAAGGGTACCGAAGCTTCGGACGCTGAATTTCAAGCCTCCTTAACTCGGATGCACGAGGATAGAGCCATGTTCATGCAAGAGAAAAGACAAGAGGCCAACAAAGCGAACTCTGATAGGTCTGGATTAGTAGCCGAAAAGAAGAAGAGGACCGATATGGAGATAATGAAATTGCATCTTACTGGTTTGAATGCAATGCAGCGAGAGTATTTCCAAAATGCCCAAGTAGAAATTTTTGAGGAATCTAAGAGGCGATTTTCATCTACATCTACATCTCCATCTCAACCTTTTGGGGGCATGTAGCCATTTCTTGTCTATATTTTGAGCTGTTGTTATCTATTTAATATTGTAATAGAACACTTTTTGGCTGGTTTTAGTGGCTGGGTAGCCACATGTGGAGTTAATAAATGTGGCTAGGCAGCCACTATGTGCAGAGGAAAAGCTTTATGTTGGGCTGCAATGTGCA